>CM035114.1:47731763-48331763 GCA_020205505.1 Panax japonicus
ACACTTTCCGTGGCGGTGTGATTAGTCTTCGGCATCTCCATTTTGGGCTCCGAAGTAAATGGGTCATTTGGTGTTTTGTTGTGGGAGGCGTATGGGTTAACCCTATTTTTCTGTTTTGCGGATTGGTGATGTTGTGCCAAACACACCTATCCGATTTGCATAAATTTGGATTCGCGGTCCAATGTGTGATTTGCCTGTGTGGCATGGTTTTGACTTGCCTGTGTGGAATTATTTTGACTTGCCTGTGTGGCATTATTTTGACTTGCCTGTGTGGCAAGGTGTATTTCTGAGCTCATTCGGTATAAAATAACTCCAGCCATTTGTTTCAGCCGATTATTTTATTGGATTAGTTTTGTTGGTTTCTGTTTAGTTCAAGTCATTGAGTTAGTTACTTCAGTTCGTTATTTCTTTATTCTTTTATTGGTTTCGTCAATTACGTTGATTCAGATATATTCATTACGTTGATTCAAATATATTCCATTCAGATCTTTGGATATTATATTTTCGTTCGTATTTGCACTTGAGGCTTTGTTCAGTATTTTGTCTCAGTTATTTTCGTATATCAGTTGTATATCTTTTGTATATCTGTATCCGTACTGGGCAATTGGCTCATGCTGTGTTTTTCTTCCGGCAGGTTTGCAAGGGTGATTCAGGGCTAGTGTGATGAGAGAGTTGTCTTTGACCATCTAGGTTGTTTTGATTTTTTTTTTTTTGATTATTTTGATTCTAGTTGGAGAATTATATTTAGTACTTCATTGATGGATATCATTATTAATATTTTAAAGTTATTAGTGATCTGTTTATTTATTTTGAGGTTTGTTGTGCTTTGTACGTGACCTCCCTTTCCTTTTTGGGAAGGGGGTGTTACAGAAATGGAAGATTGTTATGTCTTTACTTACCTAAATACCCAATTTCATGCTTGGAAAAACCATGAAATTTGTTGTATGTTGTAAAAGCATATCTGTTATGTCTTGATTGATGGATTTGTGTGCAACTGATTGCAGGATAAAAAGTTGTGTTGTAGGTTCTTTAAATGGTGTGATCCTCCATTTACAAAGAGCTCAAGGGAAGTGATATTGCAGCTAAAGGGAAAGATACAAAGAAGCAATGAAAAAATTGAGAGTTTGATGGAAGTAATAAAGAAGATGGAAACTGGGAACACATGATGAGCAAAGGTGAGATAAATAATGAAGAAAAAGCGGTTTTGGAGCTGCAAATACAAGGGCAGCAGTTGAGGAAGAAAATTGACAAACAAAGTTCGATGGAGAATAAATTATGGATTGGTTTAATATTTTCTTGGATTTTGTTTTTCATTGTATTGCAACCAAATGTATAGATCTTTATATTTGAATGTAGTAAAGGATTAAAGTATGTATTGAATGTTATTTTGGCAAGTATGTATTGAATGCTTAATGTTGGTTTTGATGATTGGCAAGTATGTATTGAATGTTGATTTGGTTTTGTTGAAGCAGAGCATTGAATTGATGTTTGGTTCATTATGACTCCATGTTTAATGTGACACCTTAATATTGTTGTGGCTGTTGGTGGATTGAAGTGGAAGCAGTAATAACGAACAAGAAGTAACCTGGCAATTCCATCCACACAATATTGCAGTCATATGTATATAATAAAGTAACACTACACAACATAACAACCTTAATAGAAGTAATGTAGAATTCACAAATTCATCATATCATAAATCTCATCACAATTCACAAGAAAGTATATGCATATTCAAGTACTGCATAGAAGAAGTAGTACTAATATTTTGTATTATGAAAGATAAAACATTAAGTCAATTATCCAGTTAACAGACCATTACATAACCAAAATGCCCCAACCAACATTACAGAACCATATTAATAATCATCCAGTTCAGTAGCATAATTACATACAAAATAGCAAAATCAGTCCCAAAAGATAAGAAACCTAATAACATAATATCCCAAAAATCATTCCCAAAAGATTTCAACCTAACTTTTATCTAACTTTGTTCCATCCTTCTTCCTTGGAATTTTATATCTCCCTCTTGTCGATTCTTGGTTGCCAACATTGTTCTTCCTTTTTTCCCCTCTTCTGGTTTGAAGTTTGGAAGAAACTGAGCTTAGACTTGGTGTTTGGAAGCCCATTCCACTAAGGTATGCTTCATTTGGTGGGGCACTGACTGGAGGGGTATTATTGACAGAAAAATCAGTAGTAGTCATCACACGTGGAGTTGGCATCTACAAAATATAAAGCTCTCAAATTAATTAAGCAATTAAATGATAACATGGACAGTAGAACAATATAGGTTTGCTTTTACTTGCAAACATAAATGCTTGTGGGGGTCTATCTTTCCCTTTTTCATTAGAGCATCCCACCTTTTCTTTACCTTTACCTGTGTACTTTAACATATATCTCATAGTTAGTCTTTATCATTCTCAGTAAATATAATGAACATGCTAAATGAAAACTTACATTAGGTGTTGGTTCCTTTGCTTTGTTGAATTGGTCTCCCTCTCTAATTACTATACCATGCAGAGCATTAGGATGTGCAGTGGGTTCTTGATTAAATATATCAGTTGGCTCTTCAACTTGATCTCTTGCGGGCTCTGCATTGGTCTATTTAACTGGGTATTGGTTCCTTCTATGATCAAACTTTCTACAAATGTTACAATGCATTTTCCTTCCTACTCTACTCACCCTCTTCACTTGACCATTATTTCCTTTGTCTTCCCAACCTTCTTTCCTTCTCCTCTGTGGTCTGCCTCTCAGTTTCTTTGGTATTGGTGGAGGCCCCATAATGTCACACTCTGTGAATTCCCAAAAATCTTCACCATTTAACACCTCTAGAGTATTACTATAAGTCTTGAGGTAAGTATCTCCACTATACTAGTGAGCTACATAGTCAACTGGATTTTTATAAATTGACTGAATTGCTGAGACAGCATGACAACATGGGATGCCAGTAAGGTCCCACACTCTACAAGCACAAGTTCTATCATTAAGATTCACAGTAAATGTTATACCTCTTTCCTTGACTTGGAATGAGATTTTTCCATCCCAAAGTGGATCACAATGAGCAGAGGCAATGATGGCTGCATCAAGTTTCTTCTTAATTCTTGGACAAATTAAATCTTCTGACTTAAGCATAGCATCTCTTTTCTGATGCAATCTAACTATGATTTGATCATGAATTTCCTGAAGCATTGTTAGAATTGGCATGTACCTAGACAATATTGATATAAGAGTAAGTGTAACGATGCATTTAACTTGTACCAATATTGATACAATACAGTAATACAATTTGTAGTAAGTTAGAACTGGCATGTACCTAGCTTTGATAATCCAAGCATTGAAGCATTCTGACATGTTATTCTCAACATTATCAGCCTTTGAATGAGTGCCAAAATAAGCCTTGGACCAAACCTTTAGATCATGCTCCACAATCTTATCATGTGTAGGGCCAAAAAGCCTCTTAATCTCACTCATTGCTCTCTTATGTGCTTGATCATGAGTTGCACATGCAGCTTCCCAAAACAATCTCTTCAGTGCCTGTGAAGTGAACCTTTTCCTCCTGTTAGCATAAATGTGTCTAGCACAATTTCTATGCTCAACATGAGGAAGCAGTTCATATATGGCATTCTTCAAACCCTGTACAACACTAACACAAGTTAGTAAAACATATATCAGTTGGCAAAATATAAGCATTTAGTAAAATAGAGACATTTATAGTACATATACCTTTTGTTGGTCACTGATTATAGTAAATCCGTAGCCTTCACCAAGACAAAGGTCATCATCCAATAACTCCAAAAACCATCTCCAACTGTCACCATTTTCAGTCTCTACAACAGCCATAGCTAGAGGGAACATTTGATTGTTCATATCCCTTCCCACAGTAGATAATAATTGACCCCCACATACAGTTTTTAAGAAACAACCATCCAATCCAAGAATTGGCCTACAACCCTCTCTCCAAGCTTTCTTTAAGTTATCATAGCAAACATAAAATCTCTTGAACCTGACCTTATCTTCAGGATTAAACCTAGTAGTTTTGATGTTGACTGTATTCATTTTGTTACTTCTCATAATCTCTGCCCCAAAATCCCAAACCCTTGCATAATGTTCCTTTATAACTGCATGTATACTTGCCAAAGCTAAATTCCTTACCCTCATACACTTCACAAGTGTTACATCCAATTTCAACTTAATTTTAATCTCTTTTTGCATGTCCTTCAACCTCTAGTTTGGATTTTTCCTTATCCTCTTTCCATAAAACTCTGCCAAAAATTTGGTGTTTGCTAACTTATTTTTAAAACTGTACACACAATTATGCGTGTCCAGTATTTACTTTATTTGCACATTTTCAGTCCCTTGAATATAACTGGCCCACAGTTTCCAAGGACAACCCTTATCACACCTAACCTGCACTATTTCCTTGTCGTTTACCTTGTACCACAACTTCCTGCCATTAGCAATTGAATAGTCTCTGATGACAGTCTTGAATTCCTTGAAATTGGTAAAAATCTGATAGTGTGCAAACTTTATGTGCTTTCTCTTTGTTTTTGGGTTAAAAACATCACATTATTCTGGCTTTTTCTTTTTTACAAGGGGACCCACAAAACAAAGGTTCTCATCTTCACTGCTTTCTGAGGGAGACCTTAATACATCACTGTCCTCATACTCACTGTGCCAATCACTATCATCATCAGAGTCACTGATATTATATCCCTCACTATTTCTATCACCCTCAGCCTTAACACCTTCTGCAGCTTTATCACCCTCAGCCTTACCAACTTCTGCCCCTTCATCATCTCCCTCATTCCTAGTTTCTTCAGCCTCCTCACCTTGACCTGCCCCCCAACATTACCCTCAGCTACATCTGTGACGCCCCCAAAATTAGGTATACATCACCCATCTTGGGTTGTCAGATACATTGTACATAATTCAAATACAACTGTCGTGTACAATACGACAAAACATAACTGTGAGTTTGAATACAATTATTGTCTACTAGAGATTATACAAACTCAAAAAGAGTCTTCATTACAATTATTAATACACTATTTCACAGAATAGTGAGGACTACTAATGCTATCCTCTGGACCGTCACTCCGTTTCCTGACTAGTCCCTGCTATGTTCTCATTTCCTGAAGAGAACAGTTAAAGAAAGGGTGAGCTCAACTAGCCCAGTAAGAAATATTATGACTAAGATAATGCAGAATAAATTATCGTTAGCCTTCAACAGTATTAAACAGATAAAATATAACAACATCAAGTTTAACAGCAGCGGATCAAGCAATCCATTAAAAGAGTCAAGTAAAGAATAGAATCTACTATCTTTTATGATTTAAAAAGTTTTTCATCACTTTTATCGCTGAGACTCAGCTTAATAAATAATCCACATCATCCTTGCATTACGGCCAAGGATATTCATTAGGGTCACGACCACAAATTCCATGCACTACGGACCAAGGATATTTGTGTATTCATCAATGGTTATGATCATGCCATAAAAAAATTCATCTTTGCTCCCTTGGCCGAAGAGAATCCATAGCCATAATCATACCAAAAACTGTCCATCAATGCACTACGGGCCAATGATGACTTTTAATTTTCACATTATTTATAACATTACGGTCATGATTATACCGAATAATCCCTGGTCATAATCATACCAAGTCCATCTATGCACTACAGGCCACAGATGACTTTCAATATAACATAAACATGAGGATGATGACAATGATATAAGAATTCAATAAAACAAGTTCAAGAATTAATTTGTCCAAGAACAACTAACGTCCAAATTGTCAACATGATACTGCTTTGTAGAGTAAAATTCAAGAATGATCAGAAGAATATTTTCATGAAAAGATACTGGATGGAGCGCAAATATCAAGGATATTCTACAAATTTCATGGAGTATAGAAGTCAAAACTTTAACCAACTGAGTATAATAAAGAATGGAATAACAACAGAAATCACCATGCATGCGGTACTTCGCATAGACAGGTTATTCCAATAGAATAATAATAACGGAACCAGGTCAGGCAAAATTTGCACCGACAGGATGTTCCAACAGAATAATAAAGACGGAACCAGGTCCGGTGTAAAACACACAGACAGGATGTTCCAACGGAATAATAATAAAGACGGAACCAGGTCCAGTGTAAAACACACAGACAGGATGTTCCAACAGAATAATAGAAGAATGTCACCAAGTATAGGGTAGACCGCGTATACAGGTTATTCCAACAGAATAATAAGAAATGGAATAACAACAGTTCTCTTCATGAATAAGAAAGAATAACACCCCTTACCGTAACAGAAACTGGATATAAAAAAAGAAAAGTTATGTAGCAAGAAGCTTTTCTTCTATCTCTCTATAGTTTCTCTCTCTAGAGTTCAGTGAATTCGTAAGAAAATAATGAAGGAATGAGCTTCTATTTATAGGAAAATGGAATTCATAGTAACTAATCCATGAACGGTCCAGATTGATTTACTTTAATCTGACGGTCCATATTTAAAGAAAAATATTTTAAATAAAATATAATATATTTTATTTATATAAAAAGATTTTTACTATGCAAACACTATGCAACACAATGCAAAACACTATGCAATACTATGCATAATAAAATATAATATATTCTATTTATAGAATAACTTTAATAAAGTATTCTGTTTTATATAAAAAGATGTTTCTGTTTTATTACGTTAATAATACGAATAAAACAAAACGTCATCATCGCTATAATAATTCATATTATTAATCGACAATAATTGAATCAAACTAAGCGACTTCTCACATAAATATCAATAATCAATACTGTGTGCTACTATGCAACAACGCGTATTACTGTACTTTTTCTACCCAGTAGTTCAACAGTATCAACGGTAAAACTTCCGCCGTTATTTTCAATAAAATATTTTTGTTGTTTTCTCAATCCGACAATAATTCTGTTGTGAGGTCCACCAATAATTGTACTGTCGTACGAATATTTTCTGACACAAAGAATATTCTCTAACCAATCGAATATAATATAACATCTTGAATACTTTGTAAAATTTATAAATACTACCCACAACTATAATATTATCTCAAATTCACACCATAATATTAAAAAATTATTTCGAGAAAATTAATTCTTTATTCATAAAATCTGGGGTTTCACAATCTCCCCTCCTTATGGAATTTCGCTCTCGAAATTTACGTACGTACCTGGTATGCCGAACAGGTGCGGATACCTTGACTTCACTTCAAATTCTAACTCTTGAGATATAACCTTTGAGTGTTGAATATGATTCTTCTTATCCAAGATTGTAACACGTATCTCTTCAAACATTAAATCATCCGCTATCTCGTCCGGTTCTAAATTAATAATGTGGTTCGGGTCGTCCACATATTTACGTAACATCGATACGAAAAAAAACGTTATGAACACGCAATATATTTGGCAGTAAAACGAGTCTATAAGCCACAGTTCCTACTCAATCGAGGATTTCAAATGGACCAATTAAATCGAGGGTTGAGATTTCCTCTCTTCAGCAACTCTTGCTTCTAAAATAACACCCTCTTGAACTTTCTTCTTCACATTCATCAGATTCGGGTATGTAGCTTGAGCGTCTTTAACTTTATCGATTAAAGTCAATTTTACTCGTATATTCGTTATCTTCACGTGGGTCCCTAGAGTTTTTAACTCTATCTTCATCATTTGCAAGTTATACGAAATGAGTCTTTGTGTTAACAACATCGCACTTGTAAACGCATACGATCTTCTACTCAACACGTAAGCTACCACGTTCGCTCTTCCACGATGATATTGAATAGTACGATCGTAATCTTCAACAGCTTGAGTCAACGTCTTTGGTGCATGTTACTTTCGTTTTAGTTGAAAAAATTATTTTGAGGGTTTAAGAAATGGGTTTTGTACTGGTGTCAATACAAAATTCGATTTCACGCTCTGGGGTAGGCTAAGAAGTCTTCAGGAATACGTCAAGAGATTTATTAATGATAAAAATATCATTCAAAACTGTTACTCACATCCAAGACTTGGATAGTACGTCACATTGATACCAACTATGACTTCTATCCCTTAACCTAGATAGCACCTTCACAATGATACCTATCAACTTATTATCGTCATTCACGACGTCGCCTACAGAAATTCTGGCTTCGGTGCATTCCACACAAGGAAGTTATCAACAAAAGGATCGGGGCTCTTTACTTATGGCTTGATATAACAATGATTGAATTTAGTGGTTTGGTTGCTTGAATTCGCATAATAGGTTGGTTAGGAATATGAAAGCTAACAACCTTAAGAAAAACATGATGAGTAGTTAACCAATCATTTCCTAAAATCGCATCAAAGGCAAGTATTTTCAAAGAGACAAGATCAACACGTAACGTGAAAGTGTCGATTTGAATCAAATAAGATTTATAAATAGTGGAGGTAACGAAGGTTTCTCCCAATGGAGTTTCAATAGATAAATCAAAGTTTAACTTCTCTGGAGTTAAGTACAAACATTGAACACAACTAGGTGAAATAAAAGAATGAGTAGAATCGGTATCTAACACGGTATAGACTTCGTAAGAGCTTATGATTAACTTACCCGTGATAATTTTATTCAGGTTCCTCGTCACGAGAGAAAAAAAATGCTCTCTCTTAAACTACCAGCTTTGTCTTGTCTGGGACATCCTTTGGCATCATTATCCCAGCTGGAATTGACTTCATCATATGACAAAATCGAGCTAGGTGACCTTCTCTTCCGCAATTAAAACATGCTTTGGACTGCTGCGTACAGTTTGGACGGATGTGTCCCTCTTGTCCGCATTTGAAACATACGACCGGTGGTCGTTCTTCCTCCTTTAAAACGGGTCCTGGTACCGACGTCTTTACGTCATTGTTGAACCTTCTCTTCTTGAAATGTCCATTCTTATTATTTTGGCCATGATTATTACCGAAGTGGTTACCATTTCTGACATGTTGATTCCCTCCATGCTTATTATCACCGCTTTGATGACTGTTATCACAGGTATTATCATTTTGCCGGCTGCTCACTTTTGGTTTGGTTGACTCGTTATCGCGCTCCACCAACTGAGCTATATTTACAACATCTGAATACAAACATAGTTTATGAGAAATAAGATGTTGACGTATCTCCGGCTTCAAACCTCTTAAAAATAATCGCGCCATTCTCTCTTCATTATCCACCAAGTGGGACGCAAACCGGGATAACTGCGCAAATTTTGCCTCGTATTGCGACACGGTCATATTAGTTTTGCTCCAATTTGATAAACTCCACCTCCTTCATGTGACGAATACTTTCGGGAAAGTATTTGTCGTTGAACAGCTCTTGGAACTTCTCCCAAGACATCTTCAGTACAGCAGTTTGAGTACGTTTTACCCATTCCCACCAGTAATCTGCCTCTTCACGCAACATAAAGGTGGTAAAGGGAACCTTTTGCTCCTCGGAGCATCCCAAGACATCAAATATCTTGGTGATCTGCTTTAACCATGTCTCCACCTTAAGTGGTTCTGGCTTTCCCAAAAACTCTGGTGGTCCCAGCTCCTTGAATTGCTTAGCTGTGACCAACCATGGGTTGCCATTGTTTCCTCCTGCATTATGAACAGGAGCCGCCTTCTCCCGTTGTTGCATGAATTGCTCCTTAAACTGCTTAGCGGTGATCGTCCGAGAGTTATCAGTATTTCTACCTGCATTTTGGACAGGAGCTGCCTTAGCCTGTTGTTGCATGAATTGCATAAAGCCTCTGACCATCCCATCATTCACCATTTCATCGGTGTTATTATTTTCATGAGGAGTATTATCCTCTAGTTGCACATTATCCTGATTATTGATCTGTGGAGACTCAACGGTCTCCTGTGCTCCATTGATAATCTCAACATTTTCGGATGCCATTTTCAAACACTGCCACAAAACAAGGGTTAATTAACATATCACATATTATCCCTATACTTTGACCTGACCAATTAAATACAAAAAAAAAATTTAAGTAGGTCATATTAGCGAAGGAATTCCCCGTCTCTCCCCTCCTAGTTCTAGTCTCACATCTTAGCCAAGGATCATATCCCTAAGCATTGATACCAACTGTGACGCCCCCAAAATTAGGTATACATCACCCATCTTGGGTCGTCAGATACATGGTACATAATTCAAAGACAACTTACTAATACAACTTTCGTGTACAATACGACAAAACATAACTGTGAGTTTGAATACAATTATTGTCTACTAGAGATTATACAAACTCAAAAAGAGTCCTCATTACAATTATTAATACACTATTTCACAGAATAATGAGGACTATTAATGCTATCCTCTGGACCGTCACTCCGTTCCCCGACTAGTCCCTGCTATGTTCTCATTTCCTGAAGAGAACAGTGAAAGAAAGGGTGAGCTCAACTAGCCCAGTAAGAAATATTATAACTAAGATAATGCAGAATAAATTATCGTTAACCTTCAACAGTATTAAACTAATAAAATATAACAACATCAAGTTTAGCAGCAGCAGATCAAGCAATCCATTAAAAGAGTCAAGTAAAGAATAGAATCTACTATCTTTTATGATTTAAAAAGTTTTTCATCACTTTTATCACTGAGACTCGGCTTAATAAATAATCCACATCATCCCTGCACTACGGCCTAGGATATTCATTAGGGTCACGACCACAAATTCCATGCACTACGGGCCAAGGATATTTGTGTATTCATCAATGGTCATGATCATGCTATAAAATAATTCATCTTTGCTCCCTTGGCCGAAGAGAATCCATAGCCATAATCATACCAAAAACTGTCCATCAATGCACTACGGGCCAATGATGACTTTTAATTTTCACATTATTTATAACATTACGGTCATGATTATACCGAATAATCCCTGGTCATAATCATACCAAGTCCATCTATGCACTACAGGCCACAGATGACTTTCAACATAACATAAACATGAGGATGATGACAATGATATAAGAATTCAATAAAACAAGTTCAAGAATTAATTTGTCCAAGAACAACTAACGTCCAAATTGTCAACATGATACTGCTTTGTAGAGTAAAATTCAAGAATGATCAGAAGAATATTTTCATGAAAAGATACTGGATGAAGCGCAAATATCAAGGATATTCTACTAATTTCATGGAGTATAGAAGTCAAAACTTTAACCAACTGAGTATAATAAAGAATGGAATAACAACAGAAATCACCATGCATGCGGTACTTCGCATAGACAGGTTATTCCAATAGAATAATAATAACGGAACCAGGTCAGGCAAAATTTGCACCGACAGGATATTCCAACAGAATAATAAAGACGGAACCAGGTTCGGTGTAAAACACACAGACAGGATGTTCCAACGGAATAATAATAAAGACGGAACCAGGTCCGGTGTAAAACACACAGACAAGATGTTCCAACGGAATAATAATAAAGACGGAACCAGGTCCGGTGTAAAACACACAGACAGGATGTTCCAACAGAATAATAGAAGAATGTCACCAAGTATAGGGTAGACCGCGTATACAGGTTATTCCAACAGAATAATAAGAAATGGAATAACAACAGTTCTCTTCATGATTAAGAAAGAATAACACCCCTTACCGTAACAGAAACTAGATATAGGAAAAAAAAAGTTAACTAGCAAAAAGCTTTTCTTCTATCTCTCTATAGTTTCTCTCTCTAGAGTTCAGTGAATTCGTAAGAAAATAATGAAGAAATGAGCTTCTATTTATAGGAAAATGGAATGCACAGTAACTAATCTATGAACGGTCCAGATTGATTTACTTTAATCTGACGGTCCATATTTAAAGAAAAATATTTTAAATAAAATATAATATATTCTATTTATATAAAAAGATTTTTACTATACAAACACTATGCAACACTATGCATAATAAAATATAATATATTCTATTTATATAAAAAAAAATTTACTATGCAAACACTATGCAACACTATGCATAATAAAATATAATATATTCTATTTATAGAATAACTTTAATAAAGTATTTCGTTTTATATAAAAAGATGTTTCTGTTTTATTACGTTAATAATACAAATAAAATAAAACGTCATCATCACTATAATAATTCATATTATTAATCGACAATAATTGAATCAAACTGAGCGACTTCTCACATAAATATTAATAATCAATACCGTGTGCTACTATGCAACAACGCGTATTACTGTACTTTTTCTACCTAGTAGTTCAACAGTATCAACGGTAAAACTTCCGCCGTTATTTTCAATAAAATATTTTTGTTGTTTTCTCAATCCGACAATAATTCCGTTGTGGGGTCCACCAATAATTGTACCTTCGTACGAATATTTTTCGACACAAAGAATATTCCCTGACCAATCGAATATAATATAACATATTGCATACTTCGTAAAATTTATAAATACTACCCACAACTATAATATTATCTCAAATTCACACCATAATATTAAAAAATTATTTCGAGAAAATTAATTCTTTATTCATAAAATCTGGGGTTTCACAACATCTCCCTCAACACCCTTAGTATTACCATCACCTACATCCCCATCAACAAAGTTTGTTTCATCACCTGCCTCTGTTTCAACTCTAGCCATATCTGCTTTGTACTCCTTGCAACTCCTCCTAGCCTCTAATAATTCTTCATAACTATTACGACGCCCCCAAAATAGGTATACACCACCCATCTTGAATCGACAAATACATGGTACAAAATAAAAATAAAAACTTAATTATACAACTGTCGTGTAAAATACGACAAAACATATGCTATGAGTTTTAATACAAATATTGTCATCCAGACAATATCCACACTCAATGGAGTCCTCATTACATTTATTATCACACTATTTAACAGAATAGTGAGGACTACTAATGCTATCATCTGAACCGTCACTCTATTCCCCGACTAGTCCCGGCTACGTTCTCATTTTCTGAAGAGAACTGTGAAGAAAGAGTGAACTCAACTAGCCCAGTAAGAAATATTATGAATAAGATAATGCAGAATAAATTATCATTAGTCTTCAACAATGTTAAACTGATAAAATACAATAGACATCAAGTTTAACTGCAGTGGAATAAGCAATCCATTAGAAGAGTCAACTAGAACATGATATCTACTATCTTCTATAATTTAAAATGTTTTCATCAATTTTTATCGCTGAGACTCAGCTTAATAAATAAATCACATCATCGAGTCATCCCTACACTACGAGCCAAGGATATTCATTAAATCATCAATGGTCATGAAAATACAGAATAATCCCTGGTCATAATCATACAAAAAACTGTCCAGCAATTCACTACAGGCCACTGAGGACTTTTACCACATCATTTATAACATTACAGGTCATGATTATACCGAATGATCCCTGGTTATAATCATACCAAGTCCATCTATGCACGTAAGCCAAAGATGACTTTCATCACAATATAAGTATGAGGATGATGACAATGATATAAACATTAATCAAACGATAATACGGATAAATATTAAATACTTTAAATTTATCCAAATATTATCAATCACTTAATAAACTTATCATCTAATATTATTAATATTATAATAATATTTTAATCACTTCTTAAACTTATAAATAATTTATTTTAATTATTTACACTTTACCAAATAATGCATTTAATCATTCAAAAATACCATACTCATAAGATTTCATCACCAATGATCAAATCCCTCATCACAATTCTGTATATACCCTATATAGGATTCCCAAGGCATAAAATCTTATTTTCCAATTTTGTTACTTCACATAACATATTTAATTCATTTACTCATAACTAGTTCATTTTCATGAAAAATACCAAATCAGTCCCAAAATTATTTCTTTTGTGGGATTTAGCAGAATATAGTCCCATATTGAACATATATTTTTCTCAGAATTTTTAAAATTCATTTACTATTTTTCATATAGCCAAAGCTGCCGAATATTTAGACATTTATCATAAATTGTACTTTTGTCCAAAATTTTCGAAATTTATAGGGTATACTCCTGTTATATACATGTACTCCCAATAAAAATTTCACCAATTTTGGAGTTAACAACAAAGAGTTATAAGGGTTTACTTTTAAAATAGTCTTTTCTCATAAAATTCATAACTCTTAATCTATACATCCAAAAATCGCCATTTTTGGACACAATCTAGAAAACTCATCAAATTATCATTTCAATTTTTTCCAGAATTTTTCAGAGTCAGAAAAATTATGAAACTTTCCCTGGCAGAAACCCCTTTTGAATGAAAATATTATTCATATGAATACAAAGGATCATTCACCATGCATGCAGTAATCAACATAGGCAGGTTATTCCAACATAATAATAAAGAATGAAATAATAGAAGAATTCGTCATGCATGCGATAGACCGCACAGACAGGTTATTCTCAATAGAATAATAAAGAATGGAACCAGGTCATGCGTAAACCGTACAGACAAGATATTCCAACAGAATAATAAAGAATAGAACCAGGTCATGCGTAAACCGCACAAACATGATATTCCAATAGAATAATAAAGAATGGAATAACAACAGAATTCACCAGGCATGCGATATACCGCACAGACAGGTTATTCCAACATAATAATAAGGAATGGAATAACAGAAGAATTTCACCATATATGTGGTACTTTGCATAGACAAGTTATTCCAACATAATAATAAAGAATGGAATAACAGAAGCTCTCTTCATGAATACGAAAGAAATAATACCCCTAACCTTAGAATAAAGCTGGATATTGGAATAGAGAGGTAGCAGACTTCTCTTCTTCTTTCTCTCTATAATTTCTCTCTATAATAATTTCTCTATAGATTTAGTAAATTGGCGAGAAATGAAAGAAGAATGAGCTTCTATTTATAGAAAAATATAGTTTCGATAATTGCATGTTTTGGGGCTCGAAAAATTATAGTACAATACCTATAACATTTCTTTCATTTTCAATTTAGTCCTGCAAGTATTATCAAACTTGCACCACCTCCCCTAATAGTAAATAATGTGAATCAATAGTTCAATCATGTGATTTAATAGTTATAATCATGTGAAAATACAAAATACAGTATAGTACCTCCATCTATACCTCCATTTTTAACTTAGTCATGCAAGTATTATCAATCTTGCATCAACTCCCCTAATAGTACAAGAATGTGATTCAATAGTACACACATGTGAATAAACAGTTATATAAGCATGTGAATTAGTAGCAATTAATTGCTCATTTATCCGATTAATTACCCGACTGGTCGGTATAACTTCCAGACATCAATTAATATCGAAATAAATATCGATTTCCACTAACACTAATAATTCCAACACAATGGAACTATCAATTTCATCTTTAATCAACACGAACTTATTCATCATTAATAATATAACTCCCAATATTTAACAACCAGGTCGTTCACAGTAAAGAGGGGCTTTCCGATAAGGATTTCTCCTTATTGGAGCGCATTTAGGTGACCAAACCTCTCCTTGACAGAACTTCTAGACATTGTAAATATTGCAATTTAATAATATGAATAACTTTATCGTCTCAATTATTGATTTAATAATATATCATATTATGCATATGATACTGTGACAATAATCGAATCAATAACATGAGAAATATGATGCAGCAATTACTGTAGCAATAATTGAGTATAACTGAGTGACTTCTTACGTAAGCATCAATAATCAATACCGTGTGCTACTATGGAACCACGCGTATCATTGTACTTTTACTACCGGGTAGTTCAACAGTTTTTAACGGTAATACCTTCACCGTTATTTTTATAAAAGGATAATTCTGTTGTAGATAATTCTGTCGTTTTCTTACTACGACAATACTTTCGTTGTGGGGTCCACCAATGATTGTGCCGTCGTACGAATATTTCCCGACAAAAAGAATATTCTCCGACCAATCGAATATTATATAACAACTTGCATACTTTGCAAAATTTATAAATATTATCCGCAACTATAACATTATATCAAATCCATACCATAATATTCAAAAAATATTTCGATAAATTTAAATCATTATTCATAAAATTTGGGGTCTCACAACTACTTAATATTTCACCATCACTTTTTGCATCACTACTATCTGAGTCCCCAATCACAATTGGTGTATCATAACTTTTTTTATTTGATTTCTGATTCATTTTAATTCTATTACTCTTCCTCCTCTGATTATTCATAGCCTGTTTCTTCAAACCTGCCATTTGCTTAGTCCTCTTTGCACTAGTACTCCCCTTGTTATTATCTTCTGTATTGGGGGGTTGAGTAATAGATGTTGTAACTTGTTCATTCACATCACGTGGTTCAATCACAACTCCTCCCCCATTCACAAATATATGATCAACAAAAAATTCAATCACACCAAAAGGGAGACACAATTTTACCATGTCTCTAATACTGTTGTAGCAACCCCGAATCCGGGCCCCGAATCGCCGCGGATCCGGTATACTAATTACTATCACTAATTGCGGAAGATATAAACATAAATTGTTTATACAATACATTACACACTATTTTACCCAAGTTCGAGTAACCTTAACTTAAACACCATTCATATAATATCTATTATACAACAATATTTATCAAATACGCTATTTACAAACTAGCCGCACTTTCAACCCAAGTAGAACTTGACTTTAACCTTTTCTTGTATCCGAACGCATTCGTTTTATCTGCAATGTTTATCATGATATAGCAAGGGTGAGCATAAAAGTTGCCCAGCAAGTTTAAATACAACAATTTAACGATATATCATGATTGAAGAATATGAATAATAAGCTGACTATAATTCATCAATATAGTTGAGAATTATTACGAACAAATATTTGACTGAACAAATTTTATACATGAACAACATTTCTGAACCAACTGGTAATGAAGGTGATCAGCCTTTCATACCTGACTTATACATGCAAGATATACAGATTACAATTTTCATGGCAATCAACAATGATTAACCATAAGCTTGAATAAAGCACTCTTATTAGAGTTAAGTACAAAGAAAACTTGCCTGAACCGTTGATTACCGCACGCAATTTAATAACGCTTTATCCGAAGACCTAATATTAATAATATAGATCTCCAATATTAGAATAATATCATCATAGTATATTACTGTTATATTTATACACATAGAATAACCTAAACACATTACCACATAAGCCTATCAGTCTTTACAACACATAAGACTTAGTATCAGGTCAAACTATTTCAAGTCTGACTTGAAACTGACACAATTCTATCATCCCGACGGTCTAGTCGGACGAATATCGAGTTTAAGTTCAATTAAACTCTGACTTAAAACTTAACCATTATCACAGATAATTTCTTATCAGTTAAAACACTTTTCCTAGGCTCGTAATAATTTTCGGATAATTATTACCATTTATCAATATTTTTCAATCATTAAAACCGTATTTAAATGAATTAAATACCACAAAATTCCTTAATCATTAATATTCATTTATTATAAAATATTAATGAAAATCATTACCTAATATTATAATATAATTATAATATCACAAAGTATTTTTAAAACCTTAAAATCATTTTTATATTATTTTTAAACACTTAAATCCATTATCCGATAATTGCTATTAATATTAAAATATTAATATTTTCATGCCAAAATATCAAAAGTTATATTTTATAACTTAAAATATTTTTATAACACTTAAATCATTTTTATATGATTTATAAAGCATTAATTCCATTTTTCCTTAATTTATTAAATATATCTATTAAATAAAATAATTATCATTAATATTGATTAATTAATGAATTTCATCCCAAAATATTAAAAGTCATCAAAAATAACTTAAAATATTTTCTTTTATCATAATATTATTTTTCATGATTTTTCATTAAATAAAAACTATTTTTAAATGATTTATTTAATATTATAATTAAATAAATAAATACCATTTATATTCCAAAAATATTAAATATTTCTAAAATATACTCAAAATAGTTAAAAACTATTTTTCAGACTTTAAAATAATTTTTCATAATTTATTTTGTATTTTTAATAATTAAAAACCATATTTTCATAATTTTTAATTAATTTCCGAAAATAAGAAATAAACCGTCGCTAAAGTGCCCAATAGCGACAGAACCGTCGCTATAGGTGTTCTTGAGTGTTCTTGACAGATGCGAGGGTACCTAGTTTGACCAGCATTAACGACGTGCTCTGTTCGATTTCTGGGCTTGAATTCGTGTTACAATTATAGTACTAACGTAATACTATAATCACCAACTTGTTTCATGGCCAAACAATATCATATCCAAGAGATCTAAGTCTCCAAAGTTACTGACAACGCTGTTCTTCATTTTCTGGGTTTTCCAAAAAATGAAGAACAGATAAGGGTGCTAGGTTTAGATCATTATAGTTTTCGTTCTGAGCTTTTTATGTATGATATTAAGGTTCAAATCTGTAGCAGAGATGTCAGTGTACAAGGTTGTAACAACCGATCATCATAATAACAATTAGTTCACAAGATTCAAGCTGGTCAAAGTGCATGCTAAAAACTGCCTTTGAAGATTTCTGGGTTACCCAGAATCTTCATCCGGCGTGATGGTCAACGCCTGTTTGACCATAAATTTCTACAATTCTGTTACAGATCTGGGTGATCTAAAGCTTTTATAATGTAGACCTCATGTCAGACTACAACTTCAAAGCAACAAAATGACCAAACTAACAAACAACAGCAAGATTCATGGCCTTCAAAAATCTTGTCAGAACATTCTGAAAATTCTGGGTTGCCCAGATTTTCAGTTTCTGTGAACGGTCAACGTGGTTTGACCGAGCATAAATGATGATCTAGACTAGATCTAACCCTGATTCCTGTTTCAGATCAAAGTCCTTACAACATACTACAATTATAAACTCTTACAAAACAAAAACAATTAACAAGCAATGATTTAGAGGCCCTGACATATGGCTGTCAGGCCTTAAATTTCCAGATTTCCAGATTTCAAAAATATTAAATCCGAGTACTTTGATGTTATGGATCTGGGTTTTGACAACCCAGATCACTAAATGACACCCTATTACACATATTTAACCAACAAACAACAACATTTAACAACAAATCATGAGATTTCGAATTTTAGGGTTTATACCTCATTCATGCTTGATTTTTGATTTCTGACCATTGAATCTGTTTATTGAAAACTATACACTGACATTGGATTATCATATCTCACTCTCTCACTCTAAATTTCGAAGAACTAGAGAGAGAAGGTCTTGGATAGTTTAGAGAATGAAAGTGAGCTTTCTCTTACTAAAAAAATGCCAAATAAATGTTACTTTAATCTATTGTTGCTAGTTGGCTGAGATAGCTGCCATATTTGTCAAATGCTAGGCTAGGAGTGGTTCACCAACTCCATCATAGGCTTAGATTTACAAGTTTCCTCCAATAATGCACCTAAGGGCATATTTGTCTTTTTTCATTTAATTAAATGGCATTCTTGTAATTGGCCAAATCCTTAGGGTTTAGGGTTTGGAAATTTTAGGGTTTAGTATTTGGAACATTTAGGGCTTAGGTTTTAACCCTTAACTTTGCAAATTTAATTTCTAACATTTCCGAATTTAGATTTTCAAATTAGAAAATAAACAATTCTAACTTATAATTAGAATTTTCTAATTATATAAAAATTTCTTAATCATAAATTCATTCTTGCTAATTAGGATTAGCATTTCCTAATTACAATCGCTAATAAATTAATTAGGATCAAAATGGTCATTAGGGTTCAAAACCACATTTTAGGGTTTTAAATAGAAAAGCTAAATTTTCTCATTTATAAATTAAATCTCGTAATTAGATTAGGGTTTTCTAATTACACAAAAATTGAAATAATTAGGATTAGGGTTTCCTAATTAGCATTGCTAATTTTTGCAAATTAATTCCACAATTTAACATTAGGGTTTCTGACGGAACAATTAGGGTTCCATAATTGAAAATTAGGGTTTGTAAATTAATTAACATTTACCCTAATTAATACTTAATAAATACCACAGAAACATTAAAATTCTCCGTTATATTCCCAGATTAGGGTTTCATTTTATCAGATTCTGAAATTAGGGTTTTCAGATCTGGTATTAGGGTTTTCAAACAATCAATTAAGATTTTAAACAATTCATTAGGGTTTTC
Organism: Panax japonicus; assembly: GCA_020205505.1. Classification (NCBI taxonomy): domain Eukaryota; kingdom Viridiplantae; phylum Streptophyta; class Magnoliopsida; order Apiales; family Araliaceae; genus Panax; species Panax japonicus. The sequence continues at coordinate 47,751,934 of CM035114.1, forward strand.
CCTAATTAATTAAAATTATTGGCGTTTAACCTTGTTCATAACATTGTATTCCCAATCTAGGGTTCCATTCACCGAATTAGGGTTTTGGATTTTCCGAAACTGAAACTAGGGTTTCCAGAACCGATTTCTAGGGTTTCTTATTAGACGTTAGGGTTTTCTAACTGAACGTTGTTGTTCTTAAAATATAATTAGGGTTTAACACAGATGTAATTAATCTGGTCAACCCTTGACCCTTAACCACATTCTAAACACATCATTAACCATAAACACAGAATGTAATCACATAAATCCTTAATCCTGAATAATTCACCTATATCCTTCACCAAATTTTGAAATCCTCAATTCAATCCCAATAACATTAAACGCATACACTTATTTTCTGTCTAGGTCTAATATTTGACCTTAAATCAATCATTTAAGATTTTAATAAATTGCCCAAATTCTCGGGTTGTCACATTCACCCCTCCTTATAAGAATTTCGTCCCCGAAATTCACCTTACACCTTACATCGTGCACTTTATACCATTCACACATGAATCTTACACCTTACACCATTCACACATATACTTTTCACACACATTATTACATGCCAACTGTGACGTCCCCAAAATTAGGTATACATCACCCATCTTGAGTCGTCAGATACATGGTACATAATTCAAATACAACTTACTAATATCACTGTCGTGTATAATACGACAAAATACAACTGTGAGTTTGAATACAATAATTGTCTACTAGAGATCATACAAACTCAATAGGAGTCCTCAATACAATTATTGTCACACTATTTAACAGGATAATGAGGACTACTAATACTATTCTCTGGTCCATCACTCCGTTCCCCGACTCGTCCCAGCTATATTATCATTTCCTGAAGAGAACAGTGAAAGAAAGGGTGAGCTCAACTAGCCCAGTAAGAAATATTATGACTAAGATAATGCAGAATAAATTATCATTAGCCTTCAACAGTGTTAAACTGATAAAATACAATAAATATCAAGTTTAACTGCAGCGGAACCAGCAATCCATTAAAAGAGTCAAGTAGAAAATAAAAACTACTATCTTTTATGATTTAAAAGGTTTTTCATCATCGTTATGGCTGAGACTCAGCTTAATAAATATTCCACATCATCGAATCACCCCCGCACTACGGCCAAGGATATTCTTTAGTATCACGACCATAATTATTCATGCACTACGGCCAAGAATATTTGTGTATTCATTAGTGGTCATGATCATGCCAACAACTGTCCATCAATGCACTACGGCCAATGAGAACTTTTAATTTTTACATCACTTGTAATATTACGGTCATGATTACACCGAATAATCCCTGGTCATAATCATACCAAGTCCATCTATGCACTACAGGCCACAGATGACTTTCAACAAAATATAAACATGAGGATGATGACAATGATATAATAATTCAATAAAACAAGTTCAAGAATTATTTTATTCAGAAATTATTAACGTCCAAATTGTCAACACGATACTGTTTTGTGGTGTAAAATTCAAGAATGATCAGAAGAATATTTTCATGAAAGGATACTGGATGAAGCGCAAATATCAAGGATATTCTACTAATTTCATGGAGTATAGAAGTTAAAGTTTTAACCAACTGAGTATAATAAAGAATGAAATAACAAAAGAAATCACCATGCATGCGATAGACCGCACAGACAGGTTATTCCAACAGAATAATAAATAACGGAACCAGGTCAGGTGAAATTCACACCGACAGGATGTTCCAACAGAATAATAAATAAAGACGGAACCAGATCCGGTGCAAAACACACAGATAGGATATTCCAACAGAATAATAATAAAGACCGAACCAGATCCGGTGTAAAACACACAGATAGGATATTCCAACAGAATAATAAAGATGGAACCAGGTCCGGTGTAAAACACACAGACAGGATGTTCCAACAGAATAATAGAAGAATGTCACCAAGTATAGGGTAAACCGCGTATACAGGTTATTCCGACATAATAATAAGAAATGGAATAACATAAGGATTTCACCAAGTATAGGGTACACCGCGTATACAGGTCAGGTATAGGGTATGCCACTTTTACAGGTTATTCCAACAGAATAACAAAGAATGGAATAACATAAGTTCTCTTCAAGAAGAAAGAATAACACCCCTTACCGTCTTAGGAATACTGCAGTAGTGTAGTAACCGAATACTTTTCTTCTTTATCTATTACTCTCTCTATACTTTCTCTCTCTATAGCTTGAACGAATTCGTGAAAAATAATGAAGCCCTAGATCTCTATTTATAGAAGATTTATTACTATTTACGAAAGTATTTACTATTTACGAAGGTAATTACTATTGACGAAGGTAATTACTATTGACGAAGGTAATTACTATTGACGAAGGTAATTACTATTTACGAAGGTAATTACTATTTACGAAAATAATTACTATTTACGAAAATAATTACTATTTACGAAGGTAATTACTATTTACGAAGGTAATTACTATTTACGAAGGTAATTACTATTTACGAAAGTAATTACTATTTATGAAAGAGACTCTTAGATGATGACATATGGCCCCCCATAAATAATTAAACTTACCACAAACGTCTAATAATAGACTCTTTATATACAGCAAGAATTGAATAAAAATTACCAAAAATCATTTTATTTTTAATCAACACATATTTAATCTTTCAACAATTATTAATCATTTATAACTTGTCGTCTCAATTATTGTTTAAATAATATAACATATTATACAGATGATACTGTGACAATAATTGAATCAATAATATAAGAGATATGATGCAGCAATTACTGTAGCAATAATTGAGTATAGCTGAGTGACTTCTCACGTAAGCATCAATAATTAATACCGTGTGCTACTATGCAACAACGCGTATTACTGTACTTTTACTACCGAGTAGTTCAACAGTTTTAACGGTAACACCTCCGCCGTTAATTTTATAGAAAGATAATTTTGTCGTTTTCTAACTACGACAATACTTCCGTTGTGGGGTCCACCAATGATTGTGCCGTCGTACGAATATTCCCCGACAAAAAGAATATTCCCCGACCAAACGAATATTTTATAATAACTTGCGTACTTTGCAAAATTTATAAATATTACCCACAACTATAACATTATATCCAATTTATTCCATAATATTCAAAAATAATAATTATAGAAAATTCATCTTTATTTATAAAAACTGGGGTCTTACAACCTCCCCTTCTTATGAAATTTCGCCCTCGAAATTAGGGTACGTACCTGGTATGTCAAAGAGGTAAGGATACCTTGATTTCATTTCAGATTCTAACTCCCAAGTCATTTCCTCAACATCGTGGTTTCTCCACAAAACTTTGACTTGAGGTATAACCTTGGAGCGTAGAATATGTTCCTTCTTATCCAAGATTTGAACAGGAATCTCTTCATACGTCAGATCTTCCGCTATTTCGTCCGGTTCGAACTCAATAATGTGGTTCGGGTCTTTCACATATTTTCGTAACATGGATATGTGAAAAACGTTATGAACACGAGACATACTTGGCGGTAAAGCGAGTCTATAGGCCACAGTTCCTATTCGATCGAGGATTAAAAATGGACCGATGAATCGAGGATTAAGTTTTCCTCTCTTTCCAAATCTTGTAACTCCTTTCCATGGAGTAACACGTAACAACACATGATCTCCTATATTGAATTCCACGTCCTTTCGATGAAGATCAACATAACTCTTTTGTCGACTTTGTGAGGTTTTTATACGTTGTCGGATCGTTTGAATCTTTTCCGTAGTCATACGTACCAACTCCGGTCCCAACAATGTTGCTTCACCCACCTCATCCCAGCATACTGGAGAACGACACTTTCTTCCATACAATGCTTCGAATGGAGCCATGCCAATACTTGCTTGATAACTGTTGTTGTAGGAAAACTCCACCAATGGTAAGAGCTTGTCCCAACTTCCCTTGAAATCAAGGACACAGAGTCTTAATAGATCTTCAAGAGTTTGAATAGTTCTCTCCGACTGTCCGTCCGTCTGAGGATGATATGCCGAGCTAAATTGTAAGTCTGTACCCATAGCTTTTTGCAAACTAACCCAAAATCGTGAAGTAAATCTTGGGTCTCGATCAGAAACTATGGATACCGGTATACCATGCAGTCTTACAATCTCGTTTATGTACATACGAGCAAGACGTTCAAGTGTATAAGTTTCTCGTATCGGTAAGAAATGAGCAGACTTGGTCAATCTATCAACAATAACCCAAATCGCATCATGCCTTGAGAAACCTTAGGAAGACCGGTAACGAAATCCATGGTAATGTGCTCCCACTTCCATTCTGGAATTTCAAGTGGTTGCAATGGACCTTTTGGTACTTGATGCTCCGCTTTAACTCGTTGACAAGTTAAACACCTTGAGATAAACAACGCTATCTCTCTCTTCATATTGCTCCACCAAAATGTATGACGAATATCATGATACATTTTGGTACTCCCAGGATGGATTGCAAACGGTGTATTGTGCGCCTCCATCATGATTTTATACTTTAAATCAGGGTCGTTAGGAACACAAAGTCTGGAGTTGACTCGAAGTATTCCCTCTTCATCGATTCTTGCTTCCGGCATAGCACCTTCTTGCACTTTCTTCCTCATACGCATCAGCTCCAGGTCTGTAGCTTGAGCAGCTTTAACTTTATCGATTAAAGTCGGTTCTACTCGTATATTCGCCATCGTCACATGCGTCCCTGGAGTCTTTAACTCTATCCCCATCCTTTGCAAGTCACACAAAATGGGCCCTTGCGTTGACAATATCGCACAAGTACTTGCATGTGATCTTCTACTCAATGCGTCAGCTACCACGTTTGCTTTTCCAGGATGGTATTGGATGGTATGATCATAATCTTTCAACAGTTCAAGCCAACGTCGTTGTCGCATGTTGAGTTCCTTTTGAGTGAAGAAATATTTGAGGCTTTTATGATCCGTAAAGATCTCCACTTTCTCCCCATACAAGTAATGCCTCCAAATTTTAAGTGCAAAGACAACAGCTGCCAACTCTAGATCATGAGTAGGATAATTCTTCTCATATTCTTTGAGTTGTCGCGAGGCATAGGCTATGACTTTTCCATGTTGCATGAGAACACATCCCAGCCCTTTACCCGAAGCATCACTGTAGATGACAAATCCCTCCGAGCCAGACGGTATTGTCAGAACAGGTGCTGAAATGAGTCTCCTCTTGAGTTCTTGAAAACTCTTCTCACATTCTTCGCTCCAACCGAACTTTGTATCTTTCCGAGTCAGCTGAGTCAATGGAGTAGCGATTCGAGAAAATCCTTCCACGAATCTTCGATAATAACCAGCTAAACCGAGAAAGCTACGTACTTCGGTCACTGATTTAGGTTGCTCCCAGCTTTGAATAGCTTCAATCTTTGCTGGGTCAACAGATATTCCACGACTTGATACCACGTGCCCAAGGAATGCTACTTCCTCAAGCCAGAACTCGCATTTCTTCAACTTGGCATAAAGCTTATATTCACGAAGCTTTTGGAGTGTCAGCCTCAAGTGTTGCTCATGATCTTCACGGCTTTTGGAATAAATAAGGATGTCATCAATAAAGACGACCACAAAATGATCCAAATATTCCTTAAATACTCGGTTCATCATATCCATGAAGGCAGCAGGAGCATTAGTCAATCCAAAGGACATGACTAGGAATTCATAATGCCCGTACCGAGTTCTGAAAGCCGTCTTTGGAATGTCATCGGTTCTAATCTTCAATTGGTGATACCCGGAACGAAGATCGATCTTTGAAAAGAATTTGGCTCCTTGCAACTGGTCAAACAAGTCATCAATACGTGGCAATGGATACCTATTTTTGATGGTGACATGATTTAACTCCCGATAATCAATACAAAGTCGCATACTCCCATCTTTCTTCTTCACGAATAGAACAGGAGCACCCCAAGGAGAAGTACTAGGACGAATAAAGCCAATGTCTAACAATTCCTGCAGTTGGGTTTTTAACTCCTGAAGTTCAATAGGAGCCATTCGATATGGGGCTTTAGAAATGGGTTTTGTACCGGGTTCAAGGTCGATACAAAATTCAATCTCACGCTCTGGGGGTAGGCCAGGAAGTTCTTCAGGGAATACGTCAGGAAATTCATTAACAATAGAAATATCGTTCAAAACTGACGTATTTTTGTTTAAATCTGTGACATGAGCTAAGAAAGCTTGACATCCGTTTTTCAATAAACGAATAGCTTTATGGCTTGAGATGACCGTGATTGATTTTAATGGTTTGGTCGCTTGAATTCGCATAATAGGTTGATTAGGAATATGAAAGCTAACAACCTTATGGAAACAATCAATTTTTGCATGATAAGTAGTTAACCAATCAATCCCTAGAATCACGTCAAATGCAAGTATTTTCAATGAAATAAGATCTACAGGTAATGTGAGGGTACCGATTTGAACCAAACAAGACTTATAAACAGTGGATGTAATGAAGGTTTCTCGCAACGGAGTTTCCACAGATAAGTCAAAGTCCAATTTCTCCGGAGTCAAATTTAATCGATGAGCGCAAGTAGGAGAAATAAAAGAATGGGTAGAACCGGTATCAAATAAAGTATAGACTTCGTTAGAGTTTATGATAAGCTTACCCGTGATGACCTCATTCGGGTTCCTTGCTTTCTGGGAGGTCACAACAAACGCTCTCCCTTGCACTACCGGCTTTGACCTTTCTGGGACGGCCTTTGGTGCCTCCACCCTAGCTGAATTTGTCTTTGGTAAACGACAAAATCGGGCCAAGTGACCTTCTCTTCCACAATTATAACATGCTTTGGACGGCATCGCGCAATTTGGACTGATGTGTCCCTCCCCTCCGCATTTGAAGCATATGATAGGTGGTCTTTCTTCTTCCTTAACAACGGGTGCTGGTGCTGACGTCTTTCCATCATTGTTGAATCTCCTCTTTTTGAAATGTCCATTCTTATTGTTTTGGCCCTGATTACCACCGAAGTGGTAACCACTTCTGGCCTGCTGATTCCCTCCACGCTTGTTGTCACCGCTTCGATGACCACTCTCGCTGGTATTATAATTTTGTCGGCTGCTCTCTTTTAGTTGAGTTGACTCGTTATCGCGCTCCACTAACTGAGCCCTATTAACAACATCTGAATACAAACACAGTTTATGAGAAATAAGATGTTGACGTATCTCCGGCTTCAAACCTCTTAAAAACATTCGCGCCATTCTCTCTTCATTATCCACCAAGTGGGATGCAAACCGCGATAACTCCGCAAATTTTGCCTCGTATTGCGACACGGTCATATTATTTTGTTCCAACTTAATAAACTCCACCTCCTTCATGTGGCGAATACTTTCGGGAAAGTATTTATCATTGAACAGCTCCTGGAACTTCTCCCAAGATATCTTCAGTACAGTAGGTTGAGTACGTTTTACTGATTCCCACCAGTAATCTGCCTCTCCGCGCAACATAAAGGCGGCAAAGGGAACCTTTTGCTCCTCGGAGCATCCCAAGACATCAAATATCTTGGTCATCTGCTTTATCCATGTTTCCGCCATAAGTGGTTTTGGCTCTCCCTTAAACTCCGGTGGTCCCAGCTCCTTGAATTGTTTAGCGGTGATCGCCCGAGAGTTTCCCGTGTTTCCATCTACGTTTTGGACAGGAGTTGCTCTCGCCTGCTGTTGCATGAATTGCATAAAACCTCTGAACATTTGATCATTCGTCATTTGGTCAGTGTTGTTGTTTGCATGAGGATTTTCGCCTTCCTGATGCACATTATCCTGATTATTGATATGTGGTGAGTCAACGATCGCCTGTGCTCCATTGTCATTCTCAACATTCTCGGATGTCATTTTCAGATACTGCCACAAAACAAAAGGTTAATTGACATGTAACATATTATCCCTATATTCTGACCGACCAATAAAATAGCACATAAACTTAGGTAGGTCATACTAGCGAAGGAATTCCCCGTCTCTCCCCTCCTAGTTCTAGTCTCACATCTTAGCCAGGGATCATATCCCTAAGCTCTGATACCAACTGTGACGCCCCCAAAATTAGGTATACATCACCCATCTTGAGTCGTCAGATACATGGTACATAATTCAAATACAACTTACTAATATCACTGTCGTGTATAATACGACAAAATACAACTGTGAGTTTGAATACAATAATTGTCTACTAGAGATCATACAAACTCAATAGGAGTCCTCAATACAATTATTGTCACACTATTTAACAGGATAATGAGGACTACTAATACTATTCTCTGGTCCATCACTCCGTTCCCCGACTCGTCCCAGCTATATTATCATTTCCTGAAGAGAACAGTGAAAGAAAGGGTGAGCTCAACTAGCCCAGTAAGAAATATTATGACTAAGATAATGCAGAATAAATTATCATTAGCCTTCAACAGTGTTAAACTGATAAAATACAATAAATATCAAGTTTAACTGCAGCGGAACCAGCAATCCATTAAAAGAGTCAAGTAGAAAATAAAAACTACTATCTTTTATGATTTAAAAGGTTTTTCATCATCGTTATGGCTGAGACTCAGCTTAATAAATATTCCACATCATCGAATCACCCCCGCACTACGGCCAAGGATATTCTTTAGTATCACGACCATAATTATTCATGCACTACGGCCAAGAATATTTGTGTATTCATTAGTGGTCATGATCATGCCAACAACTGTCCATCAATGCACTACGGCCAATGAGAACTTTTAATTTTTACATCACTTGTAATATTACGGTCATGATTACACCGAATAATCCCTGGTCATAATCATACCAAGTCCATCTATGCACTACAGGCCACAGATGACTTTCAACAAAATATAAACATGAGGATGATGACAATGATATAATAATTCAATAAAACAAGTTCAAGAATTATTTTATTCAGAAATTATTAACGTCCAAATTGTCAACACGATACTGTTTTGTGGTGTAAAATTCAAGAATGATCAGAAGAATATTTTCATGAAAGGATACTGGATGAAGCGCAAATATCAAGGATATTCTACTAATTTCATGGAGTATAGAAGTTAAAGTTTTAACCAACTGAGTATAATAAAGAATGAAATAACAAAAGAAATCACCATGCATGCGATAGACCGCACAGACAGGTTATTCCAACAGAATAATAAATAACGGAACCAGGTCAGGTGAAATTCACACCGACAGGATGTTCCAACAGAATAATAAATAAAGACGGAACCAGATCCGGTGTAAAACACACAGATAGGATATTCTAACAGAATAATAATAAAGACGGAACCAGATCCGGTGTAAAACACACAGATAGGATATTCCAACAGAATAATAAAGACGGAACCAGGTCCGGTGTAAAACACACAGACAGGATGTTCCAACAGAATAATAGAAGAATGTCACCAAGTATAGGGTAAACCGCGTATACAGGTTATTCCGACATAATAATAAGAAATGGAATAACATAAGGATTTCACCAAGTATAGGGTACACCGCGTATACAGGTCATGTATAGGGTATGTCACTTTTACAGGTTATTCCAACAGAATAACAAAGAATGGAATAACATAAGTTCTCTTCAAGAAGAAAGAATAACACCCCTTACCGTCTTAGGAATACTGCAGTAGTGTAGTAACCGAATACTTTTCTTCTTTATCTATTACTCTCTCTATACTTTCTCTCTCTATAGCTTGAACGAATTCGTGAAAAATAATGAAGCCCTAGGCCTCTATTTATAGAAGATTTATTACTATTTACGAAAGTAATTACTATTGACGAAGGTAATTACTATTGACGAAGGTAATTACTATTGACGAAGGTAATTAATATTTACGAAGGTAATTACTATTTACGAAAATAATTACTATTTACGAAAATAATTACTATTTACGAAGGTAATTACTATTTACGAAGGTAATTACTATTTACGAAGGTAATTACTATTTACGAAAGTAATTACTATTTATGAATGAGACTCTTAGATGATGACATATGGCCCCCCATAAATAATTAAACTTACCACAAACGTCTAATAATAGACTCTTTATATACATCAAGAATTGAATAAAAATTACCAAAAATCATTTTATTTTTAATCAACACATATCTAATCTTTCAACAATTATTAATCATTTATAACTTGTCGTCTCAATTATTGTTTAAATAATATAACATATTATACAGATGATACTGTGACAATAATTGAATCAATAATATAAGAGATATGATGCAGCAATTACTGTAGCAATAATTGAGTATAGCTGAGTGACTTCTCACGTAAGCATCAATAATTAATACCGTGTGCTACTATGCAACAACGCGTATTACTGTACTTTTACTACCGAGTAGTTCAACAGTTTTAACGGTAACACCTCCGCCGTTTATTTTATAGAAAGATAATTTTGTCGTTTTCTAACTACGACAATACTTCCGTTGTGGGGTCCACCAATGATTGTGCCGTCGTACGAATATTCCCCGACAAAAAGAATATTCCCCGACCAAACGAATATTTTATAATAACTTGCGTACTTTGCAAAATTTATAAATATTACCCACAACTATAACATTATATCCAATTTATTCCATAATATTCAAAAATAATAATTATAGAAAATTCATCTTTATTTATAAAAACTGGGGTCTTACACCACCCAATACACCTCTCACCAGAGTAAAGTTTTGAAATTGTGTTGAGGGGTCATATAGACTATGAACACATTTAGTTTTAACGGTAGTGATCATACCGCAAAACAATACATTACTTGGTTTGTTTACAATCACAAAGAAGGTAAACTACCATTATTAGTACTTTAGGTGATCATCCCATCGTACAGTTACGTCATGCATAACGTATTGGTCATTTTTAGCGAATATTTACGCTACTAGATTGGATTATTTATCCAAACATTATCGTTCACCTCAGTCTTATCATTGGATTCCGCACCAAAATAATTTGGTTCGGGAAATTCTTTTAATAAACACTTGGAGTTTTTTATAACATTAGTCTAGCTGAATCAAATAGCATAGACCCATATCAATAATTCAATTCAATCGAATTATTTAGGTGTAGCCAAACCCCGTTGGCTAATTAAAATTTTTGAAAACATTTTCGAGAATGACGTCATGATGTCGTACTGTAATAACAGTCCGTTTGAGGATGCCGTCATTATATGACTTTATCATACTACATCATACCATAGTAGAATAGTGACTTCAGGTCAAATTTATACTAAGTAATAATGCATTGATGACTCCATCGTTTTTATCATCTCTGCACCAGGTTACATGGTACATAAGTGATAAATAAAAACAATTTTTGATATTTCAAATCATTTGCGTCTAGCCGAAATAAGTAGCATAGACTGTACTTTAAACCGTTTCAAAAATGATTACGAGTCTACATTTTTTTTAAAGGCACATAGTGCGTATTTAGCTTGATGTCAATCATTTCGAAGTTTAGCATAGCTAGGAGTTTAGGAAAACCTAAGTCTCCACTAATGATCATTTGCTTATCAATCTATCTGTTCCTATAATCCTTAACACTCCATTCACACGCAACTATACCCAATTCATAAAACAGCACTTATGAGTTCATAACCTGACCACAATTATATGAGTTTACAAACTTACCCTGACCTTTAGCGTCCTTTCGCTGAGGTGCTCATAAACATTTCATATAACTATGCGTCAAGAATGTCACATATGTATGAGTTCTAAGAACTCGTACTTAATCCTATATTCTCTACCTATGACCTATTTATCTATATATAATAACTAGCGTAACACAACATTTCAACTATTACCAATGCTGCCAACTAAGTAGTACAATTCCCCGCCCATACAAGGAATCATACAACTCAGTTGCTAACACAAGTCCTCATTGAAATCCCCACCTAACCTTAACCCCCTTTTTCAATACGAATTCAATTCGTATTCATAATCCATAACTCATTTATGAGTTTTCATTTTTATAGTACCATTTCATAGTACAACTTTCACACAGCATCTTGTTGTAAACTTTTCAATCATTAGATTGATTCATTTTCCCATATCATAACCTTTATCAGATCACGGGGTGATCTTATCGTATATATTACGATTCAATTCCATGCACTATGATCGTTTTGTTTTACGATCTCCTATCCCTTCACTTTCAGTCTTTTAGACTCGATCTATTCACCATTACTGCTCAACTTTATTATCAGAGTTAGGGAACTCTGTGTCTTAATAACTTATTGAGATTCATCTTTGAATCTTACCGACCAACTAACTCTATTTGAGTTAGCACTTATCCTAATCACTGCGGTTATTGGTCTCAGGTATTACTACCTAAGCTTCATAACCAACAGCTCTGATACCAACTGTAGCAACCCCGAATTCGGGCCCCGAATCGCCGCGGATCCGGTATACTAATTACTATCACTAATTGCGGAAGATATAAACATAAATTGTTTATACAATACATTACACACTATTTTACCCAAGTTGGAGTAACCTTAACTTAAACACCATTCATATAATATCTATTACACAACAATATTTATCAAATACGCTATTTACAAACTAGCCGCACTTTCAACCCAAGTAGAACTTGACTTTAACCTTTTCCTGTATCCGAACGCATTCGTTTTATCTGCAATGTTTATCATGATATAGCAAGGGTGAGCATAAAAGTTGCCCAGCAAGTTTAAATACAACAATTTAACGATATATCATGATTGAAGAATATGAATAATAAGCTGACTATAATTCATCAATATAGTTGAGAATTATTACGAACAAATATTTGACTAAACAAATTTTATACATGAACAACATTTCTGAACCAACTGGTAATGAAGGTGATCAACCTTTCATACCTGACTTATACATGCAAGATGTACAGATTATAATTTTCATGGCAATCAACAATGATTAACCATAAGCTTGAATAAAGCACTCTTATTAGAGTTAAGTACAAAGAAAACTTGCCTGAACCGTTGATTATCCGCACGCAATTTAATAACGCTTTATCCGCAGACCTAATATTAATAATATAGATCTCCAATATTAGAATAATATCATCACAGTATATTACTGTTATATTTATACACATAGAATAACCTAAACACATTATCACATAAGCCTATCAGTCTTTACAACACATAAGACTTAGTATCAGGTCAAACTATTTTAGTCTGACTTGAAACTGACACAATTCTATCATCCCGACGGTCTAGTCGGACGAATATCGAGTTTAAGTTCAATTAAACTCTGACTTAACACTTAACCATTATCACAGATAATTTCTTATCAGTCAAAACACTTTTCCTAGGCTCGTAATAATTTTCGGATAATTATTACCATTTATCAACATTTTTCAATCATTAAAACCGTATTTAAATGAATTAAATACCACAAAATTCCTTAATCATTAATATTCATTTATTATAAAATATTAATGAAAATCATTACCTAATATTATAATATAATTATAATATCACAAAGTATTTTTAAAACCTTAAAATCATTTTTATATAATTTTTAAACACTTAAATCCATTATCCGATAATTGATATTAATATTAAAATATTAATATTTTCATGCCAAAATATCAAAAGTTATATTTTATAACTTAAAATATTTTTATAACACTTAAATCATTTTTATATGATTTATAAAGCATTAATTCTATTTTTCCTTAATTTATTAAATATATCTATTAAATAAACTAATTATCATTAATATTGATTAATTAATGAATTTCATCCCAAAATATTAAAAGTCATCAAAAATAACTTAAAATATTTTCTTTTATCATAATATTATTTTTCATGATTTTTCATTAATTGAAAACTATTTTTAAATGATTTATTTAATATTATAATTAAATAAATAAATACCATTTATATTCCAAAAATATTAAATATTTCTAAAATATACTCAAAATAGTTAAAAACTATTTTTCAGACTTTAAAATAATTTTTCATAATTTATTTTGTATTTTTAATAATTAAAAACCATTTTTTCCTAATTTTTAATTAATTTCCGGAAAATAAGAAATAAACCGTCGCTAAAGGGCCCTATAGCGACAGAACCGTCGCTATAGGTGTTCTTGAGTGTTCTTGACAGATGCGAGGGTACCTAGTTTGACCAGCATTAACGCCGTGCTCTGTTCGATTTCTGGGCTTGAATTCGTGTTACAATTATAGTACTAACGTAATACTATAATCACCAACTTGTTTCATGGCCAAACAATATCATATCCAAGAGATCTAAGTCTCCAAAGTTACTGACAACGCTGTTCTTCATTTTCTGGGTTTTCCAGAAAATGAAGAACATTATAGTTTTCGTGGCCAAACAATATCATATCCAAGAGATCTAAGGGTGCTAGGTTTAGATCATTATAGTTTTCGTTCTGAGCTTTTTATGTGTGATATTAAGGTTCAAATCTGTAGCAGAGATGTCAGTGTACAAGGTTGTAACAACCGATCATCATAATAACAATTAGTTCACAAGATTCAAGCTGGTCAAAGTGCATGCTAAAAACTGCCTTTGAAGATTTCTGGGTTACCCAGAATCTTCATCCGGCGTGATGGTCAACGCCTGTTTGACCATAAATTTCTACAATTCTGTTACAGATCTGGGTGATCTAAAGCTTTTATAATGTAGACCTCATGTCAGACTACAACTTCAAAGCAACAAAATGACCAAACTAACAAACAATAGCAAGATTCATGGCCTTCAAAAATCTTGTCAGAACATTCTGAAAATTCTGGGTTGCCCAGATTTTCAGTTTCTGTGAACGGTCAACGTGGTTTGACCGAGCATAAATGATGATCTAGACTAGATCTAACCCTGATTCCTGTTTCAGATCAAAGTCCTTACAACATACTACAATTATAAACTCTTACAAAACAAAAACAATTAACAAGCAATGATTTAGAGGCCCTGACATATGGCTGTCAGGCCTTAAATTTCCAGATTTCCAGATTTCAAAAATATTAAATCCGAGTACTTTGATGTTATGGACCTGGGTTTTGACAACCCAGATCACTAAATGACACCCTATTACACATATTTAACCAACAAACAACAACATTTAACAACAAATCATGAGATTTCGAATTTTAGGGTTTATACCTCATTCGTGCTTGATTTTTGATTTCTGACCATTGAATCTGTTTATTGAAAACTATACACTGACATTGGATTATCATATCTCACTCTCTCACTCTAAATTTCGAAGAACTAGAGAGAGAAGGTCTTGGATAGTTTAGAGAATGAAAGTGAGCTTTCTCTTACTAAAAAAATGCCAAATAAATGTTACTTTAATCTATTGTTGCTAGTTGGCTGAGATAGCTGCCATATTTGTCAAATGCTAGGCTAGGAGTGGTTCACCAACTCCATCATAGGCTTAGATTTACAAGTTTCCTCCAATAATGCACCTAAGGGCATATTTGTCTTTTTTCATTTAATTAAATGGCATTCTTGTAATTGGCCAAACCCTTAGGGTTTAGGGTTTGGAAATTTTAGGGTTTAGTATTTGGAACATTTAGGGCTTAGGTTTTAACCCTTAACTTTGCAAATTTAATTTCTAACATTTCCGAATTTAGATTTTCAAATTAGAAAATAAACAATTCTAACTTATAATTAGAATTTTCTAATTATATAAAAATTTCTTAATCATAAATTCATTCTTGCTAATTAGGATTAGCATTTCCTAATTACAATCGCTAATAAATTAATTAGGATCAAAATGGTCATTAGGGTTCAAAACCACATTTTAGGGTTTTAAATAGAAAAGCTAAATTTTCTCATTTATAAATTAAATCTCGTAATTAGATTAGGGTTTTCTAATTACAC
Source organism: Panax japonicus (assembly GCA_020205505.1). NCBI lineage: Eukaryota > Viridiplantae > Streptophyta > Magnoliopsida > Apiales > Araliaceae > Panax > Panax japonicus. The sequence goes on from CM035114.1 coordinate 47,767,790, forward strand.
AAAAATGGAAATAATTAGGATTAGGGTTTCCTAATTAGCATTGCTAATTTTTGCAAATTAATTCCACAATTTAACATTAGGGTTTCTGACGGAACAATTAGGGTTCCATAATTAAAAATTAGGGTTTGTAAATTAATTAACATTTACCCTAATTAATACTTAATAAATACCACAGAAACATTAAAATTCTCCGTTATATTCCCAGATTAGGGTTTCATTTTATCAGATTCTGAAATTAGGGTTTTCAGATCTGGTATTAGGGTTTTCAAACAATCAATTAAGATTTTAAACAATTCATTAGGGTTTTCCCTAATTAATTAAAATTATTGGCGTTTAACCTTGTTCATAACGTTGTATCCAGAACCGATTTCTAGGGTTTCTTATTAGACGTTAGGGTTTTCTAACTGAACGTTGTCGTTCTTAAAATATAATTAGGGTTTAACACAGATGTAATTAATCTTGTCAACCCTTGACCCTTTACCACATTCTAAACACATCATTAACCATAAACACAGAATGTAATCACATAAATCCTTAATCCTGAATAATTCACCTATATCCTTCACCAAATTTTGAAATCCTCAAAATTCAATCCCAATAACATTAAACGCGTACATTTATTTTCTGTCTAGGTCTAATATTTGACCTTAAATCAATCATTTAAGATTTTAATAAATTGCCCAAATTCTCGGGTTGTCACAACTGTCATCATCATGCACCAATCTATAACCACTTTCACTAGTTTGACCATTATTCTTAAAATAAACCTGAGCATTGCTATCATAATATAAAGCTTCAGCAAATGACTTAATTGCAGTCATGCAGATGAAATCAACATCAACATGGGGATAAATTTCAACCTTACCTCCCTTGTACTCAGTTTTAGGCTAATTCACAAATTTGCCCCCATAGTGAACATGCAACTGACAAATCCCACCCATTCTGTGAAAACGAAAACAATACAAAAATAAATAAAAAATTATTATTTGCAGTACATGGGGGGACTGAAGAAGACAACAATGGCAAAAATAAAAACCCATGGACCACATGTCGGGTATATAAAGTCCAAAAAGATGGAGAAAACATCAAGACAAAACAGATGGCTACAACATATTTGAAACCCCTAATTTAATCGTACCCATTCCTAACCAACCCATGTGCACAAACCCTAAATTAAAGAAATCTAGCATACCTCACAGAAGATTCGCACTAGTAGATTCGTATCCAAGACCAATATTCGCATCAAAGACCAAGATTCGCCTGGCAAGAGAAGCTCTTCGCGCCTGAATCTTCTCTCTCCTTCACTCCTTTGCGCTCTTTACTTTTCTGTCTCTATTTGGCCTTTAGTCGACCATTTTGGTTTTAACCCACTGAGTTTCCACCGTGGCCATGACTAGGACTAACCCACGTGAAGTAAATGATGTGTCATTCGAAGTGGGGTAGGTCATATCTGATGTCACAGATTTTTGTTAAAAGTCAACTCATTTAACGAAAATTGTAACGATTTGATAAAATTTTGTAGTTCAATGAGTCGATTGTAAAAATATTCAGTTCAGTGATGTTTTTGTAAACCGAGTTCGAGTAGAGTGGGAAAAGTGTATTTAACACTATTGAACTGGAGTACTCGGGACCATTGCTAGCCTGACGACTTTGGTTCCTCAACCCGATACCATCGCTTGGTCATTCAGTTGACTTCGTCCTTGATGTCATAGCAAATGCAGGGGTTTGAGTTAAACTATTTGATTAACACTGAATGACTAAATGAGTGGCTGATTCAACCATTCAGTGCGTTTGTTTTAAAAAAATTATTTTAAATTCATTCAGTTTTTATCAACCACCCCTTTAGTTTTACATACTACTACTATTGATTATCTAATACCCCCTCCATTCAATATTAATTTTTTATGGTCAAATTGACAATATTTAGAATAAAAAATTATTCTTAATTATATTAGATATAGGTAAACAAATTATTATTATAAGAAAGTACATCAAATATATTATCAAAATTAATTTATTTGATTTCAAAATTTCTAATATATATTTTTAATTATTAATTTCAAAATTAATTAATTTTAGGTTAAAAATTCAATTAGAATAAGTAAAGTTTCTTTGAGAGCATTTAACATTTTTGAAATTCAAACATATTTTTAATTCCATAATTTCATGAACAGAAAAAGTAGGACAGGAGTCACAGGACAGGGCCTATCCACATAATTACATAAACCGGTAAATTAAAGCGTCGCAAAATTAGCTTTTACAAATCCTAACGCAACCTTTTTCAAATACTTTAATAACCGCACAATCCCAAATTCAACATTTCTTACGCTTTTCTCTCATCATGGCCACCTCAATTCGCCTCCGTCGTCTCGGCACCACCGCTGCGGCAGTCGCCGTCGCAGCCGGCGGCTCTTACCTTTCCCTCCGAGACCCCTCCATCTCGGCCAACGACCTCGGCGGTGGTAATGCCCTCGAAACTCTCCGAAGGAAGATCAACGATCCATCCGCCGTCGTACCATCGCGAGCCGTACATGAGTCGGCTCTCGTTGGCTCCAGCTCGGCTAATCCTCTTGACATTCTCGTCGTTGGCGGCGGAGCCACTGGCTGCGGCGTGGCACTGGATGCCGCAACAAGAGGATTGCGTGTGGGACTCGTGGAGAGAGAGGATTTCGCGTCTGGTACATCTTCCAGGTCCACAAAGCTCATTCATGGAGGTATACATTTATTATATACTTGTTCCAAATTATTTGATCATGGTTGAAAGTGAATTTGATACATTTTTAATCTCAAAATTAATAACACACTTAAAACTGTAAAATAATAAAGCAACCCTACTACATTTTATATAGTTTACAATATTTTTTATATAATTTACAATATGGTCTCTATGACTTTAAAAAGTCAATAATATGTAACTGAGGGAGTATATTATAATACTTTGAATTTCTATATTTAGATAACTTTTGTCATCATTGTGCTTAATCTAATTTTACAATTAGGCTCAATTCAACTATTAGATACTTTAGTTTTTCTAATGATATTGGTGATTGGTATAATTAACATAGGCATTCATATTGGATTGGGTTTGCAATCATTAGATTTTAGTGAGCTCCTTCTATTTTGACGTACCAAAATAAGTGATATCATTCATGTAAGCCATTCACTCTCCCTATCAAGGGTTGTAGTTACATGTAAAATAATCATTAACTTCCTTCTCAAAATATGTGCTGGTTGAACCAGGTTGGAGAGACTAGAGAGAACTAAACTTTGGATTTTTATTTAACAGATGTTAGGACTAACCAAATTCAATGTTAGTTTAAAAGATATGGTCTCCACATGATCTTAGAATTAGGAAAAATAAGACCGTTTGCAATCTCTAGCTACAATTGCCATTTTATGAAAATATATGCATTCATTACAGTTAATTTTTTTACCACGGTCAATTATTTGATGATAATTGTTAGAATGCTAAAGAGAGGACTTTTTTTTAGCTGCCATGAGCTAATTATTTGATAGTTATTTTATTTTTGTTGCATATATGATCATACGAGTTTTATTTAGATTTTTGATTAAAATAATTATCTCTAATAAATAACTTCTTAAGAAAATATACTTTATACTATAATAATTCTTTTACTATCATTTTTTGTTGATTGAATTATTTTTTAGAGATATGTTATGAATTTATCTTTACTAGTATCATTTTTGATTTTTTTCAAAAGTTTATTACTATCTTTAGTTTGTTGAAGTCTTTTCTTTTCAATAGACTATTGGTTGTATTAATTTCTGCAATAAAGGAGTTGTTTTATCTGTCAAATATAATGTAGATATCTATTGTTAGTTTAGACCAATAACTATTACCGAATTATAAGTTGCCTGAAGACATACTTTGAAGGTGAAAGTTATCGTAGACGAAAGTAGAAAGAGGAAAAGAGATGGGGAATACAAATGAGTAAACTTTTTTATTGGGCATAAACTTTAATAGTTATGAAATTTAAGGTCATTTTGATGAGATAAAGACCAATTAGGTGTAAATACGCTGATCTGTTGTTACTTTAGACCAATAGTTATCAACACCGTAAATGATCATAAGTGGCCTGAAGACATACTTTGTAGATGAAAATTGTCGCCTTGTTGAGCGGAATGAACTATGAAGTATGAACTCCAGGGCCAAAGGTCTCCTCTTTAGTGGATTTGGATGGGGATGCTCCTTTTCTCCATGCATAAACTGAAGAACCAGAGTAGACAGAAGTAGAAAGTGGAAAAAAGATGGGGAAAATAAACGGGGAAAGTTGTAAACTGTTTTTATATGGCATAAAATTTAATGTGCAGTAAATTTAATGCTGTTTTGATCTGACATCCAACTAGAAGATCGAATTCATATCAGAGTTTAAAGCAATTTCCTCAAACATAACATGGTATTAATCATTAGTCGTGCAAATATTATTTTCCATTTATTGACTATATAGGTTGTTTGCGGGAAAGCACATGTAATTGGTTGTATTACAGGGATCTGTGGCTTGTAGAAACTTCATTTCCTTGTTAATTTCTTGTTCCATGTGCAATAAATATCTCTACATGTGGTAATTCTTTGGGTTCTGTGTAACTTCAGTCATCTCTGATTTTTTTTCCTTTTTCTTTTGATTAATTAGATTAGGAAGAAACATGATTGCTATGTATATTCTCCAGGCACATGTTTGTCCAATGTTGTCTAGTAGTTACTGGTATAAGGACAATGACTAAGTTGTTCAACTGCAGGATTAGAGCCGCTGGGCATTGCTTCTGTAGAAAATCGCTGAACCCCATTTTTGTTTATGCATATGATGAATTAGATAATGTTTTCAGCAATTCATTGGGAGAACAATTGAATTATGTTTACATTATTTTTGTTGTACGAGTGTTGATACGGTGACAAAAAAAGCTTACAAAAACTAGTTTATAAAATGATGTGGCAGAGTGTAATTAGTGTATGATCCACCATACTTGGGTGAGCCTAGGAATAGTAACTAACCACAACCAACCACATCATTTTATAAGCAACTTTTTGTAAGATTCTTTTGTCATCAAAGTACTATTGTTGTTGTATTGGCTTGTGAAGCTCAAATGTCTTTGTTTCCTTTTAAAAAAAATAATAATTAAAGTCCTTACAAGGAATTCAAGCAACTGAAAGTAATATGGAATAGGAATATCTTAAAAATGAGCTCCAACAACTGAGGAATTATGGAATATCTTCTTTTATATTTTTTTTCTTTTATTTTAATTTTTTGATAACTAAGAAATACGGAATATCTTTAGCTTCATTATTAGCCTCATGTTTTCTTCTTGTAATGTCCCCGCGAGGGGGGGGGGGGTTAAATAATTCCAATAAGAGAATGGTTGGCGAAGACATTTATTTGTAGGTAGAATGCTGCCTTATTTGCCTGCAGGAAAGAAAATTAGACCCCATATCTGGTAGTTTATTGAATTGCTATTAGAGCGGTCAATGGGTAGTTTCAGATGCAATGATGCTTGTGGCTCTGCAAGGGACTAATTTGATTGTGTGGGATCCTGAATCCAAGGGATTTTCTCTTCATATAGTTCTATGTAGTTTACTGAGGTGGTTTTCGGGTTGCTTTTCGAAGTTGTTTGCTTGGGGAACACCGAGGTTAGAGACAAACTATAAGGAGGAACTAGTGGTAGTTAAAGGTCTTTGGGAGCAGGGGCGGACCCAAGCATGGGGGCAGGGGGCACCTGCCCCCACTGAAATTTCTACTGTTGTATATTATGCAACGAATTTGCCTTTACTTTTTGGCTTTCTAACTAGACTTATATACTCTTCTTGCCCTTTATTGCTCTAATTAACTTTATAAGTTTAGTAGGTATTATGTGTGTTTAGATAAATATTTTTTTTTGATTGTAAGTATCTTAGTTTAGATAAATAAAAACATTTGATTGTAAGTATCTTTTAACAAATATTTACCACAAACTAGGGTAAGGAAGCTGACTTCTTTGCGTAAATTCAAATTATTTGATTCCTTGTTTATTTAAAATATTATTTACAAACCAATAAAAGAAAAAAATAGAATAAAACATTATCATATGCAAGATAAGTCCATGATTTATTTTCCATCTTCCTTTTCTATTATCTTTTTTTTTTATTTAACACTTCTTTTGTCACAAAATTTGTCACTTTGTAATTTAATCCGATTATAATTGTACTAAATTATGTTGGTTGGTTAAATTAATGGATGAAAAACCTTGTGAAACACGTTACGTATCCAAAATATAACCGAGTATACGATAACTAAGGATTCCTTATAAGAAATTTTGGTAACTTTACGTTACAAAATGTTCTTATAATCTGCATAATATAATGTTTAATGTTGATACTATTTTGATTTTTATATTTGTTGTTTTCATTTGACTATACATTAGTTATTAATAATATACAACGGTGGATATTGTTCTAGTTTTTGAGCAAAACCCAACTCCAATGAAACTTATATAATGGTACATTAGTAACTTACATTTAGCGTGATATTTCTACAACTATTAAAAATGAGATTATCATGCAACAATTTTAAGCAATGAAACCTCGAAAAATGTTATTGTAAATAATATTTAATGATTATTTAGTTTTGTAATTCATTTTATAAAAATTGTATTCTTAAAGGATTTTTTTTTTCGAATTTGACCCACTGAACCCTGCGGCTGGATCCGCCCCTGTTTGGGAGGCCTGTAGTGATGAACTCCACGGCATGCTTGCGTGAGGTTGTCATCCGATTTCTAGCAAAGTCGTAGGATGGATTGCTCGCAACACCGTAACCCCCTCGTCTATATGTAGACGACAATCTTGGTACAATTTCTTGCGTTTGGAATTCTACGTTGAATGGACACCAACGAAACCTTGACCCCTCGCTTATAGTGAAGCGATAATCTCCTTACAATCGACGATTGATACGGTAGAATACGCCACACACAACTATGTATTGTTGTATGATAAGTCGAATTGAATCTTAAAGAAAAACTAAGAAAATTACTTAGAATTCTTCAAAGAAACAAAAGTAGAGAATTGTCTCACAAGTATGATAAAATCTGAATATTATTGAATGTTTTTGAATTACAATCTTGAAACCTATTTATAGTAGTTTTAAAACCATACACTCCTTGAAAAGGAATCAACAATTAATTTGGAATCAAAATCTTATCCAAGTATCCTAGTTACAATAGAAATCTTATAATATACTGAAAGTATTGAATTTAGGAAACAAATTTGTGAGTAAAAAACTATCAAAACGCGTCTGCCTCAAAAGCGTGCCAACAAAAATTGGTCGAATTCGCCGGGGTTATTTGTTAACCTGGGAATTCGTCGGGGCGAATTGGCACAGAGAGGAATTGGCCGGGTCTCGTTCAAAGCTTGCTGGGGTGAGTTTAACAAAGGCGAATTCGCCGGGGCAAATTCGTTAGCCTTGGTGAATTCGCCGGGGGCAAATTCCCTGATTCAACAAATTTCTGCTACGACGTCTTTTGGTAAAATTATAATAACTCTCTCTCCCGAACTCCGATTTGGTTGATTCAAGATGTTCCGGAAAGTTAAGAAATAGATCTACAACTTTCAATTCTGGTTGGATCAATGTTGAAATTGGGCTTAAAGTGGCTGTTATGTAAAGGGCAAGCTGAAACTCCAAGTTTTGAGCTCTGTTGAATCAATGCCCATGATGAACGTATTTTCGTGTAGCTCGAATCCCTTTCCATTGTTTCGTACGTTGCATGATGACCGAGTGCGTTGATTCGATCTTACTAAATAGATGGTATCTAGTAATCCTCCTCTCCGTTCATATGAATTGAGCTTCAATGAATCCTTGAGTACTCTTTAGCCCAATCACTGAAGATCATTTGTTGAACCCTTGGGACTTGAGTTGAGTCGTTGTTGTTCGATGTGAGCCTAGTCAGGATCGTATCATTCTCTCCTTCTTGAAAAGAATTTGTTCTCAAATCTGACAACCCCTCCTCTTGAAAAGGATTTATCCTCGAATCAAATTCTACATAAAAACAAACTAAGTTAGTAGCATCAAACAAATCATAATGCCAAAACTCAACTTGCAATCGACATATATAGGAAATATCAACATAACAAGTAAGGATATGAGAAGAATTATCAAAAACTCCAACTCTCGTCAAGAACAAAGCAACATATGTCATTTTCCTTGTATGGACACGAATTGACACAACTCCTTGTAAACATTCCACATCACAACCTGGAAATTTAAACTTTTGATCCTCTCTCTATTCAAGAACCTGAACCTGTCCACAAAACCACGATGCCCTTCCTCTCGTAGATCAAATACCTCCAAAACACTCAGTATATAAACTAAGCTACTATCTAATATGATAAACGTGAATGCAATGCAAGTAAGAATATGAAAAGTTCTATCTCCTCCTAGATCAAATATCAGTATGTAGAAGAACTCTTCACGTAACATAGCTATCCATGTACAAATTCCCGGATCAAAAATTAACATGATGATCTCTGCCATTCGTAGAAACACATTCTTCAATACACTTGGATCAAATACCAATATTTGAAACTTGACACATTGCAACAACAAGCTCTCTTGAATTCTTGGATTAAACACAACACAAAATAAATTAACGTGTATCTTTTTGTATAATCAAGGAAAACTCAAGAAATCCAAACTCATATGCATAGTCTACAAAAATCAAAACACTTCCATGTATACTCTCAAAGCATTGTTCAAATTGATTTGCACAACGAACCATGTTATCCTCCTTGATAAGTATAATCCCATCTCGAATCTGCACAAAACAATCAACCTTTCTCTTCCCCTTGACGTTAATACATCCAAAATCAAATAATGTTGTCAACGGAGTAAAAAGTTCACAACCAACTTCACAAGATGAAAACTCAAAAGCACAACTATGATAAACACAATCAAACTCAACGCATGCTAAAGAATTTCTCTAAGTGTTGCCAAAAATCGGAATATCATCAAAACATATAACTAACAAATTTTCTCATAAAAGACTGCAATTATGTCTCAACATGAAAACACTCGATGCATTAGCTAATCCAAATGATTTAACTAAACATGCTTGTAAACCATATCTCAATCCACTTTGATGATAAACACTTTTCAAATCAATATCATTTGATAACAAATCATGCAATGAAGAGTGCTCTAACGAAACAACATGATTACTACCACTGTCAACTAACGACAACTTATGTAAAGATTGACTAACATGAAAACCTAACTCAACACATTAATAAGAAAACCTAGAATGAATTTCATTCATGCTATAGCATTGAGAACGAGAAAACACATCATGTTCATAAACAACTCAACAAATATCAAATATCCTCCATAGCTTATGATAAAGACGATTCTACCCTCAAAATAGCTAAACACAAATTTCCCAATGGAAGCATGCAAAATATGTTTTAAATAACTCATAAAAACACTAGATGCATCAGTTAATCTAACTGAAATAACTATCCACATATACAAGTCACATGCTAACACAATTTTTCATTTATCACATTCTCTCGTGCTAATTTGATTAGGCATTGTCATCACATGATCAACATCACATTTAGATAAAACATAAGTACTATGCAATTTATCAAGCATATTATCTAAGCAAATAAAATAACGATACTTGTTTACCAATCACAAATCAATGCACAAGCTCGATATCTCATCCTCCTTAGGTACTATGATCTCATGAATAGCACATGAACTCATGTTCTCTCCCACGATACCTTTCTCCATCAACTCTCCAACCTGCCTTTGTACCTCCGTCGTCTCCTCCAGAATACTACAAGTTGATCGGTATGGAACGATAGCACCGGGTATGTGATCCCTCACCTGTATAAGAGAAATAACAGAACTAGACAAAGAAGATTTAACCGGGTTAGTATTCAAAAGCGTTGTCTTGTACGAATGTACAGTCATTGGTTTTTCAAAATAAACTCTTTTTTTCAGTCACTTATTTTTCTCTCTTCTTTTATCTCAATTTTGCTCTCAATTGTTTCTTCCTCTCGTTTATTTTCAAACTCACTCTTTTCATTCTCTTTTTTCTCAATCTCTCTTTTATTTTCACCACTTTTCTTTTTTTTCTTCTTTTTCATCATTCTTAATCTTTTGCACATTTTCTTTTTGTCGCTCACTTTCAATTTCACAAATATTGTCATTTACATATTCAACCTCGCGAACATTAGAATCTAACAGTTCTCCTTGGATTGCATATTCTCTTTCATCTTCAATCTTCTTTAGTTGAATTTGCTCCATGTGTGCATTACGAGTGTTTTCTAGCTGTAAACAACAATCCTTCAATCCCTTGCGACACGCTTCCTTGATGTCTTCTTTTATGTTCTTGGATGCCTTAGGAGTTTCTTGTGGTTGTCTTTAATGCGAATCTTCACGCTTATGAACTTTATCATCATATAATATTGATCGCCTTGGGATTTGCTCCACACGCCTCGGAGATTGTTCTACATGTCTTGGGAAGCATACTTCATCGACTGGTCTTGGAAGAAACCGCCTTCTCTTCACAATTTTCAATTCTTCCCATGTCTCGATCGGATACTCTCCACATCTTCTCTGACTAATCACAGATCGATCCCACCATGTAACTGCATAATCAGAAAATTCCTGAATAGCAAGTTTGACCTTTTTCCGCTAAGAGTAATCATGATGGTCAAACTCTCGCTCCATTTTTCTCTCCCATCTTAGATATGCATCAGGATCAATTATACCTTGGAAAGAACTCCTCCGATTTTCACAAGAACCCATAGAATTGTATTCATACATATTTGCTGCAAAACAAGGGTTAGTAGATAAAATTTTTCCTCAAACGCTACCTTATGTGTTTCGCTCAAACAATAATGAATCACTCATAGGGTTTTACCCTCTAATAATCTTACCATTCTTGCCCTTTACCACTCAATATTCCCTCTTATAGGTTCTTTTTGAATTCACTAAACAATATCATAGTTTTACTATTCAATTCAACTAGAACTTATCAAGAACAAAATATAGATGGTGTAAATGCGAAATACCACAATCGTAAACCTTGTCGTGTCACGGGTGAATTTCTTGTAGGCTTCAGATTTGTAAATTGTAGCTCCGTCAGAATTGATGATGATGTAATTGATGATGATGTAATGGAAAGATCTCTTGGTTGAAATTTGATGATTTAATGGTGTGCTACAAGTTTGTTTAGCACAATGGAAATCCAGAAAAATCTGAAAAATTTCTACTCTTTTTTTCACAGACTTCTTTTTTTTTTTAATAATAAATACTCAACAGAAAATTAAGATAGATAACTCGCTAGAAAGACTTAGCTTTTATACCAAATGATGGACTCCACGACACGCTTGCGTGAGGTGGTCGTCGTTCGGATCGTTTCTAGCAAAGTCGTAGGATGGATTGCTCGCAACACCTTAACCCCTCGTCTATATGTAGACGGTAATCTTGGTACAACTGCTTGCGTTTGGATGGACACCAACAACATCTTGACCCCTCGCTTATAGTAAAACAGTAATCTCGCTACAATTGACGATTGATGCAAGTAGAAGACGCCATACACAACTATGTATTGTTGTATGATAAGTCGAATTGAATCTAAAAAAAAAAAACTAAAAAAATAACTTAAAAACTCTTCAAAGAACTAAAAGTAGATAATAGTCTTACAAGTATGATAAAATGTGAATATTATTGAATGTTTTTTAATTACAATTATAAAACCTATTTATAGTAGTTTTAAAACCCTAGAATCCTTGAAAAGGAATCAACAATTAATTTGAAATCAAAATCTAATCTAAGTATCCTAGTTACAATAGAAATCTTATAAGAAAGTATTGAATTTAGGAAACAAATCCGCGACTAAAAAACTATCATAACGCGTTTGCCTCAAAAAACGTGCCAACAAAAATTGGCTGAATTCGCCGGGGCGGATTCGTTGGCCTGGTTGGGCGAATTGGCACAGAGAGGAATCTATCGAGACGCATGCGTTCAGAGCTCGTTGTGGCGAGTTTAACAGAGGCGAATTCACCGGGGCGAATTTCCCGATTCAACAAATTTCTGCTGCGACGTCCTTTGGTAAAATGACCATAACTCTCTCGTCCGAACTCCGTTGGGACGATTCAGGATGTTCCGGAAAGCTAAGAAATAGATGTACAACTTTCATTCTTTGAGGATTGAGAGATTCTGGTTCGATCAAGGTTGAAATTGGGCTTAAAGTGGCTGTTATGTAAATGGCAAGCTGAAACTCCAAGTTTTGAGCTCTGTTGAATCAATGCCCATGATGAATGTATTTTCGTGTAGCTCGAATTCCTTTCCATTGTTTCGTACGTTACATGATGACTTGACTTGTGTTGATTTGGTCTTACTAAATAGATGGTATCTAGTATTCCTCCTCTCCGTTCATATGAATTGAGCTTCAATGTAAGCATCCTTGAGTACTCTTTAGCCCAATCATTGAAGATCATTTGTTGAGCCCTCGGAACTTGAGTTGAGTCGTTGTTCGATGAGAGCATCGTATCACGTAGTCTGTTAGAGGGGACTTGAAGTGTTTGTTTTCCTACATAAAGGTGTGTTTGTACTAGAATTTCTTGGGCTTTGTAACCACAACAAGATAGCTAAGTGGTAGTGTGCGTAATGATAAGTGCCTCAAAAAGGCGTAGTCTTAGGTTCAATAGCCCCCAAAAGGCAATGTTCTCCTTTGATGCCATTAAACACCAACATTGTTTAATATATTGCGAGAACCCTGGAGGTTGTTCTGTTGGTCCATTGCACACGTTCACCATTATTGAAAAAAATAATATTAAACCTTGGGGGAATTCAACTTAGATTTCAAGCGTAATGATTGACCCTTTAAGGGATTTAAAAAATAAAATTCAATTGGGTTAGTAAAGAAGATTCAGATTCTCTGTCCAGATGGCAGGTTCATCTCTTGTGATTGGGAGGACTAAGAGCTATTTTTTATTGGTTTTGCAGTCTCGTCTTCCTAGAGTAGTATCAGATCATATTTTCCTATTTGTAGAATAGTGGGGATGCTTTGACGAAAAGGTTCGCTGAGATTGGAGGTCATGTGGTTAACTTCCCCAGGGTTTCCTGACTTGGTGAGAGTTTGTTTTTTTTGTTTGGAGCGGGGGGTGGGTTCAATGTCATAGGTTCCCTTGTTTTCAGGTTCAAAGCTAATTGTCTTCTATTAGAAGAGAAAAGAGAAGAAAAATAGTCTAATTTGCTGATTGTCATTGTGGTGGTTATGCAAAGTTGTCTCCTGAATGTATTCATCAATCATACAGTTTCTTGTTCCAGATCTGCTACTTGTTATAAATAGTTTTTTTTTGAATTTTGTCTTAAAATTGCCCTTGTATTTATTTAGTTAATTCTTCAGCTGTACTGATTTAAGCTAACCTTTTAGGTGTTCGCTATTTGGAGAAAGCTGTTTTTAATTTAGATTATGGGCAGCTGAAACTGGTTTTCCATGCACTTGAGGAGCGTAAACAGGTTATTGATAATGCTCCACACTTGTGCCATGCTCTGCCATGTATGACACCATGTTTTAGTTGGTTTGAGGCGGTATACTACTGGATGGGGTTAAAAATGTATGATATAGTCGCAGGGAGACGACTACTACATTTGTCCAGGTATTATTCTGCGCAAGAATCTGTGGAACTTTTTCCCACTCTTGCAAGGAAGGGTAAAGATAGAAGTCTGAAAGGAACAGTTGTTTATTATGATGGGCAAATGAATGATTCACGAGTTAATGTTGGATTAGCATGCACTGCCTCATTAGCTGGTGCATCTATACTAAATTATGCAGAAGTAGTATCATTTCTTAAAGAGGAGGGTGGCGACCGGATAATTGGTGCACGTATCCGGGACAACTTATCAGGTAAGTTGGCACTATGTTTGATCACATAATTATCAACTTTCCGTTATGCGTTTTTTAGTTTTTCCTGCCTTTTTCTCTCTCTACATATAATGTTCTAAGGCTGCAACCTTAAGTATGTTGAGGATTATGCTTCATACGCCTTGCTACTTTGTCTTTTTATTTCTAGAGATGTTAAACTTGACATGACATGAAGTTAGCTTGGTTTTCTTCATTTTGTTGGTCTACCTCACCCTGCAATTTTATACTTTCTCCATCAACTATCAAGTGATACTCATACTTTGGTTGTTTCCAGCATGGATTTCAATACGAGCCTGAAATACATTTATTTAAAAATATGTAAAGATTTCTATATCCTCAGTATATTTATATATCATACTTTCCATTATATTAAAACTATATAAAAGTACATATAAATATGTTCTGGGCGTGTTTTTAAAGTTTAAAGTCCATGTCGAAAAACTGTTAGTATCACTTAAAGTGGGAAAATGAGGAAGTATCTCAGTATCTGCTTGAGGCAACTTCTTCCTTAGTCTGATTCTGATTATCTGTGCACTGATCTTGTTTTTATTCTTCGGGTTGTCAGTTTTTTACTTTTTGCATTGTATGTGATCTGATGGCACAATTTCAGTTAAGTAAACGTAATAGAATTATTAAGTTTTTACCAGCACACATAGACGGACAAAAGAGAATGGTTATTTTCTTTCAAATTCTTGTGGTTGTTATGTTATTATGGTTTTCCCCTCACTCTCTCTATGTGGTTATTCTTGCTTGTCTTCGGGATAGTGTAATGAATATAATGTTGATGTATGGTTAAATTATGTGGTTAATGAATTTTAATTTATTTATTTTTTGCTAGATAGTGAATGAATTTCAATGATCCTTAGTTTTTATTGAAGTGTACAGGGGACGAGTTCGATACCTATGCAAAAGTTATTGTGAATGCCGCGGGACCATTTTGTGATTCCGTAAGAAATATGGCTGATAAAAATGCAAAACCCATGATCTGTCCCAGCAGTGGCGTACATATTGTGCTTCCTGACTACTATTCCCCTGATGGAATGGGTTTGATTGTTCCCAAAACTAAGGATGGACGTGTTGTCTTCATGCTCCCATGGTTGGGGAGAACAGTTGCCGGCACTACAGATTCCCAAACCCCCATCACCATGCTACCAGAACCTCATGAGGATGAGATTGAATTTATACTGGATGCCATCTGTGATTACCTTAACGTTAAGGTTTGTGCATAACTTGATTGCTTAGTTTTCTTTTGTATAGACTTGCACATTTTGTTATATTATGTTTTTAACCTATACGTTTTCTTTTCTGCTCTTGAAAGTAGGCGTGATGAATTTTTGCTACTTAATTTAACAAAGCTAATCATTCTTAATAGATGAAGTCTAAGTTTCCAGACATGGCTTATATCTCTCTGTCTCATCTCGAAATACTCTTTTGGACTGGTTTAGATTTTATTTGTAGTGAAACTCATTGTGTTTTCTAGTGTTTCTGATTGGAGCTTGTATAGTTTTTTTGGTCTTAATTAGCCCCAGTTTTACTTTTCTCTTCTTTGCTCCTATTTTCAGTCCATGTGCTTTAATAACTGTGCGTATTTGGAGGTTTTTTCCCCCATTTTGTGGCAGGTGTTTCTATACTGAAATAAAATATTGAAAGTTGTTTGTAAGAGGTTTGTGTTTTTTAGGTATCATAAGAAATGCCTTCTGAAACCTACCATATATTCTTGGTGCGTTAATGTCATTAAACAATGGCTACTGCATTATTCTATACTATTAAATAGCTCAGTAGAGGTTTTTTAGTACATGTCAAATCCCCATATTTGGGGCCAAACTTACCTATCAAAAGAAAAGGAAAGAGAAAGATTCATGTTATTCTGTATGGATATAACGCACAGCTTTCAGAATCATGATTTCCAGTCATAGAAGTGTCGAAGAAATACCTATTTATTTGTCCAAATTGAGCAGATCATTTCCATATTACGTAGATCTGGTCTTACTTTTAAACTGTGAAGTTGTGCAGCAGTCTGACATGGTCCATGATACTCAGGGCTAATACTTTTTGGGTTTTAGTTTCGTCAGAATTTTGTTTTTGGTTGAGAAGTAGTTGGTGGTTTTATTCCAATAAGTACTTCAAAAGACTATTTGTATATAACGGTTTCTCAGCTGAATCGCTTATTTCTGGGCCCTGGGATTCCACGTCTACTTTATTATGTATTACCGTGTTCTTTTTTGACACCAACAATATGGAGAATTCTAAGTGACTTAGTTTAGTTTCTTTATTGTTCCTCGACTCGTCTTTTTATTCAGTCTACGTATGGAGTCTAAGCTTGTTGGGGGAAACTTAGGTGAGGCGCACAGATGTTCTCTCTGCTTGGAGTGGTATTCGCCCATTAGCAACGGATCCGAATGCAAAGAACACAGAGAGCATTTCTAGAGATCACGTTGTATGCGAAGATTTCCCTGGTTTGGTCACAATTACAGGTGGAAAGTGGACCACATATAGAAGGTAATTGTTTGTTTTTCTGAAATTGTCTTTATTTTGGCTTAATTATTGATGGCAACTTGACAATTACCAAGTAAAAAACGAGCAAAAAGGATGCTTCACTTCGGTGTTTGTCCAACCTTTTATTAAGACCAGTCAGTCTACTTATTTTACAAGTATTGTCAGTAAGACCAGGCTTGTGCAGTTTCTTTTTGTCTCTGCTTAGTAGTGTTGTGATCTTATCAAGCTTAGAGTATTGTGCTTACTGGAACCATTTCAGCATGGCTGAAGATGCAGTTGATGCGGCTATAAAGTCTGGAAAGCTGAAGCCAACTAATAGGAGTTTAACGTCCAACCTACGGCTCATTGGTGGAGAGGGATGGGATCCTGCATCTTTCACCGTGCTTGCTCAACAGTATGTACGCATGAAGGTGTCACACACTGGTAAAGTTGTTCCTGGATTGATGGATACTGCTGCAGCAAAGCACTTGTCTCATGCATATGGCACTTTGGCTCATCGAGTGGCTACAATAGCTCAGGTTTCCCCGTACTCTCATACTCTATTCTTATTTTGCAGATACTAGCATTCTGTCTTCACATTTTCACTGAACGAAATACAATTGTGAACTCACATATATATATTTGCAGTGTTCTAAAAATTCCCGCTTAGGTCCGCCTAGGCCCCGCCTAGGAGCTAGGCCCCCCCTTGGCGCCCCACCTAGGCGCTAGGCCCCCCTGACGCCTCACCTAGGCCCAAGGTGGCAAAAAAAATCTCTCTAGGAAATTAGGCGGGGGGCCTAGGCGGAGAGGTTTTTTTTTATTTTAATAACTACCCTAACCAGATCTTGATATATATATTTTTTTTAATGATTTACCATATTCATAATACAAGTTATAGCATATCAAATCACAACAAGAAGTGAACAATATCAAGTCAAAATGGATAATTTTATTATAGTTGTAATTTTTTGAACTTGTACCAACTTCAAATTATATAAATGATGATGCAATTGTAATATAAAGTTTAATTCAATATAATTCTTAAACTTATGTTTAGTTTCTTAAGTTTTAATATTGAATTAAATTCTTGAAATTTTAAATTTTATTATTTAATAGCAATCTTGTTTATGAATAAAACTAATACATTAAAAATATGTTTGAACTTTGAACAATTGCATGTTTGTGTTTGAACTTTGACATTAGCAATATGGATATGTGTTTGAACTTTAAGCAAAAGCCTTTATTATCTTTATTATAGATTGTTTTGCTTTATATTATTGTTTTGTTTGGATAAATGTAAGATAAAATATTAAAATTGGTTTAAAATAAAAAATTCTGCCTAGGCCCCGCCCAGGCCCCGCCTAGGCCCCATAGGCGCTAGCCCCCCCTCGGCCGCCCGCCTAGCGCCTTTTAGAACATTGTATATTTGGAGTATTTAGAAAAGTGTTGAAAAAAATTCAACCTCAGTAAAACCCAGCAGCTTATTGAATGAACTCATCAACTATGAATGCAATATTCAAAATTCCATTTACTTTTGCTTCAATGTGAGACCCAATTGACTAGTGTAGCATGCCTCTGTACCGTTTCTTTAACCATATGATATTACTATTCTCGGGGATATTAGCTGTATGCAAGAATTGCATCTAATAATTTAGTAATCGTCTGAAACTGCATTTTTACCCTTTTCATTTTCCTTCTTCTGGACTTTAGAATGAAAACCTGGGAAAGCGGCTTGCTCATGGATACCCTTTTCTGGAAGCTGAGGTTGCATACTGTGCTCGGGAAGAGTACTGTGAATCTGCAGTAGATTTCCTTGCTCGGAGATGTCGGCTTGCTTTCCTTGACACTGATGCAGCATTTCGGGCATTGCCACGTGTAATCCAGATACTGTCTGCTGAACACAGTTGGGATAAGTCAAGGCAGAAGCAAGAGGTGCAGAAAGCCAAACAATTCTTGCAAACTTTCAAGTCATTAAAAAATGCACAGTTCCATGACGGGAAACACAATTAGTGAGTACTGCTATATATTCTTTAGTTATGATTTAATGATTTAACGAATAATCTTCTAAAGAATTAGGTTAATCATCTTGTGTGTTTCTTTTTAATGTTTTTGTAGGATTATGAAGTTGTCGACTTTGATCATAAAGGAGCTGGAATACATTGGTTTATATATGTATGCAGCATTTTCCGAGCATTCTTCCAATTGAAGTTTACTAGTATGTAGTGGTCACACCACTCTTTGTTGTTATAGGGTTAAAATTTTGAGAACACATGACATTTCTTAGATTGTCCAGAATAGTGACCTCCCAAATATTGTCACATTTTGACCTTGTTTCTGGTCATATTTTAGGAACTGGAATAGCTGAATATTACTGACAAATTAACGGGTACACTGTTTAGAAATTTCTCTTCATGCAAATAAAGTATGCCTTCCCATATGAAACCTAACCTTGATTTATATACCACTCCCATTTCGATGATCATGATTTTCCATTTTTCCTTGACAACAATTGTCATGATTCTTTTGGATTGTGCTCAAGGCTTCATCATTTTGGAAGTGGTTTGATTTCTGATGTAGGTGAATTGGCTTCAGTAACAATGGGTATGAAGGAGATTGGAGATGAAGGCTAAGCTTTCACGAGTCGATGAATTTTCCTTTTTTATGCTCACATTGTTAGTCTCACCTGAGAATCTCACCCTTATGCATTGTTGTCACTTAATCCTTATATATTTATATACAATTACTCAAATGAATAAAAATTACGTGGGGAACAGTATATGAAACTGGATAGTAGATGAAATGTTTAAATATAATTTATTACCTTAAATTATAAGTTATATTTCACTTCGGTGATACACTTTTTAATTTTGTGATTGAACTATTAATTTTTTTTAATTACATACATGACTGAGCTGATGTGTAACAAAAAAAGAGTTTTATAATTTTTGATTACACATTTATTATAGTAAAGGCAAATTAGTCAAACCACTTTATATTAAATATTAAAACTAATTGTGCATTATGTCGATCGAATCAAGAGGATACCTCGCTTAATTTTGTTACCTATCGAATCAAGATCCCAACCTCAGTTCATCTTCCACCTATCTATCAAATGAAGCTACTAGCGGACATCATCATCATCCAATTACCATCATTATTCAACCACAAGAAATTGGATCTTTTTATTAAATGAAGCTAGCGACTTAAGATATTTTTTGCAATTAGCAATAGAGTAGCAAACAACATCATCAAGGTCCTCAACCACCGATCGCCAACCATCGTAGCCCCCCCTTGCTCATCCTTCGTCGTCGCCACCACTATTATCATCGTCATACAACCCTCATACACCAAAAAGTCACTTCACCTTCTCCCTTTCTCAAAATCAATCCACAAATTAGAGAAATAATAATAAAATAACAAATTAACATAGATCTTCCAAAAAAAAATCAAACACAACAAATTGGAGATGAAAACTGCATCTTCATCTACATCTTCATGATCTTTTTTCTTTTTGTAGACACTCAAAATTTTGCGTTCCTGTTACTAACTCTGCATGAGGGCATAATCGTCTTCCAGAGATAACCCTGGAAGTCAAATCAGTTTCAACCTCAGAGACAACCCCAGGAAATCCAGTTTTCAATCTCAGAGATAACCCTGAGAGACTCAGTTCCAACCCCCGAGATAACCCCGGGAGATCCAGTTTCAACCTCGGAGATAACCCCGAGGGATCAAGTTCAAGTTCCATAGATAACCTCGGAAAAGTCAGTTTCAACCCCGGAGATAATCCCGGGAGACTCAGTTCCAACCCAGGAGATAACCCCGGGAAGTCAAGCCAACCTCAGAGATAATCCTGAGGACATTCAGCATCAACAACTTAATCTCGGAGATAACCCTAAGAAACGACTGCTACAACTGCGCCAAAGCCAGAGATAACCCCGGTGGGGGAAAAATCATCATTTTGCCACCTCAACGTCACATCAACGTCGTTTCAACACATTTCAACTCAGACTACGTACCAAGATGTCCCACAAGAACTATAACTTAAATCCCGAGTGACAACTGCACAAGACATCACAACAGATAAACTTTGAAGACTTGGAGATATGGTCATGGACCCATCTTCCCGGCTTTGTAAAACCTCTAATCCCATGTCATTGTGTAGCTCTAAACAACAACATTCCGAAAAGGTACACCACTCCTTTATTGAATGCCCGAATTAAAAGTTATGAAGGTTCGAGCGGACAGCGCGTAGCCCGCGTGCACATACTTCGAGACGATGGGGCTCGCATGGCCCAAGGAAACCCGGGCAGCCACGGGTTGACCCACGACTATCTGGTCTTTAAATATGAGCTCTTGGCAGCTCATTTGAAAAAAGAAGAAACAAGAGAAAACTCTGTCCATTTCAGCTTGTAACCCCTGCTAGAGTGCTCCAAACTGAGTGATTCTTCTTTTCAAACACTTGTAAGCTCGTGTTTTGTAACATACTGAAGGTTAATCGGTGGAAACCGAGTTTTCAGGTGTCAAAAGCTATCTGAAGTCTTCTTGGCAGCTCATTGTAAGATATTTCAGATTTTTAAGAATTCTACTATATATATATATATATATATATATATATATATATAAAAGCAATATAAAGCCACGGATCGACGATCCGGGTGTACCCACACTCTCTATATATAAGGCTATAAAATGAGCAAACAGTTCGGGCTCGATTCATTCTCGCTCGACTAAAAGTTCGATTCGAGCTCGACTCGAAATATAAATGAGTCAAATATGAGCAAATTTGAAGTTCGATAAATTACTCGAACCTTCTCAAATTGTAATTTTCTATTGATACTCGAATTATATTTGTTCGAAAAGTTCAAATTTCTCGGGATCGATTCGAAATCGTGCTCGACTAGATAGCTAAATGAGCCTCAATCAAACCTTATTTAATACTCGATAAATTTTGTGAATCAAATCTGAGCAAATCAATACTCGGTTCGGCTCACTTCGTTTACACCCTTATCTATATCTATATCTATATCTATATATATATAGGCTTAAATATGAATTAGTACCCTAAACTATAAACCATATTCCACTTCGGTGATCCACCTTTCAATTTTGTCAATTAGATGATTAAACTATCAACTTTTTCCAATTGCAACAAATTGAACATGCCACGTCAGAAATTGCTGACGTGGCTAATTGTGTAGGGCCTTAAGAAGCTGATGTGGCAAAAAAACAATTTTTTAATCAGAAAATAAACAAATCTAATTTAATATGGGGCAAAATGGTCAAAACACAATTTAACATAACAAATTAAAATAAAACAAACATTAACCTAAATATACGAGTACCCTTACAACATTGTTTCAGAATTACTGTTCTGCCCCTGGTTGGTGAGAATTTGTAGGGCAAACGGAAGCGTATCAGTGATGATTAATAGGGTAAGGCAAGTGAACACCCACGCGCCGACTGGAAATAGACTTAGGATAAGGGCGGTGATGATGGTTACGAATATGGCGAATAATTGCCAGGCTTAATTTGTAACTCAGGCTAGTTTTGGGACAGCGAGACGGATTATGAGGCCTATGGATACAGAGATTGCTAGGGGGATTAGTTTTGCGCCTTGTCATCTGCGTTTTGGGGTGATTAAATGATTGGGAGAGAGAATGTTCTGTGTTTGAGGGTGGTGGTGGTGGCGCGCCGGAGTGGTTGGAGGTGAGTCAGCGATGGTGGCTGCGGAATCGACGGCGGTGGTGGGGGAGAAAGGCTGCATTTGTCTAGATTCCATTTTTTGATAAATGCTTTTTAAAATAGTGGCGGCTCCAAGATCGGAGGGAAAGCTTTTTATACTTTTACCCGTTCTTTTTAATGCCTTTGATATTAGAGTAAGAGTCTAAAGGTCCCAAATCCTTACTGTTCTGCCCCTGGTTGGTGAGAATTTGTAGTTAACAACCAACATCCCAGCCTCCACAATCACAGGATCCACCAGATCTCCATCGGTTTATCAATGGAGAAGGTAATCCTTCATCAAACCATGAATACCACTAGGAAGAATGATCGTAGTACTATTAGAGACTTCATTTTCTCTTCCATCAGAGGAATTATCCAACAAATACTCCTTAAACCCATCCTCTGAGCAAGGATTGGTTTTATCAATCTGTTCCCCGTTACTATTTGTCTCAGTTGGATTTTCGATAACAATGGCTGCAAGCTCCTTGCTCGGCACAAACTTCGCTTCGGTTGAGCTAGGGTTTGTCGAGTGATTTGGGTACTGATATATTTAGGTTAATGTTTGTTTTATTTTAATTTGTTATGTTAAATTGTGTTTTGACCATTTTGCCCCATATTAAATTAAATTTATTTATTTTCTGATTAAAAAATTATTTTTCTTGCCACATCAGCTTCTTAAGGCCCCACCCAATTAGTCACGTCAGCAATTTCTGACGTGACATGTTCAATTTCTTGCAATTGGAAAAAATTGATAGTTTAATGATCTAATTGACAAAATTAAAAGGTGGATCACCGAAGTGGAATATGACCTATAGTTTAGGGTACTAATTCATATTTAAGCCATATATATATATATAGAGTCCGGTTCTGGTCAGGGAGTCCGAATTTTCTTAAAATTCGGACCTGTATTATGTAAAAATTCAAGTTCCATAATTTAAAGTCCGAATTTTGGTCAGGTCTGGGAGTCCGGACCTGATCCTGACTATATATATATATATATATATATATATATATATATATATATATATATATTGTTGGGTAAAATTTAATTACGCACAACACGCAAGTATACGTGGTCAACAAGTAATAAAATGATAAGTTGAGTATCGTTCCCACAGAGAATTAGTTAATAAAAATCACCAAGTACTAACCCGTAACCAACTCAATCTTATTTAAACGAATGAATTTCAAATTATATAAATTAAACTACTATTAAATTCCACTAATTAAATTAAGACTATGGAGATTTAAGATCACAACTTCACTTATTGCTTCATTTAAGTTAACACACTTCTCATCAATTATTCTCTATCCCTAATTGTTAATCAAGAACACTAAAGTAGTATTAACCACCTCTCGATGCACTAATACCGTATTAACGTCAATCCACAATTAAGATAGAAATCCGTTAAACACCTTAATCAACTAACCCACTATATCTCTATGTGAATTACAATTGAAGAAGGTTTAAGAATAAGTTCTCTATCCGATTATATGCGATGTCAAACATATCTCTACCTTAACACTCATCAAGTTTAAGCTATTAACAAAATCCTGAACACATGCTATCATGATTAGATCTAAATCAATACTTCATATCTCGAGTTCATATAGATTATCACGGTAATTGATGGCAAATCAGTTAAACAATTAAGTCCAAATCATAATAGACAATCCTCACGATAGAACAAAACAATTGATAACAAAGCATATTAAAATAAACTACACAATAAGATCCATTGTAATCTCAAATAAAGAATTAGCTCATTGAATTAAAACTAAGAATCCATAATTGAATAAACAATAAAAGACAAAGATAGAAGAAGATGAGAAGATATAATCTATTATCTGTAGATTTGATGCTCTCTCCTTGCTCCTACTTTGAATCTTCAATGGTCTCCAAGTTGCTTCAATCTCCAAATCTAATAAGAACTAGGGTTTTTCCCAATCTACTCTAATCTAATCTAATGGAATTCTTCCTCTAACTCCCTCTAATCATTGTCATTCTTCTCCTTTTATATGTCTCTTTATATGTATTTAAGTTCTCTTGGAATTCCTTGAATCAAACAGCTCGAACCAATCCTAATCGGACTCAAATTCGAACAAAATCTACTCTTTCTGCGCGTACCCAAACCCCAACTTGCTATTTGCCTTGTAAATAGCAATCCCCGGCTTGCTATGCTACTGATTTCGCACTCTGGGTCCCAAGCCCCGGCTTTGGTATAAGGCATAAAAGAGCAAGCCCCGGCTTGGGTGCAAGCCGCTAATTATTTTTTCTGCTATAGTGTCCTCTGGTAAAATGGTCATAACTTTTGATCCGGGAGAAGTTACGGGACCTGATACCTATCAAATCGAAGCTATCTAAGAGCTCTACAACTTTCATTCTTTGAGGTTTGAGAAATAACGAACGAATGGAGGTCAAAATTGGACTGGAAGTGACTGCTATGCAAATGACCACCCAAAACAGCGAAATTCAACGTCCGTTGGTACAAATGTCATAACTCTTGCATTCGAACTCCGATTGGAATGATTCAAGATGTTCCGAAAAGATAAAAAGAAGCTCTACAATATAGTCCAAGTTCCAAGCCAAGAACATGAAATGAACGTGAAAGCCCAAATGATGTCCGGATTGCTTTTCTTTGCGTTTTCCTTGCTTTTCCTTACCAATAGCCACTCACACCGCTTCCAAACGTATAACCTACAAAATGATCACACAATGCATGAAAAGTAACTAAGACACATGAATATAAGTAACTAATTCAAGTAAAAGATACCGGATAAGTGGATATAAAATCCACTTATCATATATATATATATATATATATTTACATTTCAAAGTCTTGCCTGGAGTTTACTTTGTGGCACTTAATCGTCCATATATATATATATATATATATATATATTTATTGCTTTTATATAAATATCTGCTTTAACTGCTTTCATAATGTAGATATTTAATCTTCTAGCTTGCGGGCTAGATTTGCCTAAATCTGGCTATTTCTAACTTTGACAAGTTCAAAAGTGATTAAACTGGAACCGTTGGAGCTAGATTGGTTTAGATTTATTTAAATCTAGTTCTTTTTCTAGATTTTGTACATATTACTTTTTTATGTGAGCCTAGGAATCATGTGATCACAGATTCAGCTTCTGAATCTAGATTCGGTTCCCATGATGGACATTTCTCAATTGCATCCAGTTTGTAAATTATCTACGGTGTTTGGATATCTAGTTTGTAGGAGTTCGGCACTGCTATGTATCTTATTTTCTCGAAGATGTTTCGCATCTCGAAAATAAAAACAATCAACCCGAATACATAATAAAATAGAAGTATCAAATGCCTCAATTACTATTGAGCATAAGGGTTTGAAAAACATATTTTCCAAAACTTCGCTGCTATATCTTGTTAAAATTAAACTTTTAAACAATAGTCAAACCCTTTGTATATAAGTGCAAACAAGACATAACACTACTTCCAGATAGTTGCACATATGCCCAACTCACACATACACATAAAGATAAAAGTTAATTAAAAAGTGGTGGTAATCGTGTTCTCACAGAAGTCAGGGGTGCCTAACACCTTCCCTCTGCTTAATCAAGCCCCCGAACCCTAACAATTCTTGGTTTCTAAGACAAGTTAAACAGTGTCAAACCATTGGGTCTTTGTGCAAACCTTCTTTGGTTGAGTTGGTACATCCATTTAAAATCTACCAACTGGCGACTCTAAGTCAAATCATCGACATATACATGTTGGAGTTTTTTAAACTTGTTTCTTCAGACAAAACTCACCCAAAATGAGTACACCAAAAGATAAGCACAAAAAGGGACACAAATAAATCCCGACGTCGATAGGTGGAGACTCTGCTGGGGACTCCTGTACGAGGGCTTAAGCCGCTGTTCAAACTTTTTCAAAAACACTTTTATTTGCTTATGTGTGAATACCACATTTACATTGGATGGATGTGTACTAATGCTTTATTTACTGCACTTTAGTGCTTCGCACCATATCTGCCTGTGATATTAGTGCTTCGCACATGTCATCATTTCCATACGGTGAGACGCGATGTATGTAAATGTATGTTGTGTGATTCCTCCACCAGGAGGCAAACCTATCGGTGTTTGATTACTGGACTTAAGGGAGACTAATCCCACGAGGCTCAGGAAAGGCACCACCCAGATTCGCTCCAGTTGAAAGATCAAATTAACTTCCCATCTAGTAAATTGCAATGATCTGGGGACCTTCATGCCGAAAAGTCGCGAGAGTAGCCTAAGATAGGTCTGCCTCTGATAAACAAAACCCGAAGGGAGGTCTCTTCATACCTTCCCCTTTCAATTACGTGTAATTTCAATTCCATGTAATTTCAATTCTATGTCAATCTCAATGTAATGAAAAATATAAAGGAGTATGTAAATATGCATTCCTTTTTCATATCAAGACCTGTTATGCTATCCTGTCATCAAAACGACTAACATCTGTTTTGTAGGAGAACATTAAA
This sequence comes from Panax japonicus, assembly GCA_020205505.1. Taxonomy (NCBI): domain Eukaryota; kingdom Viridiplantae; phylum Streptophyta; class Magnoliopsida; order Apiales; family Araliaceae; genus Panax; species Panax japonicus. The sequence goes on from CM035114.1 coordinate 47,794,402, forward strand.
ACACTTCTAAAAAAATAGACATATTGCATAACATGTAATATCTCCACATTTTCCCAGACTAAACTATGTAATCTTTTTGTAGAGAAACAATTGGTCCCGTTACCCGTTCAAAGTCCAAAAAGGCACTAAGTGTGACGCCCCCAAAATAGGTATACATCACCCATCTTGAGTCGCCAAATACATGGTACATAATACAAATACAAACTTAATTATACAACCGTCGTGTAATATACGACAAAACATAGCTGAGAGTTTAAACAGGAATGTTTCTTTTTAGACAATATCCACTCTCATATAGAGTCCTCATTACATTTATTGTCACACTATTTTATAGAATAGTGAGGACTACTAATACACCATCTCGGACCATCACTCCATTCCCCGACTAGTCCCAGCTACGTTCTCATTTCCTGAAGAGAACAATGAAAGCAAAAGGGTGAGCTTAACTAGCCCAATAAGAAATATTATGACTAAGATAATGCAGAATAAATTATCATTAGTCTTCAATAATGTTAAACTGATAAAATACAATAGACATTAAGTTTAACTGCAGCGGAATAAGCAATCCATTAGAAGAGTCAAATAGAGCATGATATCTACTATCTTCTATGATTTAAAATATTTTCATCAATTTTTATCACTGAGACTCAACTTAATAAATAAACCACATCATCGAGTCATCCCTACACTACGGGTCAAGGATATTCATTAAATCATTAATGGTCATGACTATACCGAATAATCCATGGTCATAATCATACCAAAAACTGTCCATCAATGCACTACAAGCCACTGAGGACTTTTACCACATCATTTATAACATTACAGGTCATGATTATACCGAATAATCCCTGGTCATAATCATACCAAGTCCATCTATCCACGTAAGCCAAAGATGACTTTCATCAAAATATAAGCATGAGGATGATGACAATGACATAATAATTCAATAAAACAAGTTCAAAGATAAATTTTAAAGATTTAAAATTTTAGTTTATCCAGAAATCAATAACGTCCAAATTGTCAACATGATACTTCTTTGTGGAGTAAAATTCAAGAATGTTCAGAAGAATATTTCCATGAAAAGACACTGGATGAAGCGCAAATATCCAGGATATTCTACTATTTCATAGAGTATAGAAGCCAAAACATTAACCAACTGAGTATAATAGAATATATGAAATTGCAAATGGATTTTCGCCCGCCATGCAGTAATCCACGTAGACAGATCATTTCCATAATTTAATAAGGAATGAATACAAAGAATCATTCACCATGCATGCGGTAATCCACATAGACAAGTTATTCCAACAGAATAATAAAGAATGGAATAACAGAAGAATTCACCAGGCGTGCATAATCCGCACAGACAGGTTATTCCAACAGAATAATAAAGATGGAACTAGGTCATGCGTAAACCGCACATACAGGATATTCCAATAGAATAATAAAAAATGGAACCAGGTCATGCGTAATCCGCACAGACAGAATATTCCAATAGAATAATAAAGAATGTCATAACAACAGAATTCACCAGGCATGCGATAGACCACACAGATATGTTATTCCAACAGAATAATAAAGAATGGAAGAACAGAAGAATTTTACCATGTATGCGGTACTTCGCATAGACATGTTATTCTAACATAATAATAAAGAATGGAATAATAGCTCTTACGAGTATTTAAAGAAAAGAATTCTCTTCATGAATACGAAAGAATAATACCCCTTACCTTAAAAGAAATCGGATATTGGAATAGTGAGGTAGCAGACTTTTCTTCTTCTTTCTCTATATAATTTCTCTCTATAATAATTGCTCTAAAGCTTTAGTGAATTAGTGAGAAATGAAGGAAGAATGAGCTTCTATTTATAGGAAAATATAGTTTCGATAATTGCACGTTTTGGGGCTCGAAATATTACAGTATAATACCTTCAACTTTTCTTTCATTTTTAATTTAGTCCTGCAAGTATTATCAAACTTGAACCACATCCCCTAATAGTAAATAATGTGAATCAATAGTTCAATCATACGAATAAATAGTTATAATCATGTGAAAATACAAATTACAGTATAGTACCTCCATTTATACCTCTATTTTTAACATAGTCATGCAAGTATTATCAATCTTGCACCAACTCCCCTAATAGTACAAGAATGTGAATCAATAGTACACATATGTGAACAAATAGTTATAATCCTGTGAATTAATAGCAATTAATTGCTCATTTATCCGATTAATTACCCGACTGGTCAGTATAACTTTCAGACATCAATTAATATCGAAATAAATGTCGATTTTCACTAACACTAATAATTCCAACACAATGGAACTATCAATTGCATCTTTAATCAACACGAACTTATTCATCATTAATATTATAACTCACAATATTTAACAACCAGGTCGTTCCCAGGAAAGAGGGGGCTTTCCGATAAGGATTTCTCCTTATTGCGCGCAATTAGATGACTAAACCTCTCATTGACAGAACTTTTAGACATTATAAATATTGTAATTTAATAATATGAATAACTTTGTCATCTCAATTATTAATTTAATAATATAACATATTATGCAGATGATACTGTGATAATAATTGAATCAATAATATGAGAGATATGATGCAACAATTACTGTAGTAATAATTGAGTATAACTGAGTGACTTCTCACGTAAGTATCAGTAATCAATACTGTGTGCTACTATGCAACCACACGTAATACTGTACTTTTACTTTTGCCATTATTTTTATAAAAAGATAATTATGTCGTTTCTAACTACGACAATACTTCCAGTTGTGGGGTCCACTAATGATTATGCCGTCGTACGCATATTCTTTGTTAAAATGAATATTCCCCGACCAATCGAATATTATATAACCAACTGCTTACTTTGCAAAAATTATAAATATTACCCACAACTATAACATTATATTATACCCACACCATAGTATTCAAAAATATATTTCGAGAGAAATTAATCTTTATTCATAAAAGTTGGGGTCTTACAACTTCCCCTTCTTATGAAATTTCGTCCTCGAAACCTGGTATGTTAAAGAGGCGAGGATACCTTGATTTCATTTCAGATTCTAACTCCCATGTCATTTCCTTAACATCATGGTTTCTCCATAAAACTTTGACTTGAGGTATAACTTTAGAGCGTAGAATATGATCATTCTTATCCACGATTTTAACATGTACCTCTTCATATGTTAAATCTTCCTCTATCTCGTCTGGTTCTAATTCAATAATGTGGTTTGGGTCTTTCACATATTTATATAACATAGATATGTGAAAAATGTTATGAACACGAGATATAATTGGCGGTAAGGCGAGTCTATAAACCACAGTTCGTACTCGATCGAGGATTAAAAATCGGCCAATGAATCAAGGATTGAGCTTTCCTCTCTTTCCAAATCTCGTAACTCCTTTCCATGAAGCAACACGTAACAACACATGGTCTCCAATATTGAATTCCACGTCCTTTCGATGAAGATCAACATAACTCTTTTGTCGATCTTGTGAGATTTTTATACGTTGTCGGATCGTTTGAATCTTTTTCGTAGTCATACATACTAAATCCGGTTCCAACAACGTTGCTTCACCCACCTCATCCCAGCATACTGGAGAACGACACTTTCTTCCATACAACGCCTCAAATGGAGCCATGCCAATACTTGCTTGATAACTGTTGTTGTAGGAAAACTGCACCAATGGTAAGAACTTGTCCCAACTTCCCTTGAAGTCAAGGACACAGAGTTTTAATAAATCTTCAAGAGTTTGAATAGTCCTTTCCAACTGTACATCCGTTTGAGGATGATATGCCGAACTAAATCGTAAATCTGTGCCTATAGCTTTTTGCAAACTAACCCAAAATCTTGAAGTGAATCTTGGGTCTCGATCAGAAACTATGGATACTAGCATACCATACAATCTTATAATCTCGTTTATATACATACTAGCAAGACGTTCAAGTGTATAAGTTTCTCGTATCGGTAGGAAATGAGTAGACTTGGTCAATCTATCAACAATGACCCAAATCACATCTATGCCTTGAAAAACCTTGGGAAGACCAGTAACGAAATCCATGGTAATTTGCTCCCACTTCCATTCTGGAATTTCAAGTGGCTGCAATGGACCTTTTGGCACTTGATGCTCTGCCTTGACTCGTTGACAAGTTAGACACCTTGAGATAATCCCCGCTATCTCTCTCTTCATATTACTTTACCAAAATGTATGTCGAAGATCATGATACATTTTGGTGCTCCCAGGATGGATTACAAATGGTGTGTTGTGCGCCTCCATCATGATTTTATACTTCAAGTTAGAATCGTTAGGAACACAAAGTCTGGAGTTGACTCGAAGTATTACTTCTTCATCGATTCTTGCTTCCGGAATAGCACCTTCTTGCACTTTCTTCTTCATACGCATCAGCTCCAGGTCTGTAGTTTGAGCAGCTTTAATTTTATCGATTAAAGTCGGTTCTACTCGTATATTTGCCATCATCACATGGGTCCCTGGAGTCATTAACTCTATCTCCTTCCTTCGTAAGTCATATAAAATGGGTCTTTGAATTAAAAATATTGCACTCGTACCCGTATATGATCTTCTACTCAATGCGTCAGCTACTACATTCGCTTTTCCATGATGGTATTGGATGGTATGATCATAATCTTTAAACAACTCAAGACATCGTCGTTGCAGCATGTTGAGTTCCTTTTGAGTGAAGAAATATTTGAGGCTTTTATGATCCGTATAGATCTCCACCTTCTCTCCATACAGGTAATGCCTCCAAATCTTAAGCACAAAAATGACTGCTGCCAACTCTAGATCATGAGTAGGATAATTCCTCTCACATTCTTTGAGTTGTCGAGAGGCATAAGCTATGACTTTCCCATGTTACATGAGAACACATCTTAACCCTTTGCCTGAAGCATCACTGTAGATGACAAATCCCTTCGAGCCAGATGGTATTGTCAGAACATGTGCTGAAATGAGTCTTTTCTTGAGTTCTTGAAAACTCTTCTCACATTCCTCGCTCCAACCAAATTTTGTATCTTTTCGAGTCAGCTGAGTTAATGGAGTATCGATTCAAGAAAATCCTTCCATGAATCTCCGATAATAACCATATAAGCCGAGAAAGCTACGTACTTCGGTCACTGACTTAGGTTGCTCCCAACTTTGAATTGCTTCAATCTTTGTCGGGTCAACAGATATTCCATGATTTGATATCACGTGCCCAAGGAATGCAACTTCCTCAAGATAGAACTCATATTTCTTCAACTTGGCATAAAGCTTGTTTTCACGAAACTTTTGAAGTATCAACCTCAAGTGTTGCTCATGGTCTTCACAGGTTTTGGAGTATATGAGGATGTCATCAATAAAGACAACCACAAAGTGATCCAAATATTCCTTGAATACTAGGTTCATCATGTCCATGAAGGCGGTAGGAGCATTAGTCAATCCAAAAGACACGACTAGAAATTCATAATGTCTGTACCGAGTTCTGAAATCAATCTTTGGAATGTTATCGGTTTTAATCTTCAATTGATGATATCTGGAATGAAGATAAATCTTTGAAAAGAATTTGGCTCCTTGCAACTGGTCAAATAGGTCATCAATACGAGGCAACGGGTACCTATTTTTGATGGTGACATGAATTCAACTCCCGATAATCAATATAAAGTCGCATACTTCCATCTTTCTTCTTCACGAATAGAACATGAGCACCCCAAGGAGACGTACTAGGATAAATGAAACCGATGTCTAACAATTCCTGTAGTTGGGGGTTTTAACTCCTGAAGTTCAGTAGGAGACATTCGATATGGGGCTTTGGAAATGGGTTTTGTACTGGATTCAAGGTCAATACAAAATTCAATTTCACGCTCTGGGGGTAGGCCAGGAAGTTCTTCAGGGAATACGTCAGGAAATTTATTAACAACAGAAATATCATTCAAATCTGATGTATTTTAATTTAAATCTGTGACATGGGCTAAGAAAGCTTCACATCCGTTTTTCAATAAACGAATAGCTTTATGGCTTGATATGACAGTGATTGATTTTAGTGGTTTGGTTGCTTGAATTCGCATAATAGGTTGGTTAGGAATATGAAAGCTAACAACCTTACAAAAATAATCGATTTTAGCATGATGAGTAGTTAACCAATCAATCCCTAAAATCACATCAAATGCAAGTATTTTCAAAGAAATAAGATCAACACGTAACGTGCGGTTATCGATTTGAATCAAACAAGACTTATAAACCGTGAATGTAATGAAGGTTTCTCCCAAAAGAGTTTCAACAGATAAGTCAAAGTCTAATTTCTCCAGAGTCAAATTTAAACGTTGAGCGCAAGTAGGAGAAATAAAGGAATGGGTAGAACTGGTATCGAATAAAGTATAAACTTCGCTAGAGTTTATGATTAGCTTACCCGTGATCACCTCATTTGGATTCCTCGCTTTTTGGGAGGTTACGACAAACGCTCTCCCTTGAACTACCGGTTTTATCTTGTCTGGGACACCCTTGGATGCCTCCATCCCAACTGGACTTGACTTTGGTGCACGACAAAATTGGGCTAGGTGACCTTCTTTTCCACAATTGTAACATGCTTTGGACTGCATCGTGCAATTTGGATTTATGTGTTCTTCCCCTCCACATTTGTAACATACGACCAAGCGATCATTCTCCTTCCTTAACAACAGGTCCAGGTGCTGACGTCTTTCCATCATTATTGAATCTCCTCTTCTTGAAATGTCCACTCTTATTGTCATGGCCATGATTATCACCGAAGTGATTACCATTTCTGGCATGTTGATTCCCTCCACGTTTGTTGCCACCTCTTCGATGACTACTACCACTGGTATTATCGGCTTGTCGGCTGCTCTCTCTTGGTTCGGTTGACTCATTATCGCGCTTCAATAACTGAGCCCTATTCATAACATCTGAATATAAACACAGTTTATGAGAGATAAGGTATTGACGTATCTCGGGTTTCAAACCTCTTAGAAATATTCACGTCATTCTCTCCTCATTATCAATCAAGTGGGACGCAAACCGAGACAACTCGACATACTTAGCTTCGTACTGCGCAACGGTCATATTATTTTGCTCAAGCTTGACGAACTCTTCCTCCTTCATGTGACGAATACTTTCAGGAAAGTACTTGTCGTTGAACAACTCTTGGAACTTCTCCCAAGACATTTTGAGTGTGGCAGGTTGAGTACGCTTTACAGATTCTCACCAGTAATCTGCCTCTGCTCGCAACATGAAGGTGGCAAAGGGAACCAAGACATTAAATATCTTGTTAATTTTCTTTATCCACGTCTCCACCTTAAGTGGTTTTGGCTCTCCAAAAAACTCCGGTGGTCCCAGCTCCTTGAACTGCTTAGCGGTGACCGTCCGAGAGTTATCAGTGTTTCCACCTTCATTTTGGACAGGAGCCGCCTTTACCTGATGTTTCATAAATTGTATAAAACCTCTAAACATCCCATCATTCATCATTTGATCATTGTTGTTTACCTGAGGATTATTGTCTTCCTGTTGCACATTATCTTGGGTATTAATCTGTGGTGACTCAACGGTCTCATATGCTTCATTGCTTATCTCAACATTTTCGGATGCCATTTTCAAATATTGCCACAAAACAAGGGTTAATTATCATATCATATATTATCCTTATACTCTAACCGACCAATTAAATACCAGATAAACTTAGGTAGGTCATACTAGCGAAGGAATTCCCCGTCTCTCCCCTCATAGTTCTTGTCTCACATCTCAGCCAGGGATCATATCCCTAAGCTTTGACACCAACTGTGATGCCCCCAAAATAGGTATACATCACCCATCTTGAGTCGCCAAATACATGGTACAGAATACAAATACAAACTTAATTATACAACCGTCGTGTAATATACGACAAAACATAGCTGAGAGTTTAAAAAGGAATGTTGCCTTCTAGACAATATCCACTCTCAAATAGAGTCCTCATTACATTAATTGTCACACTATTTAACTGAATAGTGTGGACTACTAATGCTATCATCTGGACCGTCACTCCGTTTTCCGACTAGTCCCGGCTACGTTCTCATTACCTGAAGAGAATAGTGAAAGAAAGGGTGAGCTCAACTAGCCCAGTAAGAAATATTATGACTAAGATAATGCAGAATAAATTATCATTAGTCTTTAACAATGTTAAACTGATAAAATACAATAGACATCAAGTTTAACAGCAGCGGAATAAGCAATCCATTAGAAGAGTCAAGTAGAGCATGATATCTACTATCTTCTATAATTTAAAATGTTTTCATCAATTTTTATCGCTGAGACTCAGCTTAATAAATAAACCACATCATCTAGTCATCCCTGCACTACGGGCCAAAGATATTCATTAAATCATCAATGGTCATGACTATACCGAATAATCCATGGTCATAATCATACCAAAAACTGTCCATCAATGCACTACAAGCCACTGAGGACTTTTACCACATCATTTATAACATTTCAGGTCATGATTATACCGAATAATCCCTGGTCATAATCATACCAAGTCCATCTATCCATGTAAGCCAAAGATGACTTTCATCAAAATATAAGCATGAGGATGATGACAATGACATAATAATTCAATAAAACAAGTTCAAAGATAAATTTTAAAGATTTAAAATTTTAGTTTATCCAGAAATCAATAACGTCCAAATTGTCAACATGATACTTCTTTGTGGAGTAAAATTCAAGAATGTTCAGAAGAATATTTCCATGAAAAGATACTGGATGAAGCGCAAATATCCAGGATATTCTACTATTTCATAGAGTATAGAAGCCAAAACATTAACCAACTGAGTATAATAGAATATATGAAATTGCAAATGGATTTTCGCCCGCCATGCAGTAATCCACGTAGACAGATCATTTCCATAATTTAATAAGGAATGAATACAAAGAATCATTCACCATGCATGCGGTAATCCACATAGACAAGTTATTCCAACAGAATAATAAAGAATGGAATAACAGAAGAATTCACCAGGCGTGCATAATCCGCACAGACAGGTTATTCCAACAGAATAATAAAGATGGAACTAGGTCATGCGTAAACCGCACAGATAGGATATTCTAACAGAATAATAAAGAATGGAACCAGGTCATACGTAATTCGCACAGACAGGATATTCCAACAGAATAATAAAGAATGGAATAACAACAGAATTCACCAGGCATGCGATAGACTGCACAGACAGGTTATTCTAACAGAATAATAAAGAATGGAATAACATAAAAATTTCACCATGTATACGGTACTTCGCATAGACAGGTTATTCCAATATAATAATAAAGAATGGAATAACACCTCTTACGAGTATTGAAAGAAATTAATTCTCTTCATGAATACGAAAGAATAATACCCCTTACCTTAGAAGAAACTGGATATTGGAATAGTGAGGTAGCAGACTTCTCTTCTTCTTTCTCTCTATATAAATTGCTCTAAAGCTTTATTGAATTGGTGAGAAATGAAGGAAGAATGAACTTCTATTTATAGAAAAATATAGTTTCGATAATTGTACGTTTTGGGGCTCAAAATATTACAGTACAATACCTTCAACTTTTCTTTCATTTTTAATTTAGTCCTGCAAGTATTATTAAACTTGCACCACCTCCCCTAATAGTAAATAATCTGAATCAATAGTTCAATCATGTGAATCAATAGTTATAATCATGTGAAAATACGAATTACAGTATAGTACCTCCATCTATACATCTATTTTTAACTTAGTCATGCAAGTATTATCAATCTTGCACCAACTCCCCTAATAGTAAAAGAATGTGAATCAATTGTACACACATGTGAACAAATAGTTATAATCATGTGAATTAATAGCAATTAATTGCTCATTTATCTGATTAATTACCCGACTGGTCAGTATAACTTCCAGACATCAGTTAATATCGAAATAAATATCAATTTCCACTAACACTAATAATTCCAACACAATGGTACTATCAATTTCATCTTTAATCAACACGAACTTATTCATCATTAATATTATAACTCACAATATTTAACAACCAGTTCATTTCCAGGAAAGAGGGGGCTTTTCGATAAGGATTTCTTATTATTGGCACACAATTAGATGACCAAACCTCTCCTTGACAGAACTTCTAGACATTATAAATATTGCAATTTAATAATATGAATAACTTTGTCGTCTCAATTATTGAATTAATAATATAACATATTATACAGATGATACTGTGATAATAACTGAATCAATAATATGAGAGATATGATGCAACAATTACTGTAACAATAATTGAGTATAACTGAGTGACTTCTTATGTAAGCATCAATAATCAATACCGTATGCTACTATGCAACCATGCATATGACTGTACTTTTACTACCGGGTAGTTCAACAGTTTAACGGTAAAACTTCTGCCATTATTTTTATAAAAAGATAATTATGTCATTTTTTAACTACGACAATACTTCCGTTGTGGGGTCCACCAATGATTGTGCCATCGTTCGAATATTCCCTGTTAAAACGAATATTCCTCGACCAATCGAATATTATATAACCACTTGCTTACTTTGTAAAATTTGTAAATATTACTCACAACTATAACATTATATTATATCTACACCATAATATTCAAAAATATATTTCGAGAGAAATTAATCTTTATTCATAAAAGTTGGGGTCTTACACTAAGCCCACCGTCAGACATGGCTACAAGTGCCCAGACTTAATAGACAGTGGTGAGATCGTGGTGACTAAGCTCGAACAACCACACGTTCAAGATAACCCTCTCCCTCAACACAAGGAAGAGGATGTTAACATGATTAATCGAGGCAGTGGAGAGAGTTCCAAGTATCTCAAATACATGGGTGGTTCTTCCTAAACCAACAAAGATAATTCCGATAAGTGGGAATATTTAGAGTTTCAGTTCATGATAGAACGGGAGTTGAAGTCTATTGATGAACATGTCAATCAACTAGAAGAACTGGTGATACATCAGCACCAAGTCACACGACAATTGTGTTAGGTTTGTAATATTCATGAACGCAATCAAATTGCACAAATTGAGCGGAAGCATGGAAAATCAGAGTTTTAAATTTTACAAACCATATACCCAAATCATCCTTTATGCACAATTATTAATTAAACGAAAAGATAAAGAGCAAGAATCATGCCCTTGAAGATTCGAGCTTCCTCAGGTGCAAGTTCACCTCCAAATCCTCTCGAGTTCAACTTGAATCCATCGGGTTTGGTTCCTTCCTTTGATCAACATTAGCCACCCAAGTGTTTGGCCTCTAGAGGTGATCCACCAAGGAAGAATAAATATTAAAGAAGAAAGATGGTTGGCTAAACCCTAGTTTTCTATTTCTATAGCAAAAGAGCGTACTCTCCCAACTATTAGAATTACGTATTCACGTATTTTTGTGAAAGTGTCAACCAACCACACCCATAATAAGACTCTTTTTATTTATAGATGTGGGCAACCCTCCTTAACAAGTAAGGAATTGGGTTTTATTTTAATTAATTAAACTCCTTTAATTAATTAGGCTCCTAATCTTATTAGGAATAATTAATTAAACTCTTTTAATTAATTAGTCAAATAATATTATTAGGAATATATGAGAGTACTAATATTAATTTAATTTCCAACTCTTTAGAAATTAAAATAATAATAATTATAATAATATTAATAAGACTCCTCTTATTAATTTATATATTTAATATTTTCAAATATTAAATAATAAATATTAAGCTATTTAATTTATTCTATCACCATAGATTAAATTAAATACACTTAACATATTATTACGTTTATGCCATTAACTTCTTAAATAATTATTCTTCCTTTTATGGTATGACCCTTTAGGTTCTCCATATTAAACCGGTTGTGAATAAATTAATTAGAACAATTCTAATCTTATTTAAATAAATAAATTAAACTATTAATTTATTTAAATAAATAATATTTATTCTACAATAGGGATAAGCCTCCCAAGCGATAAACGACTTTTCAGATAATATAGATTTCAGCATTAATCATAAAAGTACCTTTGAGTAAATAGTTACCGTACAATTCAATCCTTCCACCATACAATGTCCCAATTAAATATAAGATATGAAATTACTGTTAAGTCTTATTTTTTTTAATTATATGTATTTCGACTCTTAAATTGACAACTACAAATAATGTAAATTAGAAACTCCTTTCTAATTTCATTTTGCCTTGGCTAAGGACTACTGGGTTGTCATTTATCGAATCATATATGACATTTCTCTTCTTTTACTAGAAGTGGTAGATTCTTTATTGAATATACATTATCTCAATGTACAACTTATTATACCCAAACATACCCTTTGATATACCCTAAGGGTCTTAAGGAATAAGTCAAAGTATAACTCATCATACACAAGATATTATGATGATCTCAAGTCCAAGGATCACTTGTACTACTATCACTACAAGAATTCCTATTGACAGGCAAGTAAAACTCCATTAGGTATTCCTTAGTGAGCCACGTTCAGTGAACTTATTCTCTAATAAGCACCTATATACTTGCTTTAGTGTCTCCACACAAATAATCATGAGATCAATCATCCTCATCCAATGAGCAAGCAACGTATGTACCAATCTATCCGGATTCACTAATACCCAATTTAGTAATCCAACGATCGGAAACTATTTTAGTTTTAAGCTTTCTAAGAATTTAGATCTCATTAGAATGATCATCATCATTATTCTAAAAGCATTGCTTAAAACTATGGATTTATCACATATTATAAAACAACATCATGTAGATAATTAAAAGCTTTTAATAAATTAATACTTTTTATTAATAAATGAATACGATTGTTACAAAGTATATGCTTTATCATCAAACATGATTAGCTTGTGTGCATACTACTTTCAATCTCCCACTTGACTAAAGCCAATTGCCATTGTATCTCATACCCTTCTTCTCTAAGTGACGATTATCCCGCTGTTAAATAAGCTTTAGTTAATGGATATGTAATGTTGTTCTTGAGATTTCACTATTTCTATAGTGATTTCCCATCTTTCAATGATTCCTATAATCAAATGAAAGTGCCACAACACATGTTTAGATCCAAGATGAGACTTAGGAACTATTCCTAGTTCTGTAATGAACTTTTCATCCAAACAATCAACTTTTAGCTTCATTTATAGCTATATACTTTGTCTTTATCACTTAACTAGCAACTCTTTGCTGTTTGAAACTTTTTTAATTCACTGCACCATCGTTCAAGGTAACACTTTACCTTAAAGTGGATTTTCTATCGTCTTGGCCTGTCTGAAAAACTTGAGTCTGTTAAGCCCTCTAGTTTTAATTTCGACCCACCATGAATATGATCACTTCCTTAGTGCCGGTTAGGTACTTTAAGATGATTTTAACTGTCTTACAGTGATCTTCTCCAGAATATAACCGATCAACATTAGGTCTCGTATATTTCATTATATACATAATTTTCACTCATGTGATCTCTCTTTTCAGGAGTGTATGGGGACTATTAAGAGAGATACACTCCATGACTCATCAATATGAGACATCTCTTGGAGTTTGCCATGCTAAATAACTTTAGCATCAAATGAATATACGTTCCTTGGGTTAAATCGAGTATCCTATTAAATCTATCTATATAGATTTGTATCCCCCAATAACGATACTCTTCCTAAATCATTCGTGGAGGAATGTTTAGACAACTTTATCTTTACTAATTGTAGCATTAGTATGTCATTCCTTATCCGTAGTATATCAACATATAATACTAGGAATGTCATGACGCTCCCACTGACCCATTTGTACGCACTAGGTTCATTTTTATTTTTGGTAAAATCAAACTCTTAATTATTTCATCAAAACAAATGTTCCATTTTTGAGAAACTTGCTTCAATTCATTTCTCTGAGTGTCTACAACTCTTACCTCATCGTATGTAACTGGTTCATCATCTTCTATGATGTGTACCTCATCATCATCATCTATGATCAATCCATACCTCCTAAGTATCTTCAGTACTATTCCAGATTTACGATTCGGTTGTGGTATAATAGGTCTATCTACAGGTTCCTCTTATTTGACTTATGGTGTTTTGTGGTTCTTGAACTCTTCAAGATGTATTATCCTCCCACTAGCCCCCTTCAATGATAAACACATCTTAGAAGGCAACGTGTTTCATAACAAACACCTTTTGCTAAGTAGGATTATAGAACATATACCCTAAACTTACTTTAGTATGTCCCACAAATCTACACTTGTCAAATCTTGTCCCAAGCTTATCCTTTGAAACTTTTTTCACATAAGTTGGACAACCCCTTATCTTAACATACTCAAGATTAGGAATCCTCCCTGTCCATAACTCTTATAGAGTCTTGGGGCCGGATTTTGAGGTTATCTTTTCATAGATATACAACTATTTCTAGGACATGATCCCAGAGGGAGACTGGAATATCGGTAAAATCATTATGGACCGCACCATGTCCAACAAGGTATGATTTTTTCTTTCAGATACACAAATTAATTATTATGTATCAGGAGGCGTCCTTTGTGAGAAAACCATTTGAGATGATCTAGAAACTCATTGCACAAGTATTCCTTTCTTGATCCGATCAAAGAATCCTAATACTTTTCTAATTTGTTTCATTTCTGAATTCTTTGAACCTTTTAAATAATTCACAATTGTATTTCAGAAAATACACACATTCAACTTTTTGAATGATCATCTCTTTTTCTTATACTAGTTTGTTCAATTTGCAAAATAATTTTTACGTAAGTCAAGTACACAAAATCCATTAAGTAATATTTTAGTTCTATACAAAATATTATTATTATAAATAGAACATAAATTGTTCTTAAATATAATACCAAAGATTTCATTGTCCAATAATAAAATGGAAATAATATTTCAAACAAGAACTGTATTAGCTTAATAGACTTGCCCGTAGGCATAGCTAAACTGTAAGTTTCTATGGCTAATGTAGCAACCTTTGCTTCATTTCTACACATAGGATTACTTATCTTTGTTTAGCTTTCTACTTCTACTTGATCCCTTCATAAATCTATATTTATGATAACCAAAGCCGGTATCCTATACCCAAGTAGAACCTTGACTTAAAGAAAAAAAATTATTTTAAATCATGAACAAAATTGTATTTGTAACCGAAACTTCACTAAGCTTCTTCTGGTTAGCCTCTACAAGATGATTCTTGTAGTTTCGTTCTAGTGTCCATGCTTATTGTAGTGGAAGCAAACTCCTTTGCTATCCATATCAGCTTCGTTCTTATTATCCTTTATTTTTGTCTTTCCATTTAGTTGCTTAGAATCATTCTTCTTTTCAGAAGATCTTTTGGCCCCTACTAGTAAGACTTGGTCTTTCTTGGTGGAAAGTGACTCAGCATTTTCAACATGTTAAGCAAATCAGCGAGGCTGATATCTAGCTTGTTCATATGAAAAAATCACAACAATTGTGAAAGGAGTTTGAGAGTAACTTCAAGATCAAATCTTGGCTCGAATCTCCATCCATGATAAAACCTGTTGTCCTAATTATTCAATCAAATTGATAATGTTAAGGACTTGTGTATGTACTGTAGTGTCATCGGTTATTCTAGACCGAAAGAGCTCCTTAGATATCTGATATCTATCAGTCCTACTTTACTCACCATCAACTACTTGATGTGCAGGAGTATAGTAGGAGCATCCATAGTTTCATTCTGACGCTGAAGCTCGTTACTCATGGATGCGAGCATGATGCATTGAGCCAACTGTAGCATCCCCAAATCCGAGCCCCAAATCGCCGCGGATCCAGTATACTATTTCTATAACTAATTGCGAAAGATATAAACATAAATTGTTTATACATTAAACTTTACACATATTTCCCCAAAATCGACTAACCTTAACTTAAATACAATTCATAAACTTTCTATCACATAACAATATTTATCAAAATATACTATTATAAAATAGCCGCACATTTTATCCCAAGCTGAACTTGGTATTATCTTTTTCTGTATCCGAACGCATTCGCCTTATCTACAATGTTTTATCATGATATAGAAAGGGTGAGCATGAAAGTTGCCCAGCAAGTTTAAATACAACAATATAACGATATATCATGATTGAAGAGTATGAATAATAAGCTGGCTATAATTCATCAATATAGTTGAGAATTATCACGAACAAACTTTTGACTGAACAAGTTTTAAACATGAACAAACATTTCTGAACCAACTGGTAATGAAGGTGATCAGCCTTTCATACCTGACTTATACATGCAAAATGTACAGAGTACAATTTTTCATGGCAATCAGCAATGATTAACCATAAGCTTGAATAAAACACTCTTAGTAGAGTTAAGTAAAAAGAAACTTGCCTGAACCGTTGATTACCGCAACGCAATTTATAACGCTTTATCCGAAGACCTAATATTAGTAATATAGATCTCCAATATTAGAATAATATCATCACAGTATAATACTGTTATATTTATATCCACAGAATAACCTAAACACATAGCACATAATCCTATCAGTCTATAATACACATAAGACTTAGCATCAAATTAGACTATTAAGTTTGAGTTGATACCGACACAATTTTATCATCTCGACGGTCTAGTCGGATAAATATCGAGTTTAAGTTCAATTAAACTCTTCCTAAGCGCTTAATCATGCCATAGAGTCACATTTATATGATTTAACACTCGCTTTTTCATTTCATAAGTATTCATTAACATCTAATAAGTCAAATACTAATCCAGCAACTTGGATTCTAAATTTAGCAACTAAATTACCAACTCAGCAACCTGGTTTCCAAATCCAGCAACCTGAATTCCAAATCCAGCAATCTAAACTGCAATCCAGCAAACTGGATTTAACATATTTTCAATTTCAGTAAACTATTTCTCAATCCAGCAAACTGGAATCACAAATTATATAATTCGGCAAGCTGTATTCTAAATTCGTATCACGAAAGTACCAAATCAGTTTATTATTTTTCTATCCTTAGTCCAAACATTTATACACATATTTCATCCACAAAAATTATTTTTCCATAATTTTCCAACTTCCTTTGATATTTTTCAAAAATTAATTCTAGTGCGTAGCTTAAGAAATTAGCTACCTCGTACTTAACTCCAAACATTCCCATCTCTTGCGATAACCTTATATATGTTAATATGATGCTCCATTTTAAATTTCGTGACAATCGGAGTGGTAGAACTCCGTTTATAGCGATTTCCGTCGGAAAATCACAAAATTGTAATGGTCATAACTTGGTCGTTTTAACTCGGAATCAGCTCATTTTTGCACACGAGCTACATAATACCTTATATTTTCATTTCCCTAAAGGCCAGAAATTATTTCACAATTTAATTTATTGAAACAGCCCTCACAAAAATATGGGCAGCAACTTTTTGGCTATTTGCAGTTTTGGAGTCCTTTACTAAATCTTAAATATAATGAGATCTGTAATTCCGATTAACGATCCGTCAATTTTGTTGGATTCGTATCTTTCCGATCTTCAATTTTCATCTATTACAATCCATATTTGGACTTGTTAAGCTCCCAGAAATTAGCCCAGAAGAGGCTATTACAAACTGTCATTCTAACAGTTTTTATTACCTTTGTGTAGTTTGAGAGAAATCCCATAACTTGTTCAATATTCAACCTAATTGAGTAATTCCAAAGAGGTTTTATCCTTAACACATATATTTAGCTCCACAAATTGATCACACTCAAAGATTCAAAGTAGAATGAGAGATAAGGTCATTTCCATATCATGCTTGGTTTTTCCAAAAATTTTGTTTTCGCAGTTTTGATTATGCTTCTTCCGAACGTCATAACTACTTCATCCGGAGTCGAAATTAGTCCGTTCCGGAGTCTATGGAAAGCTTATACAGTGTACTACAACATATCACAAGTCCAAAATTTTTAGAGCACCCTAACAAATTCGGAATTTTCTGTTTAGGGCAGCAGTCCACTAGATTATTCTTTGAAAAACTGTTTTGGTTCTTCTTCTTTGTTCAAGCTCATCAACCTTAAAAATGGAAAGATCTAACCATAAAATATCATATATTATGTAGACCTACCCTCATATGACTCAAAATCATAATTTCAACACTTGGTCAACCATAACAAAACATAAATCACAAATATCCATCATAGATTTCAAAAATCAAAAGCTTGATCACACTTTTAAAAGTTTAAACTTTTCCGGAAAAAATTTAATTTTTCTATTCCTTTGATCCCAACCAAATTAACACCCAATATGGTTAATTCTAAACATGAAACACTCATTAACATGTATATCTAAGGTTTTAAACCTCAAGATCATAACTTCATATTGTCAAAAATCAAATCAAATCAAAAACAAAATTAGACTACATAAATGGAAATTTTGCTATACCTTAGCTTTTCCTCCTTCTCCATCTAAAGTATGAGATAGATTTTAGATGGCATGGAAGATCAAAATCTCCCCATCTCTACCTCTTGTGGCTGTTGAACTCTCCTCTTCTTTCTCCCTTTTTGGTTTTTGTTTTGATAAGCTTTTTGGAAGAGATAGATGAAAGAGAAATGAAAATAGGTTTTAATTATTTGGTAATTGTATATAGTCACATGCTAGGGCTAGGTTAGGGCTAGGGTTAGTTCACCCACCCAAGATCATGACAAGATCTACACTCAACTTATTAGAAAATGTGACAAAATGGTATAAATGACATTTTCTTTTATTTCTAGAATTTTCCATTTGTTGCAAACCCTTAGGGGTTAGGTTTTGAGCAATCTAGGGTTTAGGGTTTGAGCCAATTTATTTTCTAAAATTTCCAATTTAGGTTTTTTTAAAAAATAGAAATTAATATTTCTAACTTATAATTAGAATTTCTAATTATATTAAAATTTCTTAAACATACCTTAAATCTTGCTAATTAGGATTATTATTTCCTAATTATAATTGCTAATTTAGCAATTATTGTCAAAATTGATCATTAGGGTTTATAAACCACTAATTAGGGTTTTTACTTCCTCAATTATAACACAAATCCTTACTCATGCACACTTATTTCCTTAACCCAATTAGGCTTGCTATAATTAGGTTATAAAATTAATCATTTGAGATATATAAAATAATTCTCCTAGAATTAGTAAGTATTCTAAATACCACAATTCTCTTTTTCCATAGCCCTTAAGTTATTAAATCTTTCATTCCTAATATATAATTAGGGTTACACTAGTTTCTTTTGTTTGTTTATATAATAAACAAAGATAAACCATCACATAACGTTCATATTTCTTACACACAACTTTTTAACCCTTAGGGTTTAATAATTCGCATTAGGATTCTCAAATTAGGGTTTAAATTCTCGATACTGAAATTAGAGTTTCTGAATATATCGTTAGGGTTTTCTAACTTAATCACCATATTCATATCATGAATTTAGGGTTTCGGATTCCCGAAACTAAAACTAGGGTTTCAGAACCGATTTCTACGATTTCTTATCCACTGCTAGGGTTTTCTAACAGAACGTTGACGTTCTTAATATATACTTAGGGTTTGACACATATATAATTAATCTGGTCAACCCTTGACCCTTAACCACATTTAGTACACATACATATTCACATAAATCATTAATCCTGAATAATTCACCTATATCCTTCACCGAATTTTGAAATCCTCAAAATTCAATCCCAATAACATCAAACGCATACACTTATTTTCTGTCTAGGTCTATTATTTGACCTTAAATCAATCATTTAAGATTGTAATAAATTGTCCAAATTCTCGGGTTGTCACACCAACTGTGTATCATCTTACCACTTTCTAAAAGTAGCAATATCTTCCTCTGAGGCATTGTCCGCAACCATTGCAGGGATAAACGTATTAATGACATAAGATAATTTTTCAGCTATGAGAACTATTCTCAAATTCCTTAACCAATCCATTTAATTCGGTCCGATTAATTTAGCATCTAATATGCTACGCAGTGATAGTAATTTAGACATTGTAAAATTCTGTAAATGAATTTGTTCTTAACAACTTTTTAGCATACATTCTTTTATTAATTACCAAAATAATTTAGGTCTTGTTTTAAATTGGTAGCTCCCACTATTTTTTTCAAACTATATTACCCTCAATTTATATAGTTCGGCGATATCTAATTGAAGATATGCTAGTGAGAATAAGGATCTCATTTCAAATGTATATAGCCTTGTGGTGACACAACAAACTATATATAAATAAATGGGTAGACAACTCTTGTCAATTACATCAACTATGCAACTCCTTGTATTTTGCCTCTTAGTTTATTTTGATCAAGTGGTGGCACATTCGAATCAATATTATCCAAGTTAAGTCCAACCTAGCACTCCATATATTCAAAAAAAAAATATTGTCCTTGTGGTGACACAACAAAACAACATTGTTCAATTTTCTTTATAAGCATCAAATGTGATAAAATTAACATCTCAAAGAATTAAGATAAGCCTTGTGGTGACACAACAAACTTATAATAATTAATTGATACTCTATTATTTTTATCATGCTAGAAGGCGACGTTCGATATTCCAAATATCTTTGAACGCTTAGGACTTAATATAAAAAATTTAAGGGGTTTTCCTGTTATTATTTTGAGTCATCTTGTTTAGCTCGCATGCACACACACACACACACACACACACACACACACACATATATATATATATATATATATATATATATATATATATAATATGCATCATATTAATTAACATGCGAAACATGTTTGCATAATATATATATATATATAGAGTCCGGATCAGGTCCGGACTCCCGGATTTTAACAAAATCCGGAACTTTTTTTTTTTTTTGCTTTTTTTTTGAAACAACTAAAAAAAATAAATAAATTATGGAACTAAAATTTTTCCACAATACAGTGTTTTGGGCGTGATTTGGATGCCTATACCAAAACATTTCTGTACAATCTGGGCAGACTGTACATACATTGGTTGGTATAGGTATTAAAAACACACCCAAAATATTGTATTATGGAAAAATTTCAGTTCCATAATTTTTTTTTAGTTGTTTCAAAAAAAAGCAAAAAAAAAAAAATTGGTCCGAATTTTAGGACCTGTCCGGACTCCCGGACAGGATCCTTGTTCTATATATATATATATATATATATATATATATATATATATATATATATATATATATATATATAGTATAAGCATGCACATATAGAATACTATATTTTACCCGGATTAATTATGAACTTTATTCTAGTTTGGTTCACTAGAGCCACCAAGTGAACCAAAAGGTCAAACCTAGGGTGGAAGAATTAAATTTAAATATAACTATTATATTTAAACCCAGGCTCCATTACAAATGGGTCTTCAAGCGCTCCTTGTTCCTTGATCTCCAATTCTTCAAAATTAATTCTAACTATTCATATTACAAAACTATTTAAAATAAATAGAAACCTTGATCAGCAGTCAAGGAGAAGTACATATGAGAGAGAGAGAATTTATATTAAGAAAAATTAGAGAAGACGAGGTACGCAGACCCCATTTAATAAAACTCATACATTCATGCATCCAACTAAAATAAAATCCAATCACATTGGTCAATTGTCTATGATCAATCCCATTTATTATTATACGCATCACCATATAGATCAATAAATAATATTCATCTCATGAATTATTAGCATTCAATATATATATATTGATATCATTTAATGGACAAATTTAGTTCGTATAAAATCTAATTTTGAATCAAAATAATCTCCTTTATTTTAATCCAAATAGAAATCAAAATAAACCTCTTTTATTTTAATTTATCCAATTTTGAATAAAATAAACTATTTTATTTTAATCAAAATTCTTTAATCAAAATAAACTCATTTATTTTAATTAATTATGGAATCCAATTCCTAGTAAAAAAACTTCTTTATTAAAGTAAACACGAATTCTCTTTCCCTTTCACAAATAAACTCCTTTATTTTGAATAATATGCAATCTTATTTCATATCTAAATAAACTCCTTTATTTAAAGAAACATGGAATCCTTTTTAACTCCCATTAGTTATCATGGAATCCAATTCTAACTCTAATTAGTTAGCATGAAATCCAATTTTAAAATTAAATTAACCTTTTTTTAAGATTAAAATAAATTGTTTATTTTAATTATAAAATAGTTAAGAATAATATATATATATATATATATATATATATATATATATGTGTGTGTGTGTGTGTGTGTGTGTGTGTGTGTGTGTGTGTGTGTGTGTGTGTGTGTGTGTGTGTGTGTGTGACAACCCGAGAATTTGGGAAAATTATTAAAATATTAAATGATTGATTTAAGGTCAAATATTAGACCTAGACAGAAAATAAGTGTATGCGTTTAATGTTTTTGGGATTGAATTTTGAGGATTTCAAAATTCGGTGAAGGATATAGGTGAATTATTCAGGATTAAGAATTTATGTGATTACATTATGTGTTTATGGTTAATGATGTGTTCAGAATGTGGTTAAGGGTCAAGGGTTGACCAGATTAATTATATCTGTGTTAAACCCTAATTATATTTTAAGAACGACAACATTCAGTTAGAAAACCCTAACGTCTAATAAGAAACCCTGGAAATCGGTTCTGGAAACCCTAGTTTCAGTTCCGGGAAATCCAAAACCCTAATTCGGTGAATGGAACCCTAGATTGGGAATGCAATGTTATGAACAAGGTTAAACGCCAATAATTTTAATTAATTAGGGAAAACCCTAATGAATTGTTTAAAATCTTAATTGATTATTTGGAAACCCTAATACCAGATCTGAAAACCCTAAATTTAGATGCTGATAAAATGAAACCCTAATCTGGGTATATAATGGAGAATTTTAATGCTTAAGTGCTATTAATTAAGTCCAATTAGGGTAAAGGCTAATTAATTAACAAACCCTAATTTCAAATTTTTGGAACCCTAATTGTTCCGTCAGAAACCCTAATTATTCAATGGTAGAAATTAATGGCTAGAATTAGCAATACTAATTAGGAAACCAATCCTAATTATTTCAATTTTATGAGTAATTAGAAAACCCTAATCTAAATACGAGATTTAATTTCTAAAATTAGAAAATTTATTTTTTTTCTATATAAAACCCTAAAATGTGGTTTTGAACCCTAATGACCATTTTTGACCTAAATTGCTTTATTAGCGATTGTAATTATGAAATGCTAGAGAGAAAAAGACACTTGACAATTCATTTTTATCCAAGACCCTCTCTCTCTAGAATTTCGGGAATTAGTGTGAGAAAGAGTAAGAAATAAAAACCAGGATCAAGTTGTAGCAAGCCAGAAACAGATCAAAGGATCAGAAGTCAGAAATCAAGCATGAAAGTGGTATAAACCCTAAATCTTAAAATTTTATGATCTGTTGTTAAATGTTGTTGTTTGTTGGTTAAATTTGTGTAATAGGGTGTTATTTAGTGATCTGGGTTGTCAAAACCCAGATCCATAACATCAAAGTGCTCGGATCTAATGATTTTTGAAATCTGGAAAAAGTTGAAAAAAGTGGCCTGACAGTCATATGTCAGGGCCCATAGATCGTTGTATGTTTATGATCTGTTAAGTTGTAAGTTATATATCTGTCGTATGCCATTAAGGCTTTATTCTGGAAGTGGAATCAACCTCATACTATGTATAGATCAAGAGATATAGACGATCAAAGCACGTTGACCGTTCACGTGAAGCCATTTCTGGGCAACCCAGAATGGTACCAGAAATTTCTGACAAGTTTTCTTTGGTCTCTAATCTTGCCGTATGCTATTGTTTTGGCTATGTTATTGATTGAAGGTTGTAGAAGGGTATGTGAACTACAAAGTAATGCTATTAGATCGCCCAGATATATACAAGGACCGTAGAAATGCATGGTCAAACGACCGTTGACTGTATGACCTGATGAAGATTCTGGGAAAAACCCAGATCTTTTAGACCCGTTTACGTACCCCTTGTTTGACCGGATGGATCTAGTGATATGATATTGGACCCTGTCATGTAGTCTACATTACCGAACCTTTATATTGCACAAATCAAACCCAGAACGCTAAATAAAAGCAATCAAAGTAGGTACCTCCGAACTGCTTGAGTTTCTGGGCAGCCCAGAAACTCAAGAACAGGTCTGACAACGTTTTCTGCAGCATAGATCTTGCTGTTATGATGTGTTTTGGCTAGGATCTTGGTTGATAATTGTAGTATTACACTTATAATACATAACCATCAGCATTATCAGACCAGAAATCAAGTGGATCATAGATTAAATGTTGGTCAAAGTAGTAGCCTCGACGTCTGGCATGCGTTTCTAGGCTGGACTGAAGAACACCAAGAACACCTATAGCGACGGTTCTGTCGCTATAGGGCCCTTTAGCGACACTTATTTTCGGAAATTACAGAAAAATAATTAAAAATAGAAAAAAAATGGTTTTTAATTATTAAAAATACCAAATAAATTATGAAAAATTATTTTAAAGTCTGAAAAATAGTTTTTAACTATTTTGAGTATATTTTGAAAATATTTAATATTTTTTGGAATATAAATGGTATTTATTTATTTAATTATAATGTTAAATAAATTATTTAAAAATAATTTTAATTCATGAAAAATCATGAAAAAATATTTTATGGTATAAGAAAATATTTTAAGTTATTTTTGATGACTTTTAATATTTTGTGATGAAATTCATTAATTAATCAATATTAATGATAATTAGTTTATTTAATAGATATATTAAATAAATTAAGTAAAAATGGTATTAATGATTTATAAATCATATAAAAATGAGTTAAGTGTTATAAAAATATTTTAAGTTATAAAATATAACTTTTGATATTTGGCATGAAAATATTAATATTTTTATATTAATAGCAATTATCGGATAATGGATTTATGTGTTTAAAATCATATAATTATGATTTTAAAGTATTAAAAATACTTTGTGATATTATAATTATATTATAATATTATGTAATGATGTTCATTAATATTTTATATTAAATAAATATTAATGATTAAGGTATTAAGTGGTATTTAATTTATTTAAATACGGTGCTAATGATTGAAAAATATTGATAAATGGTAATAATTATCTGAAAATTATTACGAGCCTAGGAAAAATATTTTTTTGTCTGATAAGAAATTATCTGTGATATTGTTAAGTGCTTAGGCAGAGTTTAATTGAACTTAAACTCGATAAAAAGTCCGACTAGACCGTCGGGATGATAGAATTGTGTCGGTTTCAAGTCAGACTGAAATAGTTTGACCTGATACTAAGTCTTACATGTATTATAGACTGATAGGATTATGTGCTATATGTTTAGATTATTCTGTGGATATAAATATAGCAGTATTATACTGTGATGATATTATTCTAAATATTGGAGATCTATATTATTAATATTAGGTCTTCGGGGAAAAGTGTTATTAATTGCGTTGCGGTAATCAACGGTTCAGGCAAGTTTTCTTTTACTTAACTCTAATAAGAGTAGTTTATTCAAGCTGATGGTTAATCATTGTTGATTGCCATGAAAATTTGTACTATATACATCTTGCATGTATAAGTCAGGTATGAAAGGCTGATCACCTTCATTACCAGTTGGTTCAGAAATGTTGTTCATATATAAAACTTGTTCAGTCAACTGTTTGTTCGTGCTAGTTCTCAATTATCTTGATGAATTATAGCCAGCTTATTATTCATACTCTTCAATCATGATATATTGTTATGTTATTGTATTTAAACTTGCTGGGCAACTTTTATGCTCACCCTTGCTATATCATGATAAACATTGCAGATAAAGCGAACGTGTTCGGATACAGGAAAAGGTTAAAGTCAAGTTCTACTTGGGTTAAAAGTGCGGCTAGTTTGTAAATAGCGTATTTGATAAATATTATTGTATAATAGATATTATATGAATGGTGTTTAAGTTAAGGTTACTCGACTTGGGTAAAATAGTGTGTAATGTATTGTATAAACAATTTATGTTTATATCTTTCGCGAATAGTAATAGAAATAGTATACCGAGGCTGCGGTGATTCAGGGCCCTGATTCGGGGCTGCTACAATATATATATAAGTATAATCAGGTGATCATGATTCAATTGAATCATCCTGGAAAGTCATGGTCTCATGGGTCACGAAATCACAGAATAGTCCTTAAATTACGCGAATGACGGAAAGCAAAAAAACAAAAAAAATCGGGATTATCAATTTTAAAAACAACTTTCATTTTTTTTTTTTATAAAATAAATTTTATACAACAAATTATGCCCAATTAAATTGTTCTAAACACATATCAATATACATATCAAATATAAACATTAATAATTTGCATAAAGGTTTGGCTCTGATACCACTGTTAGGTTTGTAATATTTATGAACACAATCAAATTCCATAAATTGAGCGGAATCATGGAAAATCAGAGTTTTAAAATTTTACAAACCAAATACCCGGATCATCCTTTATGCACAATTATTAATTAAATAAAAAGATAAAGAACAAGAATCACACCTTTGAAGATTCGAGCTTCCTCAGGTACAAGTTCACCACCAAATCCTCTCTAGTTAAACTTGAATTCACCGGGTTTGGTTCGTTCCTTTGATCAACGTTAGCTACCCAAGTATTTGGCCTCTAGAGGTGATCCACCAAGAAAGAATAAATATTCAAGAAGAAGGGTGGTTGGCTAAGCCTTAGTTTTCTATCTCTATAGAAAAAGGGCGTACTCTCTCAACTATTAGAATTACGTATTCACGTATTTTTGTGAAAGTGTCAACCAACTACACTCATAATAAGATTCCTCTTATATATAGATGTGGGCAACCCTCTTTAACAATTAAAGAATTGAGTTTTATTTTAATTAATTAAACTCTTTTAATTAATTAGGCTTCTAATCTTATTAGAAATAATTAATTAAACTCTTTTAATTAATTAGTCTCCTAATATTATTAGGAATATATGAGAGTACTAATATTAAATTAATTTCCAACTCTTTAAAAATTAAAATAATAATAATTATAATAATATTAATAAGACTCCTCTTATTAATTTATATATTTAATATTTCTAAAATATTAAATAATAAATATTATGCTATTTAATTTATTCTATCACTATAGATTAAATTAAATACACTTAACATATTATTACGATTATGCCATTAACTTCTTAAATAATTATTATTCCTTTTTATGGTGTGACCCTTTAGGTTCTCCATATTAAGCTGGTTGTGAATAAATCAATTAGAACAATTCTAATCTTATGGAAATAAATAAATTAAAATATTAATTTATTTAAATAAATAATATTTACTCTACAATGGGGATAAGCCTCTCTAGCGATCAACGACTTTTCAGATAATATAGATTTCAACATTAATCATAAAAGAACCTTTGAGTAAATAGTTACTGTACATTTTAATCCTTTCACCATACAATATTCCAATTAAATATAAGACATTGAATTACTGTCAAGTCTTATTTTATTTAATTATATGTATTTCATGTGACACCCCCCAAATCTAGGTACTTCATTTCCCACAAGATTTGGTGCTCACTATCCATACATTCATACTATCCACCGAATAAATAATATTTAAACCATAATCCTCCCTTTCAATAGGGTTACATCATTTAATCCAAAATCATCCCAGGTTATCTAACCTTTAAACATCATTCAAGTGTGGAATGAAATTATTACATTACATCATTATTAAAAGTCTAGGATCATAAAAGTAATCAAAAGTACAAATCATCATCACTTGTACATTTTCCCCTTTCCTTTGCTAGTTAAAGGCTCATCTACCTTCTCAACTTTAGCTGCAATGAGTATATAAATATGCAAGAGTGAGCAAAACAATTGCTCACTAGATATAACAATGAACCAATAGGAGAATAACAATAATAACTGCCAACAATAGGCTAATCAAAAATGAATAATACTTTAACGATGATAATCAAAAACTGAAATCTAAAATATGGAATATATCTAACTGAGGGTCATAAGACCATGAACTATGTCCACAGTGCGAGTAATCTTTCAACTCCAACTTTAACAGTCATAAGACTATAGGACTCCTCGTACTTAATTGGATCAGCCCTTCGTACAATGTATTGTGCACAAACATTTTAACGCTAAGCGTAACTATCCCCTAATAATAATAGGGTTGTTCATCTCAGTATTTAGAGTACAAGTCCGCACCAAAGAAAGTTTGGTTTGGATAAGATTTCAAGGGTAATTTGAAGTTTAACGAACATAAACTAGATGACTAGTTGAATCAATAGTGTTTGATAACACAACAGATGTTTAATAATAACATAACATAGAACAATTGATAATCATAGTGAACATATTAAACTCATGCTTGTAATAACTATAGAGCATAAGTATTCATCAAAATGAATAAAATGGTTAACCTTTGCTTGAACAATAAACAAGCTAAGGTTAGAGTCTTATAACATTAGAAATTAAACTACTGAACGTACATTAATTGATAGTAAGCTGGAAATTAAAAATTTGCCCAACATGGTATTAGCTCATGCAAAGAATTAAAACAGTTCAATAGTAGAGACAAAAGTTCAGAAACTGTGTTCATTATACAAGAATAGAACTTAAGAAACTTGCTTAACTATAAATAAGTTAGAATGAATCAATCAAATGAGAATTTCAAATAATATTAGAGTTAAAGTTTGCTCGAATGAAATTTAGTAACAATTGACTTGTGCAATAACAGTTAAGATAAAAAGTTTGCTCAATCAAAAGGATAAAGTTACACTATATAGTAGTAGAATTAACTCAATGAAAGTGTAGAGTTAGAAAAACTTTCACAATGTAAAAAGATAGGGTTTAGAAACTTTCCTTGAGCGTAAGCTATAAAATTAAACTCACGATCACCTACACATAAATTTTAGAACCACAATACCTATTAGATATGCTAACATACCAAAACATGAATACATCTATCTAAACTTATCATTGAAGCACATGTCCTTCATTACCATTTACATTTCAGAAAATCCAAATGTTTTACTTCACAACACTTGTCTAACGCTCATTATGTATACTAAGTTATCACATAACGCGTTCTCGATTTACTAACCATTTTTGCAACTTTGAACTTATTAACCCCAATTCACTATGTTATGTTAACCTTAACATTACACATTTAACATGCTAACAAAATTTCAGACCATGTTATGATGCTAACCCAAGACTGCAGCAGCAGTAGAAAATCAAAATCTCAAACTAGTGTATGGCACAGCTGCGCCATACAAAGGCTTGGGACCGGCGCAGCTGCGCCGTTTTTTTGCCTTGGCACCGGCGCAGCTGCGCCGGTGTTTAGACAGACGCAGAGAAGGCTAATGAAGAGTAGCCGACTTTAGCCCAACAAACACAAATTTCACTCACCAAACAGTGAAATTAACACGTAAAATAAATATACAACTATCATAAACATGATTGCTAACATATTCAACCACTTAGCACAATTTAGCAACAACTAAAACCATTTTAATTTCTCAATTTTTATGTTTTTCATATAAAACTCCATTTTTGATATTCATCCCAAAAATCATCACTGTGAATTCATTATTTGGCCAAATCACTCCATTCCAATTACGTTATGCTCGTATCTCATTGAACTAACATATACAAGCCTCAAATTATAATTTCACATACCAATTGGCCACTAAAATTAATACTTACATAGCTACATAAGAAAATATATACACAAACAAAATTTCCACTGTTATTCAAAAATTAACATGCAATTTCCTTATTTAAGCACAACCTCCTGTCATCATATACTCATATAATCCCAAGTAATCCCATTGTATAGCAACAATTCAGTAATTTGAAATTCACAGATTATATAAAAGTTTTCGTAATACTCATAAACATATATATATATATATATATATATATAATACTAATGTTGTGTAAAAATACCTTGATCTCTCAAATTGTCTCAACTTTCACAAAACTCAGTACTCTCAAACTTGAAAAATAGAATGCGTAATAAGAAACCAACTGGTATTCAAGCGTAAGAAATAAAACTGACAACACTTAATAATACTACTAATTGCAAATTCAGTTACTAACGTATATAATATAAATATATTATATTTATTATTTTAATTTAATTTGTTTATTTCATTTAAATTCAAAATTAGAAATACCAAAATCCATAAGGCTTGTTTGGCAAATCATTTAAAATTAAGGAATTAATATATTAAGCCTTGTTTGAAAAAAAAACTGATTTAAATCCTTTTTAATTTATTTTAATTAACACTTTAGTTTATAATTATAATCACATACTATTAATTTCGATTTCCATATCCAATATTAACCAATTAAATTAATCACATACTATATTTTAATTATATATAGCCTTTTAGCAAATATCACAAAATTATATCATGTTATAATTTTATTTGATAATTTAATATACCATACCATATTAAATTATTAGTCACAATATAACCCCTCATGTTATAATA
Organism: Panax japonicus; assembly: GCA_020205505.1. Lineage (NCBI taxonomy): Eukaryota > Viridiplantae > Streptophyta > Magnoliopsida > Apiales > Araliaceae > Panax > Panax japonicus. The sequence goes on from CM035114.1 coordinate 47,824,939, forward strand.
CAAATCTCTAAATTATAAATTAATTTAATTTAGAAAATTCTCTAATAAATTTAGATTCACAACCATCACATCAAATAAATATTTATTCAACAATAAACACCTCAAATAAATATTTATATAATTCAATATATATTTAAAATTATAATTTGAAATTTTGGATCGTTACATTTCGACTCTTAAATGCACAACTCCAAATAATACAAATTAGAAACTCCTTTCCAATTTCATTCTGCCTTGGCCAAGGACTGCTGGGTTGTCATTTATCTAATCACATATGATATTTCTCTTCTTTTTCTAGAAGTGGTAAATTCTTTATTGATTACATATTATCTCCATGTACAACTTATTATACCCAAACATACCCTTTGATATACCCTAAGGGTCTTAAGGAATAAGTTAAAGTATAACTCATCATACACAAGATACTGTGATAATCTCAAGTCCAAGGATCACTTGTACTACTATCACTACAGGAATTCCTATTGACAAGCAAGTAAAACTCCATTAGGTATTCCTTAGCGAGCCACATTCAGTGAACTTATTCTCTAATAAGCACCTATATACTTGCTTTAATGTCTCCATATAAATGATTATGAGATCAATCATCCTCATCCAATGAGCAAGCAACGTATGTACCAATCTATCTGGATTCACTAATCCCCAATTTAGTAATCCAACGATTGGGAACTATTTTAGTTTTAAACTTTCTAAGAATTTAGATCTCATTAGAATGATCATCATCATTATTCTAAAAGCATTGCATAAAACTATGAGTTTATCACATATTATAAAACAACATCATGTAGATAATTAAAAGTCTTTAATAAATTAATACTTTTTATTAATAAATGAATAAGATTTTTACATAGTATATGCTTTATCATCAAACATGGTTGGCTTGTGTGCATACTACTTTCAAGTTATTCAGTCAAGAGCATGCAAGTCTCCTCTCCTTTATCACAAAGAATCCACCACAGACCCAAGAGAATGAAACCTTGGAGGAAAAGCTTGCAAGAAAAGCAAGAGCCCAAGCCCGTCAGGACTTTGCCAACAAAAGGGAGTTCACCCATCTAGGCCAACCGACGGAAGAAATCTTGCAGATGCTGATCAATGAGGGAAAAATCATAGCGCTGCTACCCCAGTCAATCCACGTTTAAAAAGATTTTATGTTACTGGGGTCTGTTAATACCACTCCAATTCTCGTGGGCACAACACTGAAGGGTGCTGGACACTCTGTCATCTTATCTAAAATATAATTGACAGTTGTGATCTACAAATGGCAGATGATGACATCGTATTGTCCGAGAGTAGGAAAACATTTCCTCTAGGGGCACAAAGATGGAGGGAAATCATAGTAGTCATATCATCTGAGGGACACCTGGCTGCAACACTCCTTACAATTCAATAAATCAAACTAAAAGGAGTTGAAAACCCTTTGAAGGTGGCTGTACCAGAACCACTGGTATTGCCATTTAGGACGCAATATCTTATTACCAGCCTTAAGAAAGTCCCATGGAACTATGGGGAGGCTGAAGGATCAACATCAAAATACAACTGTTGCGGTGTGAGACCCCAAATTTTATGAATAAAGATTTAAATTTCTCGAAATATTTTTTTTTTCAAAATTATGGTGTGTATTTGATATAATGTTATAGTTGTGGTTTGTAAAGTATGCAAGTTGTTATATAATATTCGATTGGACGATGAATATTTGTTTTAACATGGAATATTCGTACGACGGCACAATCATTGGTGGACCCCACAACGGAATTCTTGTCGGATTGAGAAAACGATAAAAATATTTTTTATGAAAATAACGGCGGAAGTTTTACCGTTAACTGTTGAAACACCCGGTGTTAAAAGTACAGTAATACGCGTGGTTACATAGTAGCACACGATATTGATTATTGACGCTTACGTGAGAAGTCACTCAGTTTTGTTCAATTATTGCTTCAGTAATTGTTGCATAGTATCTCGCGTTATTTGATTCAATTATTATCGATATTTTGTATATTATTAAATCAATAATTGAGATGACAGAGCTATTAATATTATTATTTACAATATTAACGATGTCTAGAAGTTCTGCTAAGGAGAGGTTTGGTCACCTAATTGCGCGCCAATTGGGAGAAATCCTCAGTGGAAAGCCCCCTCTTTCCTGGGAACGACCTGGTCGATTAATATTTTGAATTATAATAATGATAATAATTGTTGTTAAATATATTGAGGTGTCTTTTTATGAAGTCACAGAAGTTTATATATATATATATATTATATATAAATTTTGTTTTATTAGTATTATTAATGTAATAAAACAGAAAAGGTTTTTATATAAAACAGAATACTTTTATAAAGTTATTTGTTTTATTAGACTATAAATAGAATATATTATATTCTATTATACATAGTATTTTGCATAGTAAAATCTTTTTATATAAAACAAAATACTTTTATAAAGTTATTTATTTTATTAGACAATAATTAGATTATATTATATTTTATTATGCATAGTATTTGTATAGTGCCTGCATAGTGTTTGTATAGTAAATTTTTTTTTATATAAAACAGAATAATTTTATAAAGTTATTTATTTTATTAGACAATAATTAGAATATATTATATTTTATTATGCATAGTATTTACATAGTGCCTATATAGTGTTTTGTATAGTAAAATTTTTTTATATAAAATAAAATACTTTTATAAAGTTATTTGTTTTATTCGACTATAAATAAAATATATTATATTTTAGTTAAAAGATTTTGTTTTATTAGAATATTTTATTATTACTGCATAGTAAATCAATATGGACCGTCCGTTTAAAAGCAAATCAATCTGGACCGTTCATGAATTAGTTACTATTCAGTCCATTCTCCTATAAATAGAAGCTCATTCCTTCATTATTTCTTACGAATTCACTGAAACTCTAGAGAGAGAAACTATAGAGAGAAAGAAGAAAAATATTCTGCTACTTCACTACTCCTATATCCAGTTTATTCTAAGGTAAGGGGTATTATTTCTTTCGTATTCATGAATAGAACTTCTGTTATTCCATTATTTATTATTCTATTGGAATAACCTGTATACGCGGGCTACCCTATACTTGGTGAAATTCTTCTGTTATTCCATTATGTTGGAATAACCTGTCTATGCGAAGTACCACATACATGGTAAAATTCTCCTGTTATTCCATTCTTTATTATTCTGTTGGAACATCTTGTCTGTGCGTTTACGCATGACCTGATTCCGTTATTTATTATTTTGTTGGAATATCCTGTCGGTGGGTATTACGCTTAACCTGGTTCCATTAATTATTATTCTATTAGAATAACCTGTCCGTGCGGTCTAGCGCATGCATGATGATTTCTATTGTTATTTCATTCTTTATTATTCTGTTGGAATATCCTGTCGGTGCAAATTTTGCCTGACCTGGTTCCGTTATTTATTATTCTGTTGGAATAACCTGTCTGTGCGGTCTATCGCATGCCTGATGATTTCTTTTGTTATTCCATTCTTTATTATACTCAGTTGGTTAAAGTTTTGACTTCTATACTCCATGAAATTAGTGGAATATCCTTGATATTTGCGTTTCATCCAGTATCTTTTCATGGAAATATTCTTATGAGCATTCTTGAATTTTACTCTACAAAGAAGTATCATGTTGACAATTTGGACGTTATTAGTTCTTGGATAAATTAATTCTTGAACTTGTTTTATTGAATTCTTATATCATTGTCATCATCCTCATGTTTATATTATGTTGAAAGTCATCTGTGACCTGTAGTGCATAGATGGACTTGGTATGATTATGACCAGGGATTAATCGGTATAATCATGACCGTAATATTATAAATGATGTGGTAAAAGTCTTCATTGGCCCGTAGTGCATTGATGGACAGTTGTTGGCATGATCATGACCATTGATGAATACACGAATATCCTTGGCCCGTAGTGCATGGATAATTTATGGTTGTGATACTAGTGAATATCCTTGGCCGTAGTGCAGGGATGATGTGGATTATTTATTAAGCTGAGTCCTAGCGATAAAAGTGATGAAAAATCTTTTAAATCATAAAAGATAGTAGATTTTATTCTCTACTTGACTCTTCTATGGATTGCTTGTTCCGCTGTAGTTAAAATTGATGTTTGTTATATTGTATCAGCTTAACACTGTTGAAGGCTAACGATAATTTATTCTGCATTATCTTAGTCATAATATTTCTTACTGGACTAGTTGAGCTCACCCTTTCTTTCACTGTTCTCTTCAGGAACTGAGAACGTAACCGGGACTAGTCTGGGAATGGAGTAATGGTCCAGATGATAGCATTAGTAGTCCTCACTATTCTGTTAAATAGTGTGACAATAAATGTAGTGAGGACTCCATTGAGTGCGGATATTATCTAGATGATAATATTTTTATTAAAACTCTTAGATTATGTTATGTCGTATTTTATACAACTGTTGTATAATAAAGTTATATTTGTATTCTATACCATGTATTTGGCAACTCAGAATAGGTGATGTATACCTATTTTGGGGCATCACAGTTGTTATCAAAGCTTAGGGATATGATCTCCGGCTGAGATTTGAGACTAGAACTAGGAGGGCAGAGATGGGAAATTCCTTCGCTAGTATGACCTACCTAAGTTTATTTGGTATTTAATTGGTCGGTCAGAGTATAGGGATAATATGTGATATGTTAATTAACCCTTATTTTGTGACAGTGTTTGAGAATGGCATCTGAAAATGCTGAGATAAGCAATGAAGCACATGAGAGCGTTGATTCAGCTCAAGCAATAGGTAACGACCAATAACACTATAATAATCAAACCAGTGGCAACGACCATCGGAACAATGATAACCATCGTGGGGGAAATTATCATGCCAAGAATGGTAACCACTTCGGTGGTAATCATTGCCAAGATAATAGAAGTGAAAATTTCAAGAAGAGAAGGTCATTTAGCTCGATTTTATCGTATAGTGAAGTCAAGTCCAGTTGGGACAGTGGCACAAAAGGCGGATACGGACAAAACAAAGTCGATGGTTTCAGGAAGAGCGTTTTTCATGACTTCTCAAAAAGCGAGTAACCCGAACGAAGTTAGCGCTGGTTAGTTACTTATAAATTCTTGCAAAGTCTATACCTTATTAGATACCGGTTCTACCCATTCTTTTATCTCTCTTTCTTGCGCTCAACGCTTAAATTTGACTTCGGAGAAATTAGACTTTGACTTATTGGTTGAAACTCTATTAGGAGAAACCTTCGTTACCTCCACTGTGTATAAATCTTATTTGATTCAAATCAACACTTTTACGTTACCTATCGATCTTATCTCTTTGATAATACTTGCCTTTGATGTGATTTTAAGAATTGTCTGGTTAACTACTCATCATGCCAAAATTGATTATTTTCGTAAGGTTGTTAGCTTTCATATTCCTAACCAACCTGTTATGCGAATTCAAGCAACCAAACCACTAAAGTCAATCATTGTCATATCAAGCCCGAAGTAAAAAGCCCCGAGACTTTCGCTAGGTGACTTCCAAGTCTTGGAATACACCGAAGCTAAACTTTCTATAGGCGACGCCGTGAATGGCGATGACAAGTTGATAGGTATCAATGTGACGTACTATCCAAGTCTTGGATGAGAGTCACAATTTTTAAATGATATTTCTATTGTTGATAAATTTCTTAACGTATTCTTGAAGACTTCTTAGCCTACCCCTAGAGCGTGAAATCAATTTTTATATTGACCCCAGTATAAAACCCATTTCTTTAACCCTTAAATATTTCTTCAACCAAAACGAATGTATAATGCGCCAAAGAAGTTGGCTCGAGCTGTTGAAGATTACGATCATACCATTTAATACCATCGTGGAAAAGCGAATGTGGTAGCTCACGGGTTGAGTAGAAGATCGTATGCGTTTACGAGTACGAATATACGAACCTACGTGAAGATAACAAATATATGATTATAACCGACTTTAATCGATAAAGTTAAAGCCGCTCAAGCTACATACTCAGAGCTGATGAATGTGAAGAAGAAGGTTCAAGAGGGCGTTATTCTAGAAGAAAGAATCGACAAAGAGAGGAAATCTCAACCCTCAATTTAATTGGCCCATTTGAAATCCTTGATCGAGTAGGAACTGTGGCCTATAGACTCGTTTTACCGCCAAGTATGTCGCGTGTACATAACGTTTTTTACGTATCGATGTTACGTAAATATGTGGATGACCCGAACCACATTATTGAATTAAAACTAAATGAGAAAGCAGAAGATTTAACGTATGAGGAGAAACGTGTTACAATCTTGGATACGAAGGATCATATTCAACACTCAAGGCTTATACCTCAAAAATTAGAATCTGAAATGAAGTCAAAGTATCCTCACCTCTTCTGCATACCAGGTACGTACGTAAATTTTGAGGGCGAAATTTCATAAGGAGGGGAGATTGTGAGACCCCAAATTTTAAGAATAAAGATTTAAATTTCTCAAAATATTTTTTTTTCGAAATTATGGTGTGGATTTGATATAATGTTATAGTTGTGGGTAATATTTATAAGTTTTGCAAAGTATGCAAGTTGTTATATAATATTTGATTGGACGGGGAATATTCATTTTAATAGGGAATATTCGTACGACGACACAATCATTGGTGGACCCCACAACAGAATTTTTGTCGGATTGAGAAAACAAAAAAAATATTTTTTATGAAAATAACGGCGGAAGTTTTACCGTTAACTGTTCAAACACCCGTTGTTAAAAGTACAGTAATACGCGTGATTGCATAGTAGCACACGGTATTGACTATTGATGCTTACGTGAGAAGTCACTCAGTTTTATTCAATTATTGCTTCAGTAATTATTGCATAGTATCTCACGTTATTTGATTCAATTATTGTTGATATTTTATATATTATTAAATCAATAATTTAGATAACAGAGTTATTAATATTATTATTTGCAATATTAAGGATGTCTAGAAGTTCAGCCAAGGAGAGGTTTGGTCACCTAATTGCGCGCCAATAGAGAGAAATCCCTATTGGAAAGCCCCCTCTTTCCTGGGAACGACCTGGTCGATTAATATTGTGAATTATAATAAAGATGATAAATATTGTTAATTATATTGAGGTATCTTTTTATGAAGTCACGGAAGTTTATATATATATATATTATATAAATTAAGTTTTATTAGTATTATTAATATAATAAAACAGAAAAGCTTTTTATATAAAACAGAATACTTTTATAAAGTTATTTATTTTATTTAATCTATACATAGAATATATTATATTCTATTATGTATAGTATTTTGCATAGTAAAATCTTTTTATATAAAACATAATACTTTTATAAAGTTATTAATTTTATTAGACAATAATTAGAATATATTATATTTTATTATGCATAGTGTTTGCATAGTGTCTGCATAGTAAAATCTTTTTATATAAAATAGAATACTTTTATAAAGTTATTTGTTTTATTAGACAATAATTAAAATATATTATATTTTATTATGCATAGTATTTGCATAGTGCCTGCATAATGTTTTGCATAGTAAAATATTTTTATATAAAACATAATATTTTTATAAAGTTATTTGTTTTATTAGACTATAAATAGAATATATTATATTTTATTTAAAAGATTTTATTTTATTAGAATATTTTATTAATACTGCATAGTAAATCAATATGGACCGTCCGTTTAAATGCAAATCAATCTGGACCGTTCATGAATTAGTTACTATTCCGTCCATTCTCCTATAAATAGAAGCTTATTCCTTCATTATTTCTTATAAATTCACTGAAACTATAGAGAGAAAGAAGAAAAATATTCTGCTACTTCACTACTCCTATATCCAGTTTCTTCTAAGGTAAGGGGGTATTATTTCTTTCGTATTCATGAAGAGAACTTCTGTTATTCCATTCTTTATTATTCTGTTGGAATAACCTGTATACGCGGGCTACCCTATACTTGGTGAAATTCTTCTGTTATTCCATTCTTTATCATTATGTTGGAATAACCTGTCTATGCGAAGTACCACATACATGGTGAAATTCTCCTGTTATTCCATTCTTTATTATTCTGTTGGAACATCTTGTCTGTGCGTTTACGCATGACCTGATTCCGTTATTTATTATTTTGTTGGAATATCCTGTCGGTGGGTATTACGCTTAACCTGGTTCCATTAATTATTATTCTATTAGAATAACCTGTCCGTGCGGTCTAGCGCATGCATGATGATTTCTGTTGTTATTTCATTCTTTATTATTCTGTTGGAATATCCTGTCGGTGCAAATTTTGCCTGACCTGGTTCCGTTATTTATTATTCTGTTGGAATAACCTGTTTGTGCGTTCTATCGCATGCCTGATGATTTCTTTTGTTATTCCATTCTTTATTATACTCAGTTGGTTAAAGTTTTGACTTCTATACTCCATGAAATTAGTGGAATATCCTTGATATTTGCGTTTCATCCAGTATCTTTTCATGGAAATATTCTTATGAGCATTCTTGAATTTTACTCTACAAAGAAGTATCATGTTGACAATTTGGACGTTATTAGTTCTTGGATAAATTAATTCTTGAACTTGTTTTATTGAATTCTTATATCATTGTCATCATCCTCATGTTTATATTATGTTGAAAGTCATCTGTGACCTGTAGTGCATAGATGGACTTGGTATGATTATGACCAGGGATTAATCGGTATAATCATGACCGTAATATTATAAATGAATGTGGTAAAAGTCTTCATTGGCCCGTAGTGCATTGATGGACAGTTGTTGGCATGATCATGACCATTGATGAATACACGAATATCCTTGGCCCGTAGTGCATGGATAATTTATGGTTGTGATACTAGTGAATATCCTTGGCCGTAGTGCAGGGATGATGTGGATTATTTATTAAGCTGAGTCCTAGCGATAAAAGTGATGAAAAATCTTTTAAATCATAAAAGATAGTAGATTTTATTCTCTACTTGACTCTTCTATGGATTGCTTGTTCCGCTGTAGTTAAAATTGATGTTTGTTATATTGTATCAGCTTAACACTGTTGAAGGCTAACGATAATTTATTCTGCATTATCTTAGTCATAATATTTCTTACTGGGCTAGTTGAGCTCACCCTTTCTTTCACTGTTCTCTTCAGGAACTGAGAACGTAACCGGGACTAGTCTGGGAATGGAGTAATGGTCCAGATGATAGCATTAGTAGTCCTCACTATTCTGTTAAATAGTGTGACAATAAATGTAATGAGTACTCCATTGAGTGCGGATATTATCTAGATGATAATATTTTTATTAAAACTCTTAGATTATGTTATGTCGTATTTTATACAACTGTTGTATAATAAAGTTATATTTGTATTCTATACCATGTATTTGGCAACTCAGAATAGGTGATGTATACCTATTTTGGGGCATCACAGTTGTTATCAAAGCTTAGGGATATGATCTCCGGCTGAGATTTGAGACTAGAACTAGGAGGGCAGAGATGGGAAATTCCTTCGCTAGTATGACCTACCTAAGTTTATTTGGTATTTAATTGGTCGGTCAGAGTATAGGGATAATATGTGATATGTTAATTAACCCTTATTTTGTGACAGTGTTTGAGAATGGCATCTGAAACTGCTGAGATAAGCAATGAAGCACATGAGAGCGTTGATTCAGCTCAAGCAATAGGTAACGACCAATAACACTATAATAATCAAACCAGTGGCAACGACCATCGGAACAATGATAACCATCGTGGGGGAAATTATCATGCCAAGAATGGTAACCACTTCGGTGGTAATCATTGCCAAGATAATAGAAGTGAAAATTTCAAGAAGAGAAGGTCATTTAGCTTGATTTTATCGTATAGTGAAGTCAAGTCCAGCTGGGACGGTGGCACAAAAGGCGGATACAGACAAAACAAAGTCGATGGTTTCAGGAAGAGCGTTTTTCATGACTTCTCAAAAAGCGAGTAACCCAAACGAAGTTAGCACGGGTTAGTTACTTATAAATTCTTGCAAAGTCTATACCTTATTAGATACCGGTTCTACCCATTCTTTTATCTCTCTTGCTTGCGCTCAACGTTTAAATTTGACTTCGGAGAAATTAGACTTTGACTTATTGGTTGAAACTCCATTAGGAGAAACCTTCGTTACCTGCACTGTGTATAAATCTTATTTGATTCAAATCAACACTTTCACGTTACCTATCGATCTTATCTCTTTGATAATACTTGCCTTTGATGTGATTTTAAGAATTGTCTGGTTAACTACTCATCATGCCAAAATTGATTATTTTCGTAAGGTTGTTAGCTTTCATATTCCTAACCAACCTGTTATGCGAATTCAAGCAACCAAACCACTAAAGTCAATCATTGTCATATCAAGCCCGAAGTAAAAAGCCCCGAGACTTTCGCTGGTGACTTCCAAGTCTTGGAATACACCGAAGCTAGACTTTTTATAGGCGACGCCGTGAATGGCGATGACAAGTTGATAGGTATCAATGTGACGTACTATCCAAGTCTTGGATGAGAGTCACAATTTTTAAATGATATTTCTATTGTCGATAAATTTCTTAACGTATTCTTGAAGACTTCTTAGCCTACCCCTAGAGCGTGAAATCGATTTTTGTATTGACTCCAGTATAAAACCCATTTCTTTAACCCTTAAATATTTCTTCAACCAAAACGAACGTATAATGCGCCAAAGAAGTTGGCTCGAGCTGTTGCAGATTACGATCATACCATTTAATACCATCGTGGAAAAGCGAATGTGGTAGCTTACGGGTTGAGTAGAAGATCGTATGCGTTTACGAGTACGAATATACGAACCTACGTGGAGATAACAAATATATGATTATAACCGACTTTAATCGATAAAGTTAAAGCCGCTCAAGCTACATACTCAGAGCTGATGAATGTGAAGAAGAAGGTTCAAGAGGGCGTTATTCTAGAAGAAAGAATCGACTAAAGAGAGGAAATCTTAACCCTCGATTTAATTGGCCCATTTAAAATCCTTGATCGAGTAGGAATTGTGGCCTATAGACTCGTTTTACCGCCAAGTATGTCGCGTGTTCATAACGATTTTTACGTATCAATGTTACGTAACTATGTGGATGACCCGAACCACATTATTGAATTAAAATTAGATGAGAAAGCAGAAGATTTAACGTATGAGGAAAAACGTTTTACAATCTTGGATACGAAGGATCATATTCAACACTCAAGGCTTATACCTCAAAAACTAGAATCTTAAATGAAGTCAAAGTATCCTCACCTCTTCTGCATACCAGGTATGTGCGTAAATTTTGAGGGGCGAAATTTCATAAGGAGGGGAGATTGTGAGACCCCAAATTTTAAGATTAAAGATTTAAATTTCTCAAAATATTTTTTTTTCGAAATTATGGTGTGGATTTGATATAATGTTATAGTTGTGGGTAATATTTATAAGTTTTGCAAAGTATGCAAGTTGTTATATAATATTTGATTGGACGGGGAATATTCATTTTAACAGGGAATATTCGTACGACGACACAATCATTGGTGGACCCCACAACATAATTCTTGTCGGATTGAGAAAACGACAAAAATATTTTTTATGAAAATAACGGCGGAAGTTTTACCGTTAAATGTTGAAACACCCGTTGTTAAAAGTACAGTAATACGCGTGATTGCATAGTAGCACACGGTATTGATTATTGATGCTTACGTGAGAAGTCACTCAGTTTTGTTCAATTATTGCTTCAGTAATTGTTGCATAGTATCTCACGTTATTTGATTCAATTATTGTTGATATTTTATATATTATTAAATCAATAATTGAGATGACAGAGTTATTAATATTATTATTTGCAATATTAACGATGTCTAGAAGTTCAGCCAAGGAGAGGTTTGGTCACCTAATTGCGCGCCAATAGGGAGAAATCCCTATTGGAAAGCCCCCTCTTTCCTGGGAACGACCTGGTCGATTAATATTGTGAATTATAATAAAGATGATAAATATTGTTAATTATATTGAGGTATCTTTTTATGAAGTCACGGAAGTTTATATATATATATATATATATTATATAAATTTTGTTTTATTAGTATTATTAATGTAATAAAACAGAAAAACTTTTTATATAAAATAGAATACTTTTATAAAGTTATTTATTTTATTAGACTATAAATAGAATATATTATATTCTATTATGTAAAGTATTTTGCATAGTAAAATCTTTTTATATAAAATATAATACTTTTATAAAGTTATTAATTTTATTAGACAATAATTAGAATATATTATATTTTATTATGCATAGTATTTGCATAGTGTCTGCATAGTAAAATCTTTTTATATAAAACAGAATACTTTTATAAAGTTATTTGTTTTATTAGACAATAATTAGAATATATTATATTTTATTATGCATAGTATTTGCATAGTGCCTGCATAATGTTTTGCATAATAAAATATTTTTATATAAAACATAATACTTTTATAAAGTTATTTGTTTTATTAGACTATAAATAGAATATATTATATTTTATTTAAAAGATTTTATTTTATTAGAATATTTTATTAATACTGCATAGTAAATCAATATGGACCGTCTGTTTAAAAGCAAATCAATCTGGACCGTTTATGAATTAGTTACTATTTCGTCCATTCTCCTATAAATAGAAGCTCATTCCTTCATTATTTCTTACAAATTCACTGAAACTATAGAGAGAAAGAAGAAAAATATTCTGCTACTTCACTACTCCTATATCCAGTTTCTTCTAAGTTAAGGGGGTATTATTTCTTTCGTATTCATGAAGAGAACTTCTGTTATTCCATTCTTTATTATTCTGTTGGAATAACCTGTATACGCGGGCTACCCTATACTTGGTGAAATTCTTCTGTTATTCCATTCTTTATCATTATGTTGGAATAACCTGTCTACGCGAAGTACCGCATACATGGTGAAATTCTTTTGTTATTCCATTATTTATTATTCTGTTGGAACATCCCGTCTGTGCGTTTACACATGACCTGGTTCCGTTATTTATTATTTTGTTGGAATATCCTGCAGGTGCGTATTGCGCATGACCTGGTTCCATTAATTATTATTTTATTGGAAGAACCTGTCCGTGCGGTCTAGCGCATGTATGGTGATTTCTGTTGTTATTCCATTCTTTATTATTCTGTTGGAATATCCTGTCGGTGCGAATTTCGCCTGACCTGGTACCATTATTTATTATTCTGTTGGAATAACCTGTTTGTGCGGTCTATCGCATGCCTGGTGATTTCTTTTGTTATTCTATTCTTTATTATACTCAGTTGGTTAAAGTTTTGACTTCTATACTTCATGAAATTAGTGGAATATCTTTGATATTTGCATTTCATCCAGTATCTATTCATGGAAATATTCTTATGAGCATTTTTGAATTTTACTCTACAAAGAAGTATCATGTTGACAATTTGGACATTATTAGTTCCTGGATAAATTAATTCTTGAACTTGTTTTATTGAATTCTTATATCATTGTCTTCATCCTCGTGTTTATATTATGTTGAAAGTCATCTGTGACCTGTAGTGCATAGATGAACTTGGTATGATTATGACCAGGGATTAATCGGTATAATCATGACCGTAACGTTACAAATGATGTGGTAGAAGTCCTCATTGGCCCGTAGTGTATTGATGGACAGTTGTTGGCATGATCATGACCATTGATGAATACACGAATATTCTTGTCCCGTAGTGCATGGATAATTTGTGGTTGTAATACTAATGAATATCCTTGGCCGTAGTGCAGGGATGATGTGGATTATTTATTAAGCTGAGTCCCAGCGATAAAAGTGATGAAATACCTTTTAAATCAAAAAAGATAGTAGATTTTATTCTCTTCTTGACTCTTTTATGGATTGCTTGTTCCGCTGTAGTTAAACTTGATGTTTGTTATATTGTATCAGTTTAACACTGTTGAAGGCTAACGATAATTTATTCTATATTATCTTAGTCATAATATTTTTTACTGGGATAGTTGAGCTCACCCTTTCTTTCACTGTTCTCTTCAGGAAATGAGAACGTAGCCGGAGCTAGTCGGGGAATGGAGTAACGGTCCAGATGATAACATTATTAGTCCTCACTATTCTGTTAAATAGTGTGACAATAAATGTAATGAGGACTCCATTGAGTGCGTATATTGTCTAGATAACAATATTCTTATTAAAACTCTTAGATTATGTTATGTCGTATTTTATACAACTGTTGTATAATTAAGTTGTATTTGTATTCTATACCATGTATTTGGCGACTCAGAATAGGTGATGTATACCTATTTTGTGGGTGTCACATGCGGTATCCAAGGAAAACCCGCTATATCTCCCTCAAGGAGTGATGAAGCCAATCATCAGATCGAAAGGGAAAGTGCCCAAGGAGAAAATCGAAGAATTCCTCTGCAAGATGGGACATAATGAAGCCAACATGGTGAAAAGCTTGGAAGAATCGCCTCAACAAATATCTATTATGGACTTGGTATTCTCTTCTGAAGATCATCAGAAAGTCTTAATGAAGATATTGGAAGAAGCCCATCTGCCAAAGACGGTGGATGTTGAAAAGTTTCATCATCTGGTAGATCACATTTTCAACAGCAATGTGATATCCTTCACTGATGATGACATACCCCCCGAAGGGACGGGTCATTGCAAAACACTGTATATAGCAGTGATGTCTCCCGGATATATAGTCGGAGGTGTGCTAATAGATGGAAGATCATCCCTAAACATCTGCCCCTATGCCACATTGGAAAGGATGAAGATCAATCCTAATCGGATCCAAAGAAGCCACACAATCATCAAAGCCTTTGATGGATCTTGACAAAATACTGTAGGAGGGGTTGAATTACAAGTGAAAATTGGTCCACATACCTTCTACATATCCTTTCAAGTGCTCAAAATCACTACAGGATATAATCTACTGTTGGGAAGACCTTGGATCCATATGGCGGGAGCCGTCCCATCCACTCTTCATCAACAGCTCAAATATATCATCAACAGTAATCTGGTCACTGTCAATGCTGAACCAAAGTATCCTGTCCAAAGTGACGTAGCAATTAATGCAAAAATAGCGAATTAGAAAGCAAGAGTCATGCTTTTAATCCTCCAAGCTACCAACAAATGAACTATACCATTTGATCCCTGAAAATTGTATTAAAATACATTACATCATACATGGATTTTACCATAAATCTATTGATTTTATATGACTTATTACTACCCCTTATTATTAACATTACCACTTTATTCATACATGAGTCGGGGGAAAATGAAAATTTTTTATTTTACAAATGGGCATGCTGGATCATACTTCTATCTATATACGTATAGATCAAACAATAGATTCACACCAGAGATCTTTCTACAGACCCTTGAGGTGAGCAACACTCACTATCAACCCATCGGGGCTCCAGCTTTGAAACCCAGAGTTTTCGCTGAGGTAATGTCGGCTAGTCAAGAGATGATATCCTTGGGTTTCCAACCAGGACAAGGGTTAGAAAAAAACAACAAGGAATCAAATGCCCAATTCAAATTCCCCGCCAGACAAGGAAGGTCGAACTAGGCTATTTCTCTGGGTCAAGTCATAGGAACCTGCACAAGCCTACACCGGTTCCTTCATCTACCATTCTACTGCCTAAACCCACAGATGCAGATTCTGTATGGCCTCTAAGGAAAATTCATGTCTCTGTTGCGGGGTATGCTGTTTCCTAACCCTAGACCGTCTAGTGGGAAAGAAATCCTAATTTCAGACCTAGATATTGAGGAAAGGAATCAAAGGCGCAAACAAGACATAAAGTGACGGTTATCGAAGATGTACTTCCTGGTGTATACCGAGGGTATGAACCAGGAAATCTTAGATAACGACTGCTCAGATGTCATGGTCATTATTCAAGAGGAGGAGGATGATAACCATCCTTTCATCGCAGCTGTCCATCAGGACTTGAACCTAGGCAATTGGAGCAGCACTCCTTGCATTTGCTAAAAAGGGTAAAAAGGGCAGAAAATCCCTCTGCCATGTAGATAGCAGGGATTTGAACAAATCTTATCTTAAAGATAACTTTCCAGTGCCATTTATCCACATACTCATTGATAATACAGCACAGTATGACATTACTCCTTTGTTGACTGCTTTGCTGGGTACCACTAAATCATGGTTGCTGAACAGGACTAGGAGAAGAAAATATTCATCACTCCTTGGGGAACCTTTTGCTATAGATGATTGTCATTCGGCCTCATCAATACCGAAGCTACCTATCAGTGAGCCATGATGCTCTTTTCCATGATTTAATGCACAAAGATATAGAAGTATACGTGGACGACATCATTATCAAATCTCAAAGGAAAGAATAACACATAGACCATCTCAAAAAGCTCTTCAACCGGTTGCGTAAGTACAACTTGAAACTAAATTCGGCTAAGTGCACCTTCAGCGTCAAGGCGGGCAAGTTGTTGGGATTTCTAGTGAGCTATAAGGGCATTGAGTTGGATCCTGCCAAAATTCAAGCCATTACTGAGATGCCCATACTCCAAACAAAGAGGGAAATACGGGAATTTCTAAGAACAATCAATTTCATCAGCAGATTCGTCTCACAACTCACAGCAACCTGTGAGCTCATTTTCAAGTTGTTAAGGAAGAACTCCTCCAAGAAATGGAACGAAGAGTATCAAAAATTCTTTCTTTCCATCAAAGAGCAATTATTCAAAGCTCCTGTCTTGGTACCTCCTAGGGATGGCATTCCCCTATTTATGTACCTGTCAATCAATGACAATGCCATGGGCTGCATGCTGGGACAAAAAGATGGTAAGAGGCAAAGAAAGAGCTATCTGTTACCTCAACAAAAGATTCAGCATCAGTGAGCACAAGTATACCTTGATTGAAAAGACTTGTTGTGCATTAGCATGGGCTTCCATGAGATTATAACATTATCTCCATGATCACACAACCCATCTCATATCCCGCGCGGATCCTCTCAAATATGTATTCAGTAAACCTATGTTGAATTGTCGACTGTCCAAATGGCAATTGATCTTCTATCAATTTGACATCATCTGCACGACCCAAAAGTCTATTAAAGGTCAAGGAATTGCGGATCAACTGGCCGCATCACCTGTCGTCGTCAGGATTTTTATTTGTCCCTTTTCTATTTTTGTCTTTTGATGCTCTTATTGTGATGCCACCAAAATAGGTCCACACGACCCATTCTGAGTCGCCAGATATCACTCTATAAAAATCAAATACAAACTTCATTTATACAACTGTTGAACTGTCATGCAGAATACGACCATAGTTAAACTGTGAGTTTTAATACAAATATATGTAACTCTCATGGTGCCTCGACCATAACCTTACAATGGTACTTTACATAAAAGTACAGTCAATAACTGTTTTAGAAATTAAAATCCTTGGAAAATACTCAAGGAAACCTTCGTACATGGGAGGCCATGCGTCTAGGTTATGATGGATATCATATGTCCACAGAATTATCCTTGGTTGACCCAATAGTCCCCAAAGAAAAACAAGAAGATTGCTATCATCTTCTTTCCAATGGTGAGTCTTCTCTTGACTTATAATTATCTCCATTGTCTCCAATTGAGAATCATATTTCAAACAAACTCCAAGATTATATAGGTAGTGCTCGTAGATATACTCAGCAAGTGGATGTGTACAACCCTGTCTTATGATAACACGAGGTTGTATGTCATTAGACATCTTGTATGATAGTGGAAAAACACCCTTCCAAAGTTGGGTTCACCTCACCCTATTCGGTTCACAAAAATTAAATATCAAATGACGTATACAATACGACACACTTATCTAAAGTTGTCAATAAAATTATTTCTATACTATTTAGGGAGAATCTCAACAGCTATAGACCACCGTTCTATTATCCTGTTACCCCCGCTCGACCCAGCTACACTCTTATTACCTGAAAGGAATTGTGAAGCAAAAGGGTGAGCACAACTAGCTCAGTAAAAAATATCATGACTAAAGATAATTTACATCATCAATAGCCTTCATCAGTAATAGATTAGAGATTTAAAACATATGGTAGATGATAAAACTTTTCAACCATAGTTGTAGCGGAGTGAACAATCCATTAGAAGAGTCAAATAGACCATAGGGTCTATTATCTTCTCCATGTTAAAAGTCCACCAATAATATTTTATCCTTGTAACATAAATCAACAATTCCTGTCCACAATCATATGAATAACTCATAATCATAATTATGATTCTAACTTCCTCTTCGTACCCAGGACGAAGATAATTTTCATCAGCTATCTTCACCTAAAACATCAAAAATCATGGTTATACCAAATCAAAATTCCTGCTCATAATTATACTAATAAATTCATCTTTGCACTACGACCAAAGATATTCATTAACCATTCATCTTTGCACTATAGGCCAAAGACATACAACTGTATTTTAGAAGAGTTAAGTAGAGCATGATATCTACTATCTTTTACGAATTAAAATTGTATAATCAATATTTTATTGCTGAGACTTAGCTTAATAAATAATCCACATCATCGAATCATCCCTGCACTATAGCAAAGGATATTCATGTAATCATCAATGATCATGATTATACCGAATAGTCCCTGGTTATAATCATACCAATAACTGTCCATCAATGCACTATGGGCAAATATGGACTTTTACCACATCATCTATAACATTACGGGTCATGATTATACCGAATGATCCCTGATCATAATCATACCAATAAATAGTTCATCTATGCATATAAGCCATAGATACTCATCAATCAATAGTTCATCTTTGCACGTAAGCCAAAGATATACAACTGTAAAACCAGTAATCAACAGTCCATCCTTGCACGTAAGCCAAAGATATACAACTGTAAAACCAATAATCAACAGTCCATCTTTGCACGTAAGCCAAATATATACAATTGTAAAATCAATAATCAACAGTCCATCTTTGCACGTAAGCCAAAGATGACTTTCATCACAATATAAGCATGAGGATGATAATGATATAAGCATTAATTAAACGAAAATAAGGATAAATATTAAATATTTTAAATTTATCCAAATATTATCAATCACTTAATAAACTCATAATCTAATATTATTAATATTATAACAATATTTTAATCACTTCTTAAACTTATAAATAATTTATTCCAATTGTTAACACTTTACCAAATAATGCATTTAATCATTCAAAAATTCCAAACTCATAAGATTTCATTACCAATGATCAAATCCCTCATCAAAAATTTGTATATACCCTATATAGGATTCCCAAGCCTATAAAATCCTATTTTCCAATTTTGTTACTTCACATAACATATTTAATTCATTTACTCATAACTAGTTCATTTTCATGAAAAATACCAAATCAGTTCCAAAAATATTTCTTTTCTGGGATTTAGTAGAATATAGTCCCATATTGAACATATATTTTTCTCAGAATTTTTAAAATTCATTTACTATTTTTCATATGGCCAAAACTGTCGAATATTTAGACATTTATCATAAATTGTACTTTTGTCCAAAAATTCTAAAATTTACAGGGTATACTCCTGTTATATACATGTACTTCCCATAAAGATTTCACCAATTTTGGAGTTAACCACAAGGAGTTATAAGTGTTTACTTTTAAAATAGTATTTTTCCATAAAATTCATAACTCCTAATCTATACATCCAAAAATCGTCATTTTTGGACACAATCTAGAAAACTCAACAACCTATCATTTTAAATTTTTCTAGAATTTTTGAGGGTCAGAAAAATTACGAAACTGCAAATGGATTTTCACCCGCCATGCAGTAATCTACGTAGACAGATCATTTCCACAATTTAATAAGGAATGAATACAAGGGATCATTCACCATGCATGCGGTAATCCACATAGACATGTTATTCCAACAGAATAATAAAAAATGGAATAACAGAAGAATTTACCATGCATGCAATAGACCGCACAGACAGGTTATTCCCAACAGAATAATAAAGAATGGAACGTATCATAAGTATGAGTTTCAAGAACTCACACCTACCTTATCATTCTCTACCTATCAAATATATACATGAGAAAAGATTCACCTTCTTGTCATATACATCTTGACAGCGCGACCAATTCCAATGGTTATCACTGTAATAAGCTAAGTAGTTGTTACACCAAGCACAAACCTCTGCCCATAACAAAGGTTCATACAACTAAGCTATCACATGAGTCTTCAATTGAAATTTTTACAACTTCTAAATCTCTCTTTACTAAATACAAATTTTTAATTCATATACTATCCTTCACAACTCAATCTGAGTTCTTCTTCCCGTACTACTTCGTAGTACTTATACATCATTCATCGTTTAACAACTCATCTGTTACTACAATTCACTATGATCACGTGGTGATCTTCTTATCCCTCTCTCTACGATTATAGTCTTAGATACTCTTACTTAAGATTTATAACCTATCAGATTTGATACCAATCTGTAACGCCACGAAATCCGGTCTATTTTCACATACGGATTCCGTACGTCACAATCCCATCTTCTTCCAAACATACATCATTATATACTAAAATATAACAACATATACTCTCAAATCCCAGGTTCTAGAAACCTTATAACCTTTTTCATTACAAATAATTATAAATACATTATTAATTTTCATCTTACAAGAGTGACTTTTATCTGCCATCAAGGATATTACAAGTCTTCGCTCGATCTTCTCACTCATCCACATTCTGAAAGACACTTCATCTGGATACCGTCAACTTGATCTTTACGGGATCCTTAAGTTCTTCTAACATCATTCGCTGAAAATGTTTTTCATTTAAAGTAAGTGTGAGCATTCAATTACCCAGCAAGTCATAACAATTGAACAAACATCTTCAAGAATTCAAACATTCTTTTAAGACTTCAATAACCGAACAAAGGTTATGAAGCAGCTTGAATAATAGGAATAATCTCGATTCCTATCATTTTTAAAACAACATTCACTTTTATTTTATCTCTCACGCTGTGGTGCGAGTTTGCAGTACCTGACTTCCTGGTCTGGCGCTACAGCGCCACCTTACAAGGCATGGCTGGCGCCGCGACGCCAAGCCCTAACCTTAGAAAATTTCTTTAAGTTTTACATCTAATTGGAGACGCTTAATTCCCGCTTCCATAACTTATTCGTTATAATTCAAAACGAGGTCGTTCCAAAGCCATTCTCTTTCTTATCTTACATAATTCAATACCCCCAGGCAGAACTTCATTCTGAATTCATTAACGTGCCATTCGATTGGCTTAATCTTCACCCTTTATTCGTTCTACATTTTTAACGCTCTTCGTTTGTTTGTCCGTAATTCGGTCATTCGAACTCAGAATTCGTTCGTTCTTTAGTCCACAACTCACATTTTCTATGTTCTCTTATATTCTTATGAAACCCTACACGTTCGGGTTAATTTACTAACTTTTTAATTCTTGTTTTGTCTTTTACGAAATTTTTGCCATAACTTTGTTATAGCTAAGTTTTAATCTGTTCTTCATGAACATTTTTACCGTTCCTAACCAAGAAATATACATCTAACTTATACGCGATGGTTTTAAACTTGTCCATTTATCCTACGATGGTTTTAAATTTGTCCATCAACACCGTTCTTCGTGTTCTTCGTATGTTCTTCGTTCGTTCTTCATTTTTAATCGATATTTTAGATTACGATTTCACTTTTTATTAGAATTTGATGTTATAGAACATCATTTCTTACTTATTTCACCTACTTTTATTTATATAATCCACTCAGATCATTCTAATTCATTACGAATCTTATACCTTCTTAAGAAATTTATTTACTAAACTTCAAATTTTTATTTTCATTAATTTTCATGATTTCAACCATATGAAATCATTCATAACCTCATCTACTTCTTATTCTTATTAATTTATGTTTTAAACATATAGGACTTTAAGAGAATTTAAATTCGACTAGGTTTTAGGTTACCTCTTTTCTTTATTTTTCTTCCGCTAGACAAAGCTAGCGATTCGCAAGCTTTTCTATTTCACGATCACCTTCGATTCAATCGTTCATGCTCATGCTCTTTCTTCTCCCCCTTCATCCGAACCCTCTCTCTCTAGTTTGTAGGATTTTCAAATTCCCATTTAAATGAATTAAGCTTACTATTTATAAAAGACCAAGGCTAGGGGTATTTTAGTCATTTCGCCACCCAACCTCCTTACTATTCACACCTCCTTACTATTTCTTAGGTGTTAAGTTAACTTAGCCCTTAAGTCTACTTAGCCTTTAAGTTTTGTGGTTCCGTCTTTCGGGTTTTCGTCCGACAGTTTTAAAAACTGCGATTCTCGAAATCCAAATATTTTTGGATATTTCGTCTTTCTTTTACCTATTAAATTTTACATTTTCTTCAGATTTCGGAAAAACTAAAAAACACTTTTTGGTGTTAAGCATTTTCCTTCACGTTTTCCCCTAACTTAGCTAAACGAATGAAAAGTACATAACAATACTTTTCGTCATTTTTATTTCATCTGATTTCTGCATGTTTTTCAAGAAAAACTTTTATCGGCTTACTTAACTTTTCAAGATATATTATCGTCAAATCTTTTGACGGAATGTCATTTCGACATACCTAACTCTCAGAAAGGCTTAGGTTATTCAAACCCTAACCCCTAGATTTCGTCAGGTGAATAGTGCCTATTTTGTCTTTTTCCCCGGAAATATTATTGTTCTCGAAAAATTTTCATTTTTGTCTTGAAAATTCTTAATCGCTTAGTCTAGCTCGTAGCCAGAATTCTCCTGACTTATAATCATCCTAGGTTCTAGAACGATTAATAAACACATAATATTATTAACAAAAATTCATTTTACTAATAACTAATTCTTTAAACTTAAATTCTGGACGATCCGAATTTCTGGGTCGTTACATATACAACTGTAAAACCAATAATCAACAGTCCATCTTTGCACGTAAGCCAAAGATGACTTTCATCACAATACAAGCATGAGGATGATGACAATGATACCTTCAACTTTTCTTTCGTTTTTAATTTAGTCATGCAAGTATTATCAAACTTGCACCACCTCCCTTAATAGTAAATAATGTGAATTAATAATACAATCAGGTGACTCAATAGTTATAATCATGTGAAAATATGAATTACAGTATAGTAAATAATGTGAATTACTGTTGACTTTTTTGACCAAAAAGTCAACCCCGACAGATTTTGTGTTTATAGTCTATTTCTACTAATTTCATCGTTCCGGACTCAAATATCAAGTCTGCGTCTCCAAATTCAACTCCGAACTCAAATTCAATTTTTTTATAACATTTATCAGTAATATTATAACTCACAATATTTAACAATCAGGTCGTTCCCAGGAAAGAGGGGGGCTTTCCGATAAGGACTTCTCCTTATCGGCGCGCAATTTGGTGACCAAACCTCTCCTTGACAGAACTTTTAGACATTGTCAATATTGCAAATAATAATATGAATAACTTTGTCGTCTCAATTATTGATTCAATAATATATAAAATATTATATAGATGATACTGTGACAATAACTGAATCAATAATATGACAGATATGATGTAGCAATTACTGTAACAATAATTGAGTATAACTGAGTGACTTCTCATGTAAGCATCAATAATCAATACCGTGTGCTACTATGCAACCACGCGTATTACTGTACTTTTACTACCGAGTAGTTCAATAGTTTTAATGGTAACACTTTCCCTGTTATTTTTATAAAAAGATAATTTTGTCGTTTTCTTACTACGATAATATTTTCGTTGTGGGGTCCACCAATGATTGTGCCGTCCTACGAATATTCCCTGACAAAAAGAATATTCCCCGACCAAAAGAATATTTTATAACAACTTGCATACTTTGAAAATTTTTCACATATCACCCTTAACTTTAACCTTTTATCAATTTAACCATTTACTAAATAGAATAATAATAAGAAAATTAAATACTTTCATTTCCTAAAATTCGGGGTCTCGGACTCATGTTAGGTGAGATTTTTTTTAAAAAAAACAAGTTGTAAAAAGGTCTGACATGTATATGTCGACGATTGGACTATAAGAGTCGTCATTTGGTATTTTTAAATGGTTGCACCAACTCAACCGAGAAAAGATTTGCACATTAACAAAGTGATGTAAAACTACTAAACTGGTCTGTGAAACCGAGATTCGTTAGGGTCTGGGGGCTTGATTATGCGGAGGGAAGGTGTTAAGCACCCCCCGACATCCGTGTTACCACAGTGACCTCCACTTTTCAGTTTAAACTGTTATATGAATGTGTGTGTATGTGTGGGTCAATGTGTAATTATCTGGAAGTAGTTCTATGTCTCGTTCTCACCTATATACAAAGGGTTTAAATTTTGTATAAAAGTTCAGTTTTAACAAGATATAAAGTGATGTTTTATAAAAGAAGTTTTTTCAATCCTTTATGCTCAATAATAATTGAGGCTTTTGATACTTCCATTTTATTATGTGTTTGGCTTGATTGCTTTTATTTTCGAGGTGCGAAGCATCTTCGAGAAAATAATATATAATGTAGTGCCGAACTCATCGTGGGCATGAAAGCCATCTAAGGAAATTGAAACACCATGAATAATTTACAAGCTGATTACAGCTGAAAATGTCAATCATGGGAATCGAATCTAGATTTAGAAGACTGAATCTGTGATCACATGATTCCTAGCCTCACATGATGCCACAATTTATATGAAAGCTGTAAGCAGTTATATATATAAAAACTGTAAATATATGTATACAAACGATCGACCACCACGAAGTAAACTTCATGGGGGATTAGAAATATAAATATATAAAAATGGTAAATATATATAGAAACGATCAACCACCACCAAGAAACTCCATGGAGGATTGGAAATGTAAATAAAGCAGTAAATACGATCAACCGTCACGAAGTAAACTTCAGGCGGGACTAAATGTAAAGAAAGTAGTAAAAGGCCACAAAGTAAACTCCAGGCCTGACAAAAATTAAAAAATAGATATATATAAAAGCGGTAAACACAACAAATATTATATCCAGGCTCAATCAAACAAAGTTTGATGATAATAATATATATATATATATATATATATATAAATAGTAAACACACCAAATATAAATCCAGGCTCATTGAACAGAGTTCGACAATAATTTATATATAAGTATATATATATAAAAGCAATAAACGCTCCGGATGTGAGTCCAGGCTCATCGAACAGAGTTTGACCAAAGTTTATATATAAGTATATATATATATATATATATATATATATATATATATATATATATATATATATATATTTGTACTAACATTATCAAGTTATGCCTCGATTGAGCCTGTACTCGCGTATATATATATATATATATATATATATATATATATATATATATATATATATATATATAAGTATATATATACAAAAGAAATAAAAAGCCACAGACTGAAATCCGGGCATACGCATACAACACGACTCTCAACGTGAATAACTGTGTGTGCACAGTAGTGGAGAAAGGCTTTATGAAATGTAAGAAGTCTTACAGTGGGCTGCCAAGAAGACTTCAATAGCATTAAATGGATGAAAACTTGGTTCCCACTGGTAAAATACAACAAAATATAAGCTTAGAAGTGTTTGAAATGAGAAAGCACTCGGTTTATAGTGTGTACATAGCAAAATGGAGAGGGCTTCCTCGCCTTTTCTCTTACTAAAATGGCCACCCCAAGCCCTCTATTAATAGAGGGGGGGCCACAAGTGTACCTGTGGTAGCAGTAGGTGTACCTGTGGCTACCCGGGGTGCCCCAAGCAATGTGGGTCCCACCGTTTCGAAGTACGTGCACTCTAATAATGCGTTGTTCACTCGAACCTTCATAAATTTTAATCTAGGAGTCCGATGGAAGCATGCCATATCATTTTGGAAAGATCTTTCTGAGAGCTATTCTATGACATAGGATTTGCCCTTTTTTATTTCAGGAAGATGGATCCATGACCGAAATAGCATTTTTGGGTCTTCGTTAGGCAGTCCGTTGAGCTGTTCTGCGTAGTTTATGCCCAAATGTTAAGATATGGTTCTCATGGGACATCTTTTGAAGCAATTTGAGTTGAAATGAGTGTATTTAATTGGATTTGAAGTTGAGTTGGCAAAATGACCATTTTACCCCTTCTCAGGGTTATCTCCAGTTTTTGCACAGTTGTAGCAATCTTTTCTCAGGGTTATCTTTGAGATCGTTATACTGTTGACACTGAATGTCCTCAGGGTTATCTCTGAGGTTGGATTGACCTCCTAGGGTTATCTCTAGGCTTTGTAATTGATCCCCCAAGGTTATCTCCATGGTTGGAAATTGATTTTCTTGGGGTTATCTTCGGAGTTAGAAACTGGATATCTTGGGGCTATTTTTGGGGTTAGAATTGATGTTGTGGTCCTCTAGGGTTATTTCTAGAGTGTGAAAAAGACTCTTTTGTCCTCATGTATAGTTAATAATAGGAAAATGAAATTTTGAGTGTCTACAGATGTCCCTCTTTATCATGTTTATGCAATGTAATGGAATGGACATGATAAAGATTACTAGACACTTGAAATATAACAAGGTATTTCTATTGATGCAAATCTCAATGTAATAAATGTTAAAATGTTTTCTCAAATTGCAGTTCATAAATCGTACATCGCATTTCGCACTTCACACTTCGCTTTTCGCATTTGGCCAATCGCACTTCACAACTCGCATATTGCATTTCGCATATCACAAATCACAAATCGTACTTTATACATTACAAATTGCTTTACCATTACTGGTTATTACTGATGTCTATGTTGGTGATGACTCCAACTGTTTAGCTTTTTATCGGTGTCACCGATGCTTGTTTGATGAAGAGAAATTGAGATGTTTTCTTCATCTCTACTGAGGATGAAGTTCTAAAATCACCGGACCTTTCTGATGTATACGATGGTAGTTTACAATGGTGCCTACCCTGATGGTAGTTTGACAACGGATCCTACCTTTCTGGTATTTGACTACGCTAACATCGCCAACCTATTTTGGTTCTCATTCAAATGGTGGTATCCTTGAACTGTCTTGATGTTATGCTGGATTGATGTCAATGATTTAGAATACCAGATCGTCCGATACCTTCACTGAAGTAATATTCCACTGATTATTCCACCAGACTTCACCTGATGTTACGCCTTTCTAAGGTGATTTGGAGTTTCTTTTCGCTGTTTGGTGCTTGTGCCCCATTTCTTTATGTTTTTGATTCGTAATCCGGCTGGACTGATGACCTAAATGCCACTGACATCCATGGAGGGTGCAACCCGTTCTTTCGCTGCCTAGATTTGAACTTCAGTGTAGAGGCCTCAACTTGTGAGGGCTTGACGTCGATTGGCACATTTGATGATGAGGATTTCATTTGCTACACTTTTTGTCATTGGGCTTCTGCTTTTTGAGTTAAGGACTTTCTTGAGAATTTTCCCCTTCTTTTGTAGGGGCAAACTAATGTCACCATGATTTCTTTGAGGAGTTCTCCCCTTTCTTTTAATGAGAGGCTCGATCCCGCCTTAAAACTCCTTCCCTTTCTTTAAATCAGAAAATGCCCCAGTCCTTTCGCATGTTGTTGCTGGGGATTCATATGAGAAACTCTCTTTGTTGACCAAGTGGCGAATAAATAATATCCTCACATGTTTATTCATTCTGAGAACAGTATGATTGGAAAAGACTAAATGATTATACCAAATCTCAAGTGAGATGATGTGAGGGAAGCTCTGATGATGATGTACCAAGCTGATGGTGCTGACTGGTGCATTTTCTTTTTTAGGATGGTCGATAAATGCCCTAGTGTTGAGTTGTCGTTGTTTCTAAGATTGCCATAGTCTTGTTGTAAGGGTCCCAATATCTGGTTGTCACCCATTTTGAAATTTCTCCAGCCTTGCATGTTGTCTGGGATAGTTTCTTTGATAGATGGGCGGATGAGATGTTGAGATCGTAAGAGGCTTTTACCTCTGTACCAGATGGTGAACAGGTAATGGATTTGGGCTTTGATGCCCTCAATCATTGTTCCTGACTTGTTCGCACAATCGATTTTGATTATTTTCTTCAGATTTAATGAAGACTTATGATTAAGGGTGTCGGCTCTTGAAGGTCTTCATTGCTGGTTATCTTAGTGTATCGCTGTTTCTTCCTTTCTGGGATTTTTGCCAAAATTGATGGAATGACATTGAAGTGTTGTTGGGTCTTCTCGACATGGGTCACTGACTTGGAGGGTTGTTCTTTGGTGTCTTGGGATTAATGTATGGGCTTGGATGTTTCTTTTGAGGATCAGACTGTACCACTAATGGTTGCCTACGTACTCCTGTGTATGTGGGAGATTAGGTCTGCGTAGTTCCTGCTTGATAAGATAAACAATTTGAGGAATGTTTATTTGGGTTTTTTGGGTTTTTGTTTAGTTTGACCGCACCACAAATGGCTGACTACGTACTCCTATTGATGAAGGGAGATTAGGTCTTTCGTAGTTCAGACTTGATGAGCTGAAACCTGACTGATTTGATTTTAGATTTTTGATTATTCTTTTTTCTTTTTTCTTCTTTATTTTTGTTTTGTTTTTGTTTTTTTTTCAATATTTACATGCATGGAAAATAAAAGGCATATTGCAAAGAAAGTGATATCGTCCCAACATCTCTTGGAACTCATAACTTTATCCTTTGGATCTACACCTTCTTGGATAACAGAGGATTGATAGTCCAGTTGTCTGTGGTTATGATACCTTCAAAGCTCGCGATAGGGGTTACCTCTTGATTATGAATATATTCACTTATGGCCATAACTTGATCGCTTCCTGATTCAGCACTTCCCTCAGGGATGCTCATACTGGACTCGTCGCAATAAGGGACGAACTCTTGATTCTTTAATGGGTTGGCTTCCCTGATAACCTCACCATATTTCCCTTCATTTGTTCTTTCACCTTTTTCCAGGCTAGAGAGGATTCAACCATGAAATCTCCCTCAAACTGTTGTTGCATTTCTTGTAAGGAACTTTCCTTTTTGGCTTCTTCTTTCTTGAAAATGATCATTATTTCCTCCTCATCTTACAGGATTATAAAATCAGGAACATGGTTGCTATCCTTGGGCCATAGGATGTTTGATGTTGGAAGAGGAATCTCCTTTGGGGATTCTCTTGTCTCCTCTATCATTTCTTGCATTAGGATTAGTCCACCTTGTGTTTTGCCAGGATTGGTGCTTATAGCCTTCACGTCATTTGAACTGCATGTCTCGAGTGGACATCTTAAGCTTTTTATTTCCTCTTCGCTTTTCCTGGTTATGAGGAATTCTATCTTCAGCTCTTCCTTTTTAATGAGATCCTAAATTTTATGTTGCAAAGACCAACAATCCTCAGTCGCATGCCCTGGTGAGTTAGAATGATAGAGACACATCTTGATGGAATCATAACTCTTTATTTTGGGATTTATAGGCGGCAACAACTCAGTAATCCTTCCTTCGCTTATCAGAAAGTGTAGCATTTCTTCATTTGATTTGTTTAGAGGGGTGAATTCTCGGGCTCTTTGGGAGGTTGTTTGATCTTTCTTCTTTGAGAATTCGCATTCCCACGAGCAATTTTTGCGCTGGCGAGATCTTCTAGCAATTTTATCATCCCCCTTTTCTTTTCCTTTCAGCCTGCTTTGATCTTCTTCATTTAGCTGGCTTATCTTGGAGAGATATAGGTTTGAATTATGGTTAACCTCATTCTTCTCTTGGCTTTCTGATAGTTGAGTGAAAAACTGCCTCATTTCCTGATGTTGGCGCACTATCAACTTAGCTAGCAGATTTACTTGATTCTGGATCGTCTCTAATTTTTGCATTATTGTCATACCCTCATCCTAGGTTTCCCACTTTGGGACATTTTTTCGGTGCTTTTGGGGGTATTCCTCAATCCTTCGCATGTACTTACGATTTGGATACATTTCAACACTTCTTGACCCGATCATGTTTACTTCCTTTGTATCATGCTGCAACGGAAGGTTGGTGTTGACATTTTGTTGGTCAGGTTGCTGGACCACAATACTGCCACTTTCGATCAAATTTTAAATTTTATGCTTTAAGGACCAACAATCTTGTGTATCGTGTCCTGGAGACCTTGAGTGGTAAACACATCTTTGGCTTGGATTGTATCTTTTGCACCTTAGTTCCAGAGGTGGACCCAGTTCGGTAATTTTCTTGTGATCCATTAATATCGCAAATACATTTTCAAGGGAATCGCCTAGTGGAGTGAACACCTGATTTTCCATTCTTTCAAATTTTCTTTTTCTGTTATGGCATTAGTTGAATGCAGTCTGTTGTTGAGATGGAAGGTTATCTTGCTTTTTCCAAATGGGGGGACTGTAGGTTGGTCTCCTAGCTTGCCCCTGTACAACAAGGGATATATCTTCATTGCCTTTATCGGGTACCCCCTTGGGATTGCTCACATATTTTCCAGTCTGTGTATGCTTGGCGACTGCGTCCAAGGCAGTGAAGTCTTTAATCTTGCCTGCCTTCAGGCCCATCTCTGCCATTTCACCGTGTTTGATCATTTCTGAGAATGGCTTTCCTATGCCTTCTAGGATCCTCTCATAGTAAGGAGCTTCTTGGATATCAATAAACATCATTACCATCTCAGTTTCTGTCATTGATGGAATGACTTGTGTGACGCCCCCAAAATAGGTATACATCACCCCTCTTGAGTCGCCAAATACATGGTACAAAAATAAAATACAAACTTCTTTAATACAACTGTCGTGTAAAAATACGACAAAACATAGCTGAGTTTTTATATGAATATTGTCTTTTAGACAAAATCCAAACTCAAATTCAATCCTCATTACATTTATTATCACACTAAATAGTGATGACTGCTAAAACAACCATCTCGGACCATCACTTCGTTCCACGACTAGTTCCGGCTACGTTCTCATTTCCTGAAGAGAACAATGAAAGCAAAAGGCTGAGCTCAACTAGCCTAGTAAGAAATATTATGACTAAGATAATGCAGGATATATTATCATTAGCCTTCAACAGTGTTAAACTGATAAAATACAATAAACATCAAGTTTAACCTGCAGTGAAACAAGCAATCCATTAGAAGAGTCAAGTAGAGCATGATATCTACTATCTGCTATGATTTAAAAAGTTTTTCATCCACTTTATCGCTGAGACTCAACTTAATAAATAAACCACATCATCGAATCATCCCTGTACTACGGGCCAATGATATTCATGTAATCATCAATGGTCATAATTATACCGAATAATCCCTGGTCATAATTATACCAACAACTGTCCATCAATGCACTATGGGCCAGTGAGGACTTTTACCACATCATTTGTAATATTACGGGTCATGATTATACCGAATGATCCCTGATCATAATCATACCAATCAACAGTCCATTTATGCACGTAAGCCAAAGATGACTTTCAACACAATATAAGCATGAGGATGATGACAATGATATAAGCATTAATAAAATGAAATCAAGGATAAATATTAAAGACTTTAAATTTATCCTGAGTTTAAAAATACCCAAATTGTCAACATGATACTGCTTTGTGGAGTAAAATTCAAGAATAATATTCATGTATCAAAAATAATTTGGACAGAAAGGAATATATTTTTTGGGTGAATAGTACCCCATGAATAGTACCCTGTGAATAGTACTTTGGGAATAGTAACTCATGAATAGTACCCCGACATGAAAAGTGCCCCAAATACCCGAGTGAATAATATTTGAGTGAATAGTAACGGGTAAATAGTAACCCATAAATAGTAAATCATGAATAGTATTTCAGTATAAAAAGATCAATAATTATCAAGAAAGCTCAGGATAATCTTTTCATGAAAAGATACTGGATGAAGCGCAAATTTCAAGGATATTCTACTAATTTCATGGAGTATAGAAGCAATTCTTTAAAAAATAAGGGTATAATCAGGAATATTAGACGAAATAATATTACTCACATACTACAGAGTATGGAAGAAAATATTATTCCTTATGAATACTGAACAAAAATAATATCCCTTACGAATACGAAAGAAATAATACCCCTTACCTCAGAAGAAGACTGTATACTGGAATAATGAGGTTGTGACGCCCCCAAATCCGGGTATCTTTCAACCTGACAGATGGTGCTACACGGTACTACCATTCACATATTCATTCAATTAAAAAGTCTCAAAGGAACGAATATGTCTTCTATATATTCAAAATAATATTAACATTCCCCAAGGTTCTTTATAACCATTACCTTGTTCTTGTCATAATATCAAATATATTACAATCATTCACCCTATACTGTTACATAAGTATTTTACGGGTTCGTCTTCGCCTTGCCTTTATCCTTGCCGGAGCATTCGGTCCGTTCGATCTTAGTTGTGTTCATATCATTCAAGCAAGAGTGAGCATGACTAGCTCATCAAGTATAACATTTCTAATAAACAACATGCTTGAAACATAGGAACCATATATCTTTAATAACTGAACAATAGTTACGAAGATCTATTGATAATTCAAAATAGCACTTCTTTTCCTTCAAAACGTTTTACAACCACAATATTCAGTAAAACATCAATTCCGGTCCAAGACCTTGAGCATTTCATAAGTTCTTTTGAAAAAGACATCCCGGAACTAAGTCCATAAGTCCGACATTTCTTACGAGCACGTCTAGGTGATCAGCCTATAGTACTCTATATTGATCAACACTATATTCATTAAACGTGTAAACGTTTAAGTTGTGGCAACCTCATGTGCATGTAGTTAAACGATAAAACATTTTTAACATACTCAGTCTTCGTTTGAAAACCACACCAACAAAACTTGGTAAACATTAACCATGCTTGATAGAAACATAATATAAGTCTAGCTGAAAGAATTGGCTTTGACTTCATCATACAAGACTTCATGCCAAAGGATACATGAATTTCAAAGCTTGTTCAGACTGAACTGGAAAAAGGGTTAGAATACTTGCCTTCAACGTCTGCTATGATACAACTACTTTATGTTTGAGTCTTTAAAGTCTCTATAATACATGATCACATAACGCACCACATTAGGTTATATATAATCGAGTGTGTATACAACTATATCTTACCCTTATTCTCAATCTAATCATGTATTAGATTTATTTATTATTAGTTCTGGCTTGTTATTATACTTACATTCATAATTGAATAGGTCATCATCAACCTTTACATATCGTACTTAATGTTTAACAATGTTTTAACAATGTTACTTCAAGTTCCTTAAGATAAGTTCAATTTAAATTAATCACATTATCTTCCTTTATACTTATAAACATTCTTCATTATCTTTGATCTAGGGCTGGCGTTGCGGCCATAACTTGCTCTTTCTAAGCTGCGCTGCAGTGCGAGAATATAGTAGGCATGTCCCGGACTTGGCATTGCGGCACGAGTCCTTGCTCAGTGGTCCGCGCTATGGACACCACTCCTGATTAGGTCAAAAACTATTCACGGCGGTGCGGCGTGACAAATTGGTCTTGGGCTGGCGCCGCGGCGCCAGCTCTGTGCACCAGATAGTTTTGACAGTTTTTTCAGCTTTGCAAAATTTTCAGGCTCATAACTTCTTCATTATAAGTCCGAATTGACTCGTTTAAAAGCCTACGGTTCACAAATCTCATACTCTATGTGTTCATTTAAGAATTTTATATTTTTGACTTCGTTTGCTCAAAATTCACCTATTGCTTCATTTTTAACGAAAACGGTAAACGTTTGTGAACGTTCAACGCTCGTTTCTTTGTTCTACGTCGGAATCCAGCCATTTTTGTGTCCACAACTCTAAAATGCCAAATATGATTTGACTCCATCAAAAACCAATGTTTCCGAGTTCAAACACAAAATTTGACTTGCATTCCGAGAATTTCACAAATTCGATGAGTATCGTCCAATCATGTGAATTCTGGCATAGCTTCATTATTTAGGTTTTGTTCATCGTTCTAAATAAATTCTAACCATCATATAAACATTTCAAACTACCTATTACATCAACTTATTTTCAAAGTAAGTTTTGACTTATTCTTCATAAGTTTATGACTTATCAACTTATGACCTACAAAGTTTCATTCATTTTGACTTATTATTGATTTGAGTCCTTTACTCAATGTTCTCACATCATATCAAACATACTAACTTTATATGATAATCATATGATAAGTTCATCCTAAGTTATCAACTTATTTAGATTCAAGTTGCTTATTCATAACTTATTCGGCTTAAGTAAACTTGCTAATTACTCATTTTTCTTGCTCATCACAAAATATATCCAATACTTGATCACCACATAAAGTACTTGAACATTACTTCACCCATGGGTTGCTCTATGGTTCAAGCCTAACCCATTGGATCATGACATTGAGCTTAACTTAGTTAACTTAGCGTATTACTATTGGGCTTGCATTACTTTACTTTGGGCTTGCATCTTAATTCATATTGGACTTATACATCCTACATAATCCATTCATTTATTCACAATTATCTTAAAGCCTTAGTACATATTATATAGATATAATTCTCGTATTCTAGTTCGTATACTAATTCGTAATATACGTTATTCCACTCTCCATACATACTCATATAATACTCCGTATTATACTTACATTTAATACCTCGTATAATACCTACGTATCATACAATCAATACATTCTCTTCTTAACGCTTCATATTCCTAATGTTCTCTAATTAAGTTTGAATGCGAAATATTGTATTTTCCATACTTAGATTATTATTACATAATCCATCTTACCTTGATATTATAACGTTACGTATTTCTCAGAAGTTCAAAAATAATTCCCGAGCAAGAATCGATGAATAGTGTTTTTCAAAAAATTTCTCGAAAAACTTTTATTTTCGTCTTAGAAATTCAAACACTTTACTTCTCTAACGTAGTTAAAATACTACGATGTTCTAACATTTCTAGGTTATAGAACGACATTCATCTTATCAACACGTAATAATAACAAATAATATTATTTTATTCATTATTAAATCATTTACAAAAGGTTCAATTTTCTGGGGCGTTACACTCTCTCCCCCTTATAAGGATTCTGTTCCCAGAATCTCGCTTAAAAAAAATTACATAAATAATTGAGGGTAATTCTTTTTCATCTTCTCTTCCAATTCCCACGTTGCTTCTTTTGCATCATGGTTTTTCCATATCACCTTCACAGAAGGTATGCCTTTGTTCCGCAGAACTTGCTCTTTCCTATCTACAATTTGAATCGGCAAGTCTTCATACGTTAAGTCCTTCTCGATATGAATATGCTCATATTCTATCACGTGTTTATAATCTGGCTTATAAGGACGTAACACGGATACGTGAAACACATTATGTATTTGTTCTAGGTCTAGAGGTAATGCTATCATGTAAGCTACCTCACCCACCCATTTTAATACTTCAAAAGGTCCTATAAACCTCGGACTTAACTTTCCCTTCTTTCCAAAGCGTATCTTTCCTTTCTAGGGAGATACCTTTAGAAATACGTAAGAACCTACTTTAAATTCTCTATTTTCTCGATGTGAATATGTAAATTTCTTCTTTCTGTCTTGAGCTGCTAAGAGACGCATCTGTATCATCTTAATAATGTCCGTTGTTTGCTGCACCAATTCTAGCCCCAGTATTCGGCGTTCTCCCACTTCATCCTAATACAATGGTGTTCTGCATTTCCTCCCATACAAAGCTTTGTAAGGCGGCATACCTATGCTTGCATGATAACTATTGTTATACGCAAACTCTACTAATGGTAGATGATCATCCCAACTACCCTTGAAATCCATGATGCAAAATCTTAACATATCTTCTAGCGTCTAAATTGTTCTCTCGCTCTGTCCATCGGTTTGTGGATGATATATCGTACTCTGCTTCAACTGCGTTCCCATCTGCTCGTGTAGACTTCTCCAAAAGTTCGATGTGAATCGTGGATCACGATATGACACAATCGATACTGGTACTCCATGTCTGGAAATTATTTCCTTAACATAGAGTCTAGCTAACTGGTCTAAGTTATACTTGACCCTAATTGGCAAAAAGTGAGCCGACTTCGTCAACCGGTCCACTATTACCCAAATCACATCATACCCTTTCATTGTAGTCGAAAGTCCCACCACAAAATCCATCGTGATATGCTCCCACTTCCACTCTGGAATCTCCAATGATTGTAACAAGACACTGGGTCATTGATATTCGACCTTAACTTTCTGGCAAGTTAAGCACCTACTCACGTGCTCTGCTATCTCTCTCTTCATGTTCTGCCACCAAAAACTCTGTCGGAGGTCTTGATACATCTTAGTACTACCAGGATGAATCCAAAACCTCGAGCTATGAGCCTCTTGTAATACTTGCTCCGTGACGCCCCCAAAATTAGGTATACATCACCCATCTTGAGTCGCCAGATACATGGTACAGAATTCAAATACAACTGTCGTGTACAATACGACAAAACATAACTGTGAGTTTGAATACAATTATTGTCTACTAGAGATCATACAAACTCAAAAAAAGTCCTCAATACAATTATTGTCACACTATTTAACAGAATAGTGAGGACTACTAATACTATTCTCTGGTCCATCACTCTGTTTCCCGACTCGTCCCAGCTATATTCTCATTTCCTGAAGAGAACAGTGAAAGAAAGGGTGAGCTCAACTAGCCCAGTAAGAAATATTATGACTAAGATAATGCAGAATAAATTATCATTAGCCTTCAACAATGTTAAACTGATAAAATACAATAACCATCAAGTTTAACTGCAGCGGAACCAGCAATCCATTAAAAGAGTCAAGTAGAAAATAAAACTACTATCTTTTATGATTTAAAAGGTTTTTCATCATCGTTATAGCTGAGACTCAGCTTAATAAATATTCCACATCATCGAATCACCCCCGCACTACGGCCAAGGATATTCTTTAGTATCACGACCACAATTATTCATGCACTACGGCCAAGAATATTTGTGTATTCATTAATGGTCATGATCATGCCAACAACTGTCCATCAATGCACTACGGGCCAATGAGGATTTTTAACTTTTACATCATTTGTAATATTACGGTCATGATTACACCGAATAATCCCTGGTCATAATCATACCAAGTCTATCTATGTACTACAGGCCACAGATGACTTTCAACAAAATATAAACATGAGGATGATGACAATGATATAAGAATTCAATAAAACAAGTTCAAGAATTATTTTATCCAGGAATTATTAACGTCCAAATTGTCAACACGATACTGTTTTGTGGTGTAAAATTCAAGAATGCTCAGAAGAATATTTCCATGAAAAGATACTGGATGAAGCGCAAATATCAAGGATATTCCACTAATTTCATGGAGTATAGAAGTCAAAGTTTTATCCAACTGAGTATAATAAAGAATGGAATAACAAAAGAAATCACCATGCATGCGATAGACCGCACAGACAGGTTATTCCAGCAGAATAATAATAATTAACGGAACCAGGTCAGGTGAAATTCACACCGACAGGATGTTCCAACAGAATAATAAAGAATGGAACCAGGTCCGGTGTAAAACACACAGACAGGATATTCCAACAGAATAATAAATAATGGAACAAGGTCCGGTGTAAAACACACAGACAGGATATTCCAATAGAATAATAAAGAATGGAACCAGGTCCGGTGTAAAACACACAGACAGGATATTCCGACAGAAATATAAAGACAGGATAGTAAATGGATGTCACCAAGTATAGGGTATTCCGCGTATACCGGTTATTCCAACAGAATAATAATGAATGGAATAACATAAGGATTTCACCAAGTATAGGGTATTCCGCGTATACCGGTTATTCCAACGGAATAACAAAGAATAGAATAAGTTCTCTTCAAGAAAAAGAATAATTATAACACCCCTTACTTTATTTAGGAGATTGAATACCGCAATAGTGTAGTAACCGGATACTCTTCTTCTTTCTCTCTTATTCTCTCTATACTTTCTCTCTCTATAGCTTGAGCGAATTCGTGAAAAATAATGAAGCCCTAGGCCTCTATTTATAGAAGATTTATTACTATTTACGAAATTATTTACTATTTACGAAGGTAATTACTATTGACGAAGGTAATTACTATTTACGAAGGTAGTTACTATTTACGAAGGTAATTACTATTTACAAAGGTAATTACTATTTATAAAGGTAATTACTATTTACGAAAAAGACTCTTAGATGATGACATATGGTCCCCCATAAATAATTCAACTTACCACAAACGTCTAATAATAGACTCTTTATATATATCAAGGATTGAATAAAAATTACCAAAAAATCATTTTATTTTTAATCAACACATATTTAATCTTTCAACAATTATTAATCATTTATAACTTGTCGTCTCAATTATTGTTTAAATAATATAACATATTATACAGATGCTACTGTGACAATAATTGAAGCAATAATATAAGAGATATGATGCAGCAATTACTGTAGCAATAATTGAGTATAGCTGAGTGACTTCTCACGTAAGCATCAATAATCAATACCGTGTGCTACTATGCAACAACGCGTATTACTGTACTTTTACTACCGAGTAGTTCAACAGTTTTAACGGTAACACCTCCGCCGTTATTTTATAGAAAGATAATTTTATCGTTTTCTAACATTGTGGGGTCCACCAATGATTGTGCCGTCGTACGAATATTCCCCGACAAAAAGAATATTCCCCGACCAAACGAATATTTTATTACAACTTGCGTACTTTGCAAAATTTATAAATATTACCCACAACTATAACATTATATCAAATTTATTCCATAATATTCAAAAATAATAATTATGAAAATTCATCTTTATTTATAAAAACTGGGGTCTTACAACCTCCCCTTCTTATGAAATTTCGCCCTCGAAATTAGGGTACGTACCTGGTATGTCAAAGAGGTAAGGATACCTTGATTTCATTTCAGATTCTAACTCCCAAGTCATTTCCTCAACATCGTGGTTTCTCCACAAAACTTTGACTTGAGGTATAACCTTGGAGCGTAGAATATGTTCCTTCTTATCCAAGATTTGAACAGGAATCTCTTCATACGTCAAATCTTCCGCTATTTCGTCCGGTTCTAACTCAATAATGTGGTTTGGGTCTTTCACATATTTACGTAACATGGATATGTGAAAAACGTTATGAACACGAGACATACTTGGCGGTAAAGCGAGTCTATAGGCCACAGTTCCTATTCAATCGAGGATTAAAAATGGACCGATGAATCGAGGATTGAGTTTTCCTCTCTTTCCAAATCTTGTAACTCCTTTCCATGGGGTAACACGTAACAACACATGATCTCCTATATTGAATTCCACGTCCTTTCGATGAAGATCAATATAACTCTTTTGTCGACTTTGGGAGGTTTTTATACGTTGTCGGATCGTTTGAATCTTTTCTATAGTCATACGTACCAACTCCGGTCCCAACAACATTGCTTCACCCACCTCATCCCAGCATACTGGAGAACGACACTTTCTTCCATACAACGCTTCAAATGGAGCCATGCCAATACTTGCTTGATAACTGTTGTTATAGGAAAACTCCACCAATGGTAAGAACTTGTCCCAACTTCCCTTGAAATCAAGGACACAGAGTCTTAATAGATCTTCAAGAGTTTGAATAGTCCTCTCCGACTGTCCGTCCGTCTGAGGATGATATGCCGAGCTAAATCGTAAGTCTGTGCCCATAGCTTTTTGCAAACTAACCCAAAATCGTGATGTAAATCTTGGGTCTCGATCAGAAACTATGGATACCGGCATACCATGCAGTCTTACAATCTCGTTTATGTACATATGAGCAAGACGTTCAAGTGTATAAGTTTCTCGTATCGGTAAGAAATGAGCAGACTTTTTCAATCTATCAACAATAACCCAAATCGCATCTATGCCTTGAGAAACCTTAGGAAGACCGGTAACGAAATCCATGGTAATGTGCTCCCACTTCCATTCTGGAATTTCAAGTGGTTGCAATGGACCTTTTGGTACTTGATGCTCCGCTTTAACTCGTTGACAAGTTAGACACCTTGAGATAAACAACGTTATCTCTCTCTTCATATTGCTCCACCAAAATGTATGACGAATATCATGATACATTTTGGTACTCCCAGGATGGATTGCAAACGGTGTATTGTGCGCCTCCATCATGATTTTATACTTTAAATCAGGGTCATTAGGAACACAAAGTCTGGAGTTGACTCGAAGTATTCCTTCTTCATCGATTCTTGCTTCCGGCATAACACCTTCTTGCACTTTCTTCCTCATACGCATCAGCTCCAGGTCTGTAGCTTGAGCAGCTTTAACTTTATCAATTAAAGTCGGTTCTACTCGTATATTTGCCATCGTCACATGCATCCCTGGAGTCTTTAACTCTATCTCCATCCTTTGCAAGTCACACAAAATGGGCCCTTGCGTTGACAATATCGCACTCGTACTTGCATGTGATCTTCTACTCAATGCGTCAGCTACCACGTTTGCTTTTCCAGGATGGTATTGGATGGTATGATCATAATCTTTCAACAGTTCAAGCCAACGTCGTTGTCGCATGTTGAGTTCCTTTTGAGTGAAGAAATATTTGAGGCTTTTATGATCCGTAAAGATCTCCACTTTCTCCCCATACAAGTAATGCCTCCAAATTTTAAGTGCAAAGACAACGGCTGCCAACTCTAGATCATGAGTAGGATAATTCTTCTCATATTCTTTGAGTTGTCGCGAGGCATAGGCTATGACTTTTCCATGTTGCATGAGAACACATCCCAGCCCTTTGCCCGAAGCATCACTGTAGATGACAAATCCCTCCGAGCCAGATGGTATTGTCAGAACAGGTGCTGAAATGAGTCTCCTCTTGAGTTCTTGAAAACTCTTCTCACATTCTTCGCTCCAACCGAACTTTGTATCTTTCCGAGTCAGCTGAGTTAATGGAGTAGCGATTCGAGAAAATCCTTCCACGAATCTCTGATAATAACCAGCTAAACCGAGAAAGCTACGTACTTTGGTCACTGATTTAGGTTGCTCCCAGCTTTGAATAGCTTCAATCTTTGTTGGGTCAACAGATATTCCCAGACTTGATACCACGTGCCCAAGGAATGCTACTTCCTCAAGCCAGAACTCGCATTTCTTCAACTTGGCATAAAGCTTATATTCACGAAGCTTTTGGAGTGTCAGCCTCAAGTGTTGCTCATGATCTTCACGGCTTTTGGAATAAATAAGGATGTCATCAATAATGACGACCACAAAGTGATCCAAATATTCCTTGAATACTCGGTTCATCATATCCATGAAGGCAACAGGAGCATTAGTCAATCCAAAGGACATGACTAGGAATTCATAATGCCCATACCGAGTTCTGAAAGCCGTCTTTGGAATGTCATCGGTTCTAATCTTCAATTGGTGATACCTGGAACGAAGATCGATCTTTGAAAAGAATTTGGCTCCTTGCAACTGGTCAAATAGATCATCAATTCGTGGCAATGGATACCTATTTTTGATGGTGACATGATTCAACTCCCGATAATCAATACAAATTCGCATACTCCCATCTTTCTTTTTCACGAATAGAACAGGAGCACCCCAAGGAGAGGTACTAGGACGAATAAAGCCAATGTCTAACAATTCCTGCAGTTGGGTTTTTAACTCCTGAAGTTCAATAGGAGCCATTCGATATGGGGCTTTAGAAATGGGTTTTGTACCGGGTTCAAGGTCGATACAAAATTCAATCTCACGCTCTGGGGTAGACCAGGAAGTTCTTCGGGGAATACGTCAGGAAATTCATTAACAATAGAAATATCGTTCAAAACTGACGTATTTTTGTTTAAATCTGTAACATGAGCTAAGAAAGCTTGACATCCGTTTTTCAATAAACGAATAGCTTTATGGCTTGAGATGACCGTGATTGATTTTAATGGTTTGGTCACTTAAATTCGGATAATAGGTTGATTAGGAATATGAAAGCTAACAACCTTATGGAAACAATCAATTTTTGCATGATGAGTAGTTAACCAATCAATCCCTAGAATCACGTCAAATGCAAGTATTTTCAATGAAATAAGATCTACAGGTAATGTGAGGGTACCGATTTGAACCAAACAAGACTTATAAACAGTGGATGTAAGGAAGGTTTCTCCCAACGGAGTTTCCACAGATAAGTCAAAATCTAATTTCTCCGGAGTCAAATTTAATCGATGAACGCAAGTAGGAGAAATAAAAGAATGGGTAGAACCGGTATCAAATAAAGTATAGACTTCGTTAGAGTTTATGATAAGTTTACCTGTGATGACCTCATTCGGGTTCCTTGCTTTCTGGGAGGTCACAACAAACGCTCTCCCTTGCACTACCGGCTTTGACCTTTCTGGGACGGCCTTTGGTGCCTCCACCCTAGCTGAATTTGTCTTTGGTAAATGACAAAATTGGGCCAAGTGACCTTCTCTTCCACAATTATAACATGCTTTGGACGGCATCGCGCAATTTGGACTGATGTGTCCCTCCCCTCCGCATTTGAAGCATATGATAGGTGGTCTTTCTCCTTCCTTAACAACGGGTGCTGGTGCTGACGTCTTTCCATCATTGTTGAATCTCCTCTTTTTGAAATGTCCATTCTTATTGTTTTGGCCCTGATTACCACCGAAGTGGTAACCATTTCTGGCCTGCTGATTCCCTCCACGCTTGTTGTCACCGCTTCGATGACCACTCTCGCTGGTATTATAATTTTGCCGGCTGCTCTCTTTTAGTTGCGTTGACTCGTTATCGCGCTCCACTAACTGAGCCCTATTTACAACATCTGAATATAAACACAATTTATGAGAAATAAGATGTTGACGTATCTCCGGCTTTAAACCTCTTAAAAACATTCGCGCCATTCTCTCTTCATTATCCACCAAGTGGGACGCAAACCGGGATAACTCCGCAAATTTTGCCTCGTATTGCGACACGGTCATATTGTTTTGTTCCAACTTGATAAATTCCACCTCCTTCATGTGGCGAATACTTTCGGGAAAGTATTTGTCGTTGAACAGCTCCTGGAACTTCTCCCAAGATATCTTCAGTACAGCAGGTTGAGTACGTTTTACCGATTCCCACCAGTAATCTGCCTCTCTGTGCAACATAAAGGCGGCAAAGGGAACCTTTTGCTCCTCGGAGCATCCCAAGACATCAAATATCTTGGTCATCTGCTTTATCCATGTTTCCGCCATAAGTGGTTTTGGCTCTCCCTTAAACTCCGGTGGTCCCAGCTCCTTGAACTGTTTAGCGGTGACCGCCCGAGAGTTTCCCGTGTTTCCATCTACGTTTTGGACAGGAGCTGCTCTCGCTTGCTGTTGCATGAATTGCATAAAACCTCTAAATATTTGATCATTCGTCATTTGGTCAGTGTTGTTGTATTCATGAGGATTTTCGCCTTCTTGATGCACATTATCCTGATTATTGATATGTGGTGAATCAACGATCGCCTGCGCTCCATTGCCATTCCCAACATTCTCAGATGCCATTTTCAAATACTGCCACAAAACAAAAGGTTAATTGACATGTAACATATTATCCCTATATTCTGACCAACCAATAAAATAGCACATAAACTTAGGTAGGTCATACTAGCGAAGAAATTCCCCGTCTCTCCCCTCCTAGTACTATTCTCACATCTTAGCCAGGGATCATATCCCTAAGCTCTGATACCAACTATGACGCCCCCAAAATTAGGTATACATCACCCATCTTGAGTCGCCAGATACATGGTACAGAATTCAAATACAACTGTCGTGTACAATACGACAAAACATAACTGTGAGTTTGAATACAATTATTGTCTACTAGAGATCATACAAACTCAAAAAAAGTCCTCAATACAATTATTGTCACACTATTTAACAGAATAGTGATGACTACTAATACTATTCTCTGGTCCATCACTCCGTTTCCCGACTCGTCCCAGCTATATTCTTATTTCCTGAAGAGAACAGTGAAAGA
Organism: Panax japonicus; assembly: GCA_020205505.1. Taxonomy (NCBI): domain Eukaryota; kingdom Viridiplantae; phylum Streptophyta; class Magnoliopsida; order Apiales; family Araliaceae; genus Panax; species Panax japonicus. Next base: position 47,868,940 of record CM035114.1, read on the forward strand.
AAGGGTGAGCTCAACTAGCCCAGTAAGAAATATTATGACTAAGATAATGCAGAATAAATTATCATTAGCCTTCAACAATGTTAAACTGATAAAATAAAATAACCATCAAGTTTAACTGCAGCGGAACCAGCAATCCATTAAAAGAGTCAAGTAGAAAATAAAACTACTATCTTTTATGATTTAAAAGGTTTTTCATCATCGTTATAGCTGAGACTCAGCTTAATAAATATTCCACATCATCGAATCACCCCCGCACTGCGGCCAAGGATATTCTTTAGTATCACGACCATAATTATTCATGCACTACGGCCAAGAATATTTGTGTATTCATTAATGGTCATGATCATGCCAACAACTGTCCATCAATGCACTACGGGCCAATGAGGATTTTTAACTTTTACATCATTTGTAATATTACGGTCATGATTACACCGAATAATCCCTGGTCATAATCATACCAAGTCCATCTATGTACTACAGGCCACAGATGACTTTCAACAAAATATAAACATGAGGATGATGACAATGATATAAGAATTCAATAAAACAAGTTCAAGAATTATTTTATCCAGGAATTATTAACGTCCAAATTGTCAACACGATACTGTTTTGTGGTGTAAAATTCAAGAATGCTCAGAAGAATATTTCCATGAAAAGATACTGGATGAAGCGCAAATATCAAGGATATTCCACTAATTTCATGGAGTATAGAAGTCAAAGTTTTATCTAACTGAGTATAATAAAGAATGGAATAACAAAAGAAATCATCATGCATGCGATAGACCGCACAGACAGGTTATTCCAGCAGAATAATAATAATTAACGGAACCAGGTCAGGTGAAATTCACACCGACAAGATGTTCCAACAAAATAATAAAGAATGGAACCAGGTCCGGTGTAAAACACACAGACAGGATATTCCAACAGAATAATAAATAATGGAACAAGGTCCGGTGTAAAACACACAGACAGGATATTCCAATAGAATAATAAAGAATAGAACCAGGTCCGGTGTAAAACACACAGACAGGATATTCCGACAGAAATATAAAGACAGGATAGTAAATGGATGTCACCAAGTATAGGGTATTCCGCGTGTACCGGTTATTCCAACAGAATAATAATGAATGGAATAACATAAGGATTTCACCAAGTATAGGGTATCCCGCGTATACCGGTTATTCCAACAGAATAACAAAGAATAGAATAAGTTCTCTTCAAGAAGAAAGAATAACACCCCTTACTTTATTTAGGAGATTGAATACCGCAATAGTGTAGTAACCGGATACTCTTCTTCTTTCTCTCTTATTCTCTCTATACTTTCTCTCTCTATAGCTTGAGCGAATTCGTGAAAAATAATGAAGCCCTAGGCCTCTATTTATAGAAGATTTATTACTATTTACGAAAGTATTTACTATTTATGAAGGTAATTACTATTGACGAAGGTAATTACTATTTACGAAGGTAGTTACTATTTACGAAGGTAATTACTATTTACAAAGGTAATTACTATTTACAAAGGTAATTATTATTTACGAAAAAGACTCTTAGATGATGACATATGGTCCCCCATAAATAATTCAACTTACCACAAACGTCTAATAATAGACTCTTTATATATATCAAGGATTGAATAAAAATTACCAAAAAATCATTTTATTTTTAATCAACACATATTTAATCTTTCAACAATTATTAATCATTTATAACTTGTCGTCTCAATTATTGTTTAAATAATATAACATATTATACAGATGCTACTGTGACAATAATTGAAGCAATAATATAAGAGATATGATGCAGCAATTACTGTAGCAATAATTGAGTATAGCTGAGTGACTTCTCACGTAAGCATCAATAATTAATACCGTGTGCTACTATGCAACAACGCGTATTACTGTACTTTTACTACCGAGTAGTTCAACAGTTTTAACGGTAACACCTCCGCCGTTATTTTATAGAAAGATAATTTTGTCGTTTTCTAACGTTGTGGGGTCCACCAATGATTGTGCCGTCGTACGAATATTCCCCGACAAAAAGAATATTCCCCGACCAAACGAATATTTTATTACAACTTGCGTACTTTGCAAAATTTATAAATATTACCCACAACTATAACATTATATCAAATTTATTCCATAATATTCAAAAATAATAATTATGAAAATTCATCTTTATTTATAAAAACTGGGGTCTTACATGCTCCTTTAATTTTGTCTCATTCGGAACCCAAATTCTTTCTTCAAATCTTAATAATCCATCATTATCAAGATTGTACTTAATATCGTTTTTATTGGCTAGTCGCTCCTTTATCCGGTCACACTCATCAATTTTAAGTTACACCTCCTTGACTCTCTCTACGATGGCAGATTGCATCTCCGTCGCAAACAGTATTGGTCCTGCTTCACTCGGCAACTTCACTTCTAATTCTATCCAAGCCATCTCTGTTATTAACTCATTTTGAGCCGTTAATAAAGATAACTTTTCTCGACCCTTTCTACTTAAGGCGTCGGCAACTACATTGGCTTTTCTAGGGTGATACAGGATTTCACAGTCGTAACCTTTTATCAACTCTAGCCATCTCCTCTACCTCATATTCAACTCCTTCTGTGAGAAGATATATTTTAGACTTTTATGGTCCGTGTATATCTCACATTTTTCTCCCTACAGATTTAGTGATGCCCCCAAAATAGGTCCACACGACCCATTCTGAGTCGCCAAATATCATACTATAAAAATCAAATACAAACTTTATTTATACAACTATTGAACTGTCCTGCAGAATACAACCACAGTTAAACTGTGAGTTTTAATACAAATGTATGTAACTCTCATGGTGCCATGACCACAACCTTACAATGGTACCTTAATAAAATTACAGTCAATAACGATTTTAGAAATTAAAATCTTTGGCAAGTGCTCAAGAAAACCAATAGTCCTTGGTTGACCACAGAATTATCCTTGGTTGACCCAATAGTCCCCAAAGAAAAACAAGAAGACTGTTATCATCTTCTTTCCAATGGAGAGTCTTCTCTTGACATATAATTATCTCCGTTGTCTCCAAGTGAGAATTATATTTCAAATAAACTCCAAGATTATATAGGTAGTGCTCGTAGATATACTCATCAAGTGGATATGTATAACCCTGTCTTATGATAACACGAGGTTGTATGTCGTTAGACATCCTGTATGATAGTGGAAAAACACCCTTCCAAAGTTGGGTTCACCTCACCCTATTCGGTTCACAAATATTAAATATCAAATGACGTATACAATACGACACACTTATCTAAAGTTCTCAATAAAATTATTTCCATACTATTTAGGGAGAACCTCAACAGCTATAGACCATCGTTCTATTCTTCTGTTACCACCACTCGACCCAGCTACACTTTATCACCTGAAAGGAATTCTGAAGCAAAAAGGGTGAGCATAACTAGCGCAATAGAGAATACCATGACTAAAGATAATTTACATCATCAATAACCTTTATTAGTAATAAATTAGAGATTTAAAATATATGGTAGATGATAAAACTTTTCAACCATAGTTGCAGCGGAACGAGCAATCCATTAGAAGAGTCAAATAGAACATAGGGTCTATTATCTTCTCCATGTTAAAAGTCCACCAACAATGTTTTATCCCTGTAACATCAATCAACAATTTCTGTCCACAATCATGTGAATAACTCATAATCATAATTGTGATTCTAAATTCCTCTTCGCACCCAGGACGAAGATAATTATCATCACCTGTTTTTACCGGAAACATCAAAAATCATGGTTATACCAAATCACAATTCTTGTTCATAATCATACTAATAAATTCATCTTTGCACTACGGGCCAAAGATGTTCATTAAAATTTATCTTTTCTCTACATGCCAAAGACATACAACTGTAATATAAAAGAGTCAAGTAGAGCATGATATCTACTATCTTCTACGAATTAAAAGTGTATTATCAATATGTTATCGCTGAGACTCAGCTTAATAATTAATCCACAACATCAAATCATCACTGTTCTACGGCTAATGATATTCATTAGTATTACAACCACGAATTATCCATGCAGTATGGGCCAAGGATATTCGTGTTTTCAACAATGATCATTATTATACAGAATAATCCCTGGTTATAATCATACCAACAACTGTCAATCAATGCACGTAAGCCAAAGATATACAACTATAAAACCAATAATCATCAGTCCATCTTTGCACGTAAGCCAAAGATATACAACTATAAAACAAATAATCAATGGTCCATCTTTGCACATAAGTCAAAGATAAACAACTATAAAACCAATTATCATCAGTCCATCTTTGTATGTAATCCAAAGATATACAACTATAAAATAAATAATCAACGGTCTATCTTTTCACGTAAGCCTAAAGATATACAACTATAAAACAAATAATCAACAGTTCATCTTTGCACGTAAGCCCACGTAAGCCTAAAGATGACTTTTATCACAATATAAGCATGAGGATGATGACAATGATATAAGCATTAATCAAACAAAAATAAAGATAAATATTAAAGATTTAAATTTATCCAAATATTATCAATCACTTAATAAACTCATAATCTAATATTATTAATATTATAACAATATTTTAATCACTTCTTAAACTTATAAACAATTTATTTCAATTATTTACACTTTCCCAAATAATGCATTTAATCATTCAAAAATGCCATACTCATAAGATTTCATCACCAATGATCAAACCTCTCATCAAAAATTTGCATATACCCTATATAGGATTCCCAAGCCATAAAATCATATTTTCCAATTTTATTACTTCACATAACATATTTAATTCATTTACTCATAGCTAATTCATTTTAATGAAAAATACCAAATCAGTCCCAAAAATATTTATTTTCTGGAATTTAGCAGAATATAGTCCCATATTGAACATATATTTTTCTCAAAATTTTTAAAATTCATTTACTATTTTTCATATGGCCAAAACTGCCGAATATTTAGACATTTTTCATAAATTGTACTTTTGTCAAAAAATTCTGAAATTTACAGGGTATACTCCTGTTATATACATGTACTCCTAATAAAAATTTCAACAATTTTTGAGTTAAACAAAAGGAGTTATAAGGGTTTACTTTTAAAATAGTCTTTTTCCATAAAATCCATAACTCTTAATATATACATTCAAGAATCGCCATCTATGGACATAATATAGAAAACTCATCAAATTATAATTTCAATTTTTTCCTAGAATTTTTGAGGGTCAGAAAAATTACGAAACTGCAAATGAATTTTCACCCGCCATGAGGTAATCCATGTAGACAGATCATTTCCATAATTTAATAAGGAATGAATACAAAAGATTATTCACCATACATGCGGTAATCCACATAGACAGGTTATTCCAACAGAAAAAATAAAGAATAGAATAACAGAAGAATTCACCATGCATGCGATAGACCGAACAGACAAGTTATTCCCAACAGAATAATAAATAATGTAACCAGGTCATGCATAATCTACATAGACAGGATATTCCAACAAAATAATAAAGAATGGAACCAGGTCATGCGTAATCCGCACAGACAGGATATTCCAACAGAATAATAAAGAATGGAATAACAACAGAATTCACCAGGCATGCGATAGACCGCACAGACAGGTTATTCCAACAGCATAATAATGAATGGAACTAGGTCATGCATAATCTGCACAGACAAGATATTTCAACAGAATAATAAAGAATGAAATAACAACAAAATTCACCAGGCATGCGATAGACCGCATAGACAGGTTATTACAATAGAATAATAAAGAATGGAACCAGGTCATGCGTAATTCGCACAGACATGATATTCCAACATAATAATAAAGAATGGAATAACGAAAGAATTTCACCATGTATACGGTAGTCCGCATGTACAGGTTATTCCAACAGAATAATAAGGCATGGAATAACAATGGCTCTCTTCATGAATACGAAAGAAATAATACCCCTTACCTTAGAAGAAACTGGTTATTGGAATAATGAGGTAACAGACTTCTCTTCTTCTTTCTCTTTATAATTTCTCTCTATAATAATTGCTCTAAAGCTTTAGTGAATTGGTGAGAAATGAAGGAAGAATGAGATTCTATTTATAGGAAAATATAGTTTCGATAATTGTACGTTTTGGGGCTCGAAATATTACAGTATAATACCTTCCTCTTTTTCTTTATTTTTAATTTAGTCCTACAAGTATTATAAAACTTTCACCACCTCCCCTATTAGTAAATAATGTGAATCAATAGTTCAATCATGTGAATCAATAGTTATAATAATGTGAAAATACAAATTACAGTATAATACCTCCATCTATACCTCTATTTTTAACATAGTCATGCAAGTATTATCAATCTTGCACCAACTCCCCTAATATTACATGAATGTGAATCAATAGTACACACATGTGAACAAATAGTTATAATCATGTGAATTAATAGCAATTAATTGCTTATTTATTCGATTAATTACCGGATTTGTAAATATAACCTCCAGACATCAATTATTATCGAAATAAATGTCGATTTCCACTAACACTAACAATCCCAACACAATGGAAATATTTTTCTCAAAAATTTCATTTTTGAAATTTCAAAGTTTGACTTTTTCCAAAAAAGTCAACTGTTTACTTTTTTTGACCAAAAAGTCAACCCTTACAAATTTTGTGTTTATAGTCTATTTCTACTAATTTCATCGTTTCGGACTCAAATATCACGTCCGCGTTTCCAAATTCAACTCTGAACTCAAATTCAATTTTTAATAACATTCATCATTAATATTATAACTCACAATATTTAACAATCAGGTCGCTCCCAAGAAAGAGGGGGCTTTCCGATAAGGATTTCTCCTTATTAGCGCACAATTAGATGACCAAACCTCTCCTTGACAGAATTTCTAGACATTGTCAATATTGCAAATAATAATATGAATAACTTTGTTGTCTCAATTATTGATTTAATAATATATAAAATATTATGCAGATGATACTGTGATAATAATTGAATCAATAATATGAGAGATATGATACAACAATTATTGTAGCAATAATTGAGTATAACTGAGTAACTTATCACATAAGCATCAATAATCAATACCGTGTACTACTACTGCAACCACGCGTATTATTGTATTTTTATCAATTTAACCATTTACTAAATAGAATAATAATTATAAAAATTGAATACTTTCATTTTGTAAAATTCAGGTTCTTACAATCTCCCCTCCTTATGAAATGTTGTCCTCGAAATTTACGTACCTGGTAGTTCGAAGAGATGAAAATGCCTTGCTTTCTTTTCTGGTTGTACCTTCCCTGTTATTTCCTCTGTATCATGATTTTTCCATTGTTCATCTCCTGTATTTCAGTTATCATTCTAGAATATATCTTCAAAACAAAGGTTAATTGACAGATCATAATTTGTCAACTTATCAAATAAACAATGTCAGCTTAGGTAAGTCACACCCTAGCGAAGTATATTACTCGTCTTTCCCCTCCTAGTTCTAGACTAATATCTCCGCCAGCGACCATATCCCTAAGCTCCGATACCATTTATGACACTCCCAAAATAGGTCCACACAACCCATTCTGAGTCGCCAAATATCATACTATAAAAATCAAATGCAAACTTCATTTATACAACTGTTGAACTATCGTGCAGAATATGACCACAGTTAAACTGTGAGTTTTAATACAAATGTATATAACTCTCATGGTGCCTTGACCACAACATTACAATGGTACCTTACATAAAAGTACAATCAATAACTATTTTAGAAATTAAAATCTTTGGAAAGTGCTCAAGGAAACCTTCGTACATGGGAGGCCATGCGTCTAGGTTATGATAGATATCATATATCCACAGAATTATCCTTGGTTGACCCAATAGTCCCCAAAGAAAAACAAGAAGATTGTTATCATCTTCTTTCCAATGGTGAGTCTTCTCTTGACATATAATTATCTCTGTTGTCTCCAAGTGAGAATTATATTTCAAATAAACTCCAAGATTATATAAGTAGTGCTTGTAGATATACTCAGCAAGTGGATGTGCACAACCATGTCTTATGATAACACGAGGTTGTATGTTATTAGACATCTTGTATGATAGTGGCAAAACACCCTTCTAAAGTTGGGTTCACCTTACCCTATTTGTAAGACCCCAACTTATTATAAATAAATTAAATTTTCCTCTATTCATTATTCTAAAATAATAAGGTGTTAATTTAAAATAATACTTTGGTTATAGATGAAATGTGAAAATTTTTACAAAATAAACAAGTGGTTATAAAATAATCATTGTTTTCGGGGAATATTCATTTGGTCGTGGAATATTCGTACGACGGCGCAGTCAATTGTGGGCCCCATAATAGAATAACGGTCGGATGAAGAAAATGACAAATTTGGGTTTTTATAAATAACGGCAAAAATTTTACCGTTAACACTGTTGGATAATTGGTGGTTAAAATACAGTAATATGTGTGGTTGTACAGTAGCACACGGTATTGCACAGTATGGTTGAAATATTGATTCGTACGTAAGAAGTCACTACTCAATAATTGTTACAGTAGTTACTGTTCATTATTTTATTATATTGATTCAATAATTGCTGCATTTTTAGTTTATATTATTATTGTTTCAATAATTGTCATTGCACAATATTTCTCATTATCAGATCAATAATTCATATAATTTGAATAATATTATTAGATAACATTATTGGCAATGTCTAGAAAGTTCTGTCAAGGAGAGGTTTGGTCATCTAATTGCGCGCCAGTAAGGAGAAATCCTTATTGAAAAGCCCCCTCTTTCCTGGGAACGGCCTGGTTGTCATAATTGTGATTCTATAATATTATTTAAGAATAATTAATTATTGATTCATATGATAAGGAAATATTTATTTGATGTGGATATAATTGATTAATATATTATTTTATGTGGATATAATTGAAGGAATTCATGTTGAAGTGTTTTATCAGTATTTTGTCGAACTGGAAGAATTAAAAATCATCCGTTTGTGGATTTTGGAAAATTTCTGTTTGGAATTTGGAAAAAATTTCTTCTGCAAAGTTGTAGAGAATTTGATTTCAGGAAGAATGGACATAAAATTCGTATTTTTCTGATAAATGAGCTATTTTCTATGAATTGTTGAAGTTTCGGAGAATAAAATGATTTTTATTAAATTATGGGTGGGACCCACTTTTTGTTTTACAACATGTGGGCTGCCAATTTATTCAAAGATGACTGATGGTTTTCAAAGTTGGTTGGTGGCATGCGTAGAAGGTGAGAAATAATAATAATAATAATATTTTATTAATTTAGTCTACTTTGGCGTTCTAGCATTTTCCTATAAATAGAGGGCTAAGTTAGAATTGAAAATCACGCCAGAAACAAGTTTTTTCTCTTTCTCTCTCTATATTATCGAGCGTATTCTTATGAGTATACTTTGAGTGTTGCTATACGGTGCGAGTTTCTGTCAGCACTATACCCGAAATTCAGTCAAAAATACGGTTATTTTGAGGTAAGGGATGTTATTTTCTTCTTAAATGATATTATATTCTTCAATATCATTATGCCTAAATATTAGTGAACTTTTTAATCAAATTTGGAACTTGTTGTGTCGGGGTTACTATTCACGTATACGGCACTATTCACGTATACACACTATTCACGAATACGGCACTATTCACCGAAAAATGAAAATTTTCCTTTTTGTCCAAGATGTCTATTTTGGCTACTATCTTTGATTGTATCCATGTTTTGATCATTATTTTTGAATTCTACTTCAAAACTGGTTATTATGGAGTATTATTGATCTTGGATAAAACTGTTATACGAATCCCTAATATTTGTCCTTCTATCTCACTGGATTCGTTCTTAAAAATATTTTTCATCATCCTCAGTCCTTAATGATGATATTATTGAATATCTTTGGCCTGTAATGCAAAGATAAATGATTACTGATGAATATCTTTGGCCCGTAGTGCAAAGATGAACAGGTGTTGAGATGAACATGACCAACCGGTGATATAAATGAATATCTTTGGCCTTTAGTGCAAAGATGATTAAAGATGTATATTGATTGTTGTTACAGGGATAAAATATTAACGATGGACTCTTAAATATTAGAAGATAGTAGAATTCATCCTCTACGTGACTCTTCTAATGGATTGTTGTTTTCGCTGTATTTGTTGATCTAAAACTTGTTGTCGATTATATTTTATCATATTTTTTCCCTGTTGAAGACTAATGATAATTTGTTGTATATTATCTTAGTCATAATATTCTTTACTAGGCTAGTTGAGCTCCCCCTTTTCCTTTTTGTTCCATTTTTCTTCTTAGGAGGTGAGAACATAGCAAGATCGAGTCGGGGTATGAAGTGAGGTTTCTAGAAAGATGTTTTAGCAGTCCTCAATATTTTCGTAAAATAGTGTTTAAATAATTGTAATGAGGACTTATTTGAGTGTGGATATTGTCTAGAAGACAATATTTGTATTTAAACTCACAGTATGTATTGTCGTATTTTACACGATATTTGTATTATTGAAGTTGTAGTTTGCTTTATGTACCATGTATTTGGCGACTCAGAATGGGTGTTGTATTCCTGTTTTGGGGGCGTCACACTATTCGGTTCACCAAAATTAAATATCAAATGACGTATATAAGAACACACTTATCTAAAGTTCTCAATAAAATTATTTTCATACTATTTAGGGAGAACCTCAACAGCTGTAGACCACCGTTCTATTCTTTTGTTACCCCCGTTCGACCCAGCTACACTTTTATTACCTGAAAAGAATTGTGAAGCAAAAAGGGTGAGCACAACTAGCCAGTAGAGAATACCATGACTTAAGATAATTTACATCATCAATAGCCTTTATCAGTAATAAATCAGAGATTTAGAACATATGGTAGATGATAAAACTTTTCAACCATAGTTGCAGCGGAACGAGCAATCCATTAGAAGAGTCAAATAGACTATAGGGTCTATTATCTTCTCCATGTTAAAAGTCCACCAACAATGTTTTATCCCTGTAACATCAATTAACAATTTTTGTCCACAATCTTATGAATAACTCATAATCATAATTGTGATTCTAAATTCCTCTTCTCACCTAGGACGAAGATAATTTTCATCACCTATTTTTACCGGAAATATCAAAAATCATGGTTATACCAAATCATAATTTTTGTTCATAATCATACTAATAAATTCATCTTTGCACTACGGGCCAAAGATATTCATTAACAATTTATCTTTGCTCTACAGGCCAAAGACATACAACTGTATTATAAAAGAGTCAGTAAGAGCATTATATCTACTATCTTCTACGAATTAAAAGTGTATTATCAATATGTTATCATTGAGACTCAGCTTAATAATTAATCCACAGCATCGAATCATCCCTGCTTTACGGCCAAGGATATTCATTAGTATTACGACCACGAGTTATCCATGCACTACGGGCCAAGGATATTCGTATTTTCAACAATGGTCATGATTATACCGAATAATCCCTAGTTATAATCATACCAACAACTGTCCATCAATGCACGAAAGCCAAAGATATACAACTATAAAACCAATAATCATCAGTCCATCTTTGCACGTAAGCCAAAGATATACAACTATAAAACAAATAATCAACGGTCCATCTTTGCACGTAAGCCAAAGATATACAACTATAAAACCAATAATCATCAGTCCATCTTTGCACGTAAGCCAAATATATACAACTAAAAAATAAATAATCAACAGTCCATCTTTGCATGTAAGCCAAAGATATGCAATTGTAAAATCAATAATCAACAGTCCATCTTTGCATGTAAGCCCACGTAAGCCAAAGATGACTTTCATCACAATATAAGCATGAGGATGATAACAATGATATAAGCATTAATCAAATGAAAACAAGGATAAATATTAAAGACTTTAAATTTATCCAAATATTATCAATCACTTAATAAACTCATAATCTAATATTATTAATATTATAACAATATTTTAATCACTTCTTAAATTTATAAACAATTTATTTCAATTGTTTACACTTTACCAAATAATGCATTTAATCAGTCAAAAATGCCATACTCATAAGATTTCATCACCAATGATCAAATTTCTCATCAAAAATCTGTATATACCCTACATAGGATTCCCAAGCCATAAAATCCTATTTTCCAATTTTGTTACTTCACATAACATATTTAATTCATTTACTCATAACTAATTCATTTTCATGAAAAATACCAAATCAGTTCCAAAAATATTTCCTTTCTGGGATTTAGTAGAATATAGTCCCATATTGAACATATATTTTTCTCGGAATTTTTAAAATTCATTTACAATTTTTCATATGGCCAAAACTTTCGAATATTTAGACATTTATCATAAATTGTACTTTTGTCAAAAAATTCTGAAATTTACAGGGTATACTCCTGTTATATACATGTACTCCCAATAAAAATTTCACCAATTTTGGAGTTAACCACAAGGAGTTATAAGGGTTTACTTTTAAAATAGTCTTTTCTCATAAAATTCATAACTCCTAATCTATACATCCAAAAATTGCCATTTTCGACACAATCTAGAAAACTCAACAAACCATCATTTCAAATTTTTCCAGAATTTTTGAGGGTCAGAAAAATTACGAAATTGCAAATGGATTTTCGCCCGCCATGCGATAATCCACGTAGACAGATCATTTCCATAATTTAATAAGGAATGAATACAAGGGATCATTCACCATGCATGCGGTAATCTACATAGACAGGTTATTCCAACAGAATAATAAAGAATGGAATAATAGAAGAATTCACCATGCATGCGATAGACCGCACAGACAGGTTATTCCCAACAGAATAATAAAGAATGGAACCAGGTCATGCGTAATCCGCACAGACAAGATATTCCAACAGAATAATAAAGAATTGAATAACAACACAATTCACCAGGCATGCGGTAGACCGCACAGACAGGTTATTCCAACCGAATAATAAAGAATGGAACCAAGTCATGCGTAATCCTTACAGACAGGATATTTTAACAAAATAATAAAGAATGGAACCAGGTCATGCGTAATCTGCACAGACAGGATATTCCAACAGGATAATAAAGAATAGAATAACAACAGAATTCACCAGGCATGCAATAGACCGCACAGACAGGTTATTCCAATAGAATAATAAAGAACGGAACCAGGTCATGCGTAATCCGCATAGACAGGATATTCCAACATAATAATAAAGAATGGAATAACAAAAGAATTTCACCATGTATACGATAGTCCGCGTATACAGGTTATTCCAACAGAATAATAAGAAATAGAATAACAATAACTCTCTTCATGAATACGAAAGAAATAATACCCCTTACCTTAGAAGAAACTGGATATTGGAATAATGAGGTAACAGACTTCTCTTCTTCTTTCTCTCTATAATTTCTCTCTATAATAATTGCTCTAAAGCTTTAGTGAATTGGTGAGAAATGAAGGAAAAATGAGCTTCTATTTATAGGAAAATATAGTTTCGATAATTGCACGTTTTGGGGCTCGAAATATTACAGTATAATACCTTCCTCTTCTTTTTTTTTAATTTAGTCTTGCAAGTATTATCAAACTTGAACCACCTCCCCTAATAATAAATAATGTGAATCAATAGTTTAATCATGTGAATCAATAGTTATAATCATGTAAAAATACAAATTACAGTATAGTACCTCCATCTATACCTCTATTTTTAATATAGTCATGCAAGTATTATCAATCTTGCACCAACTCCCCTAATAGTACATGAATGTGAATCAATAGTACACACACGTGAATAAATAGTTATAATCATATGAATTAATAGCAATTAATTGCTCATTTATTCGATTAATTACCCGATTGGTCAATATAACCTCCAAAAATCCATTATTATCGAAATAAAGGTCGATTTCCACTAACACTAATAATCCCAACACAATGGAAATGTTTTTCTCAAAAATTTCATTTTTGAAATTTTGACGTTTGACTTTTTTTGAAAAGTCAACCGTTGACTTTTTTGACCAAAAAGTCAACCTTGACAAATTTTGTGTTTATAGTCTATTTATACTAATTTCATCGTTTCGGACTCAAATATCACGTCCGCGTCTCCAAATTCAACTCCAAACTCAAATTTTATTTTTAATAACATTCATCATTAATATTATAACTCACAATATTTAACAACTAGGTCGTTCCCAAAAAAGAGGAGGCTTTCCAATAAGGATTTCTCTGTATTGGCGCCCAATTAGGTGACCAAACCTCTCCTTGACAGAACTTCTATACATTGTCAATATTGCAAATAATAATATGAATAACTTTGTCGTCTCAATTATTGATTTAATAATATATAAAATATTATGCAGATGATATTGTGACAATAATTGAATCAATAATATGAGAGATATGATGCAGCAATTATTATAGCAATAATTAAGTATAACTGAGTGACTTCTCACATAAGCATCAATAATCAATACCGCGTGCTACTATGCAATCACGCGTATTACTGTACTTTTATCAATTTAACCATTTACTAAATAGAATAATAATTATAAAAATTGAATACTTTCATTTCGTAAAATTCGGGGTCTTACAAATAGTGCCTCCTTATCTTTAGAGCAAAAACTATTACGACCAGTTCCAGATCATGAGTAGGGTAAACTTTCTCATAATCCTTTCAACTGCCTAGATGCATACGCAATGACCTTACCATACTGCATGACCACCAAGTCCTCTATGCAAAGCATCGCTATAAGCTAAAAATTTTTGTGTCATCGGGTAATGACAAAATAGGCTCTTCACTCAGTCTCTTCTTCAATTCTTGAAAACTGTCCTCACACTTATCAGTCCGCGCTTATTTCACCGTCTTCCTCGTCAAGTTAGTCAACGGAGTAGTTATCTTCAAAAAATCCTGGATGAATCTCCGATAGTAACCCGCTAACCCTAGGAAACTCCGCACCTCAGTTGGCATTTTCGGTTATTCCCAATTCATTACGGCTTCTACCTTCACTGGATCTACCAAAATCCCCTTATGGTCAATGACATGACCTAAAAATTGTACATTCTCCAACCAAAATTCACACTTAGTGAACTTCGCATATAACTTCTCCTTTCTTAGTGTCTCTAAAACTAATCTTAGGTGTTCAGTATGATCTTCTGGAATCTTAGAATAGACTAGAATATCATCGATAAGCACCACGACGAACTTGTCCAAATATTATTTGAACACTCTGTTCATCATATCTATAAATGCAGCTAGTGCATTAGTCAACCCAAATGACATCACTAGAAACTCGTAATGACCATAACGAGTCCTGAATGCTGTCTTTGGTACATCCTCCTTCCTAACCTTCAACTGATGATACCTCGTTCTTAAATCTCTTTTAGAAAAATACGTAGCCCCTTTCAACTGATCAAAGAGATCATCGATCCTGGGCAATGGGTATTTATTCTTTATCGTCAACTTGTTCAACTCTCTAAAGTCGATACAAAGTCTCAGCGATCCATCCTTCCTCTTGACAAACAGTACCGGTGATCCCTATGGCGAAACACTCAGTTGGATGTACTTCCTATCCAACAGTTCTTGTAACTGCACCATCAACTCCTTCATCTCCACTGGTGCCATACGATACGATGCCCTGGAAACTGGTGCCGCTCCTGGCACTATGTCTATTACAAACTTTGTCTCCCTATCCGACGAAAGACCCGATAATTCACTCAGAAATACATCGACGAATTCTCTAACTATATGTATTTGTTCCATGGTTGCTACCACTCTATGGGTATCAACAACATAACACAGATAACCTACACATCCCTTCCTCAATAATTTCATAGTTTGTGTCATGGTTAGATAACACGAACGTCTCGGTGATCTATTCCCGTAAAATACTACCTGTGGTTGTTTTAACATTCGAAGGTTCACACATTTCTTCTGACAATCTATAATTGCCTCATGGTTAACTAACCAATCCATTTTGAGAATTACGTCGAATTCTCCTAACTTTATCGGTATCAAATCTACCAATAATTTACAACCCCATATATCTACGTAACAACTCCTATGAACATCTTTAACAGGAATTATTTCTTCGTTTGCTACCTTAATATTTAAAGGTATAGGCAACTCTTTGGGAAATAATCCTAATCGTCTAGCAAAATCACATGCTATAAACAAACAAGTAGCACCTGAGTCAAATAGCACGTAAGCATTTATGTCGTTGATCGGAATAATACATGCGATGACGTCCCCTGATGCAACCGCATCTTGGACTGTCATGTTAAAGGTATGGCCCATCGGCCTACCAGGCTGAGCTAGACCACCAATAGCTAACTTACCGCTACTAGTACCCCGGTTCCCGTCCGTCCCCTTCTTCGGCCAGTTCTTTGCCATGTGATCAGTTGACCCATACACAAAGCATCCGTGATTCTTTTTTAGACTTGGACAGTTAGGTGAGATATGCCCTTCCTATCCATAGTTATAACAGACGGCCTTCCCCTTGAGACAGACTCCTAAATGAGTCTTCCCATAGGTCTTGCAGGCCTCCATCCTCCTCTTTGGACTCCCTTGCTTCACTCCGGTATTCCTAGAGCTAAACGCCTTCCTCTTCTGTCCCTCGCCACTACCAATGGCTCCTTCGACCTTTACTCCCCCATCCATTTTCCCTTTACTCTTCTTATCCTTGTGGTATTGGCTCAACGCCTTGCTACCACCTTCGGCGATTATCGCCTTCTCTAAAATGGTCCCAAATGAAGTACTTTAGAACACCAAAATACGGTTATAGAGCCAGAGTTTCAAGCCTTGCTCGAACCGTCATGCCTTCCTAACCTCAGTATCCATTTAGTGTGGAGCGAACCTTGCAAGTTTATTAAACTTGGCGGCGTATTAGGGAACCGACATGTCCCCTTATTTCAACTTAAGAAACAGCATCTCCATCCCTCCCTGCATTCTTGTGGGAAAGTAGTTCTTGAAGAATATCTCATTTAACCTCACCCACGTTAGATTCTCGACCCCGACCCTAGCCTGATTAGCCTCACACCAAAAGTTGACCTCTCCCTTCATTATATAGGTTGCAAAGGCAACCTTCTGGGCCCCGTCGACATTTACTATCACAAATGCCTTCTCTATTTCTTTTACCCATGTTTGGGCATCGATAGGGTCCGTAGTTCCTTTGAACTCCGGTGGACCCACGCTCTTAAATCCTTAAAGGTAGTAGCTCGTGCTACTCCTGGATTTACGAGGATATTAGCCCCAGTTCTATTAAATACAGCTGTTAAAAGGTTAACAAACTCCTGCATAGGGTTAATCGGACCTCCCTCTGGTGGATTTACATTAGCTCCTTGATTACATTGTACTCTTCTCGACAGCATTTTGCTGATACAATAAACATCACATTTCGTTATTATCCCTTCCTTTATTAGTTATTATTCGATATTACACAATAACTTCAATCATCCATTGATCATTATGTTTCATAAAAAGGTTTATATTCATTCATTCATTGTAGTATAATACTAAATTGGTTACATTACACAATTTAAGCTGATTACATTACTTTTCCCGCTATTGCTTTCCAAAATTTGGGATTTACAAAAGATTGCCCTTTGTTATACAAAAGAGGGCTTTACGTCACTACTTAATACAAAATATTTACATACTTAAACTACTCTACCTACTAATAGATCACATCTGCCTCAAGGCATTATCAAAATCTGCCTTGGCAAGACCGTCAATGATATCACGACTGATAGTATGCCGCGTCTGCCCCACCTCTACAGGATAACTAGCTACCTGTTGCTAGAAATCTGTGTGAGAACTCCTATAAATATAGGACATTCTCCCTATCTTTTTCAATTTGGTCTTTAGCTCCTCCTTGAGCTCAAAGACCTCATGTTTCAGCTCATGGACCTTGTCCTTAGCCAAAACCCTTTCATCGTTCTTCTGCTCCCACATGGACTCCATGTCTGTCTTGTCCTCTATGACAGCTTGGAGTTCTACCTTCAGCTCCTTAACCTCCTAACAGTAATGGATATTCCTATCCAATAATATCGTGAATAGTGACATCATCGACTCCCTAGGAGAAATCTCTACTGCTATTGCTACTGGATTGAAGGACACTATCTCCACTTCTTCTTATATCATACCATCGAATACTGACATGAGGTCGGGATCCTCTTAGTCTCCGGACTCAATGAGCACTATCTCGGGTTCTGCCACTATGGGGTTCGGTATAACCTCTATTTGGTTCACCGACTCTTCACTAACTGACTATCCATCTAAATTCATTCCATTTACTCGTGACATCTACACAAAATAATTAAGTTAATTAGTACACGCCAGTAGAATAATAAAAACACATAACATAATCATAATGCATTTTTATAAGGTTATTTCCTTCTTTTACTTCTTTGACTTCTCTTAAGGTTATAACTTAAGGTTTTTAATTCCCCCCCTTAAGTTTTATAACCTAATGCTTTGATACCAACCTGTGACGCCCCCAAATCTGAGTATCTTCTAACCCGACAGATGGTGCTACACGGTACTACCATTCACATATTCATTCAATTAAAAAGTCTCAAAGGAACGAATATATCTTCTATATATTCAAAATAATATTAACATTCCCCTAGGTTCTTTATAACCATTACCTTATTCTTGTCATAATATCAAATATATTACAATCATTCACCTTATACTATTACATAAGTATTATACGGGTTCGTCTTCGCCTTGCCTTTATCCTTACCGGAGCCTTCGGTCCGTTCGATCTTAGCTGTGTTCATATGGTTCAAGCAAGAGTGAGCATGACTATCTCAACAAGTATAACATTTTTAATAAACAACATGCTTGAAACATAGGAATCGTATATCTTTAATAACTGAACAATAGTTATAAAGTACTATTGGTAATTTAAAATAGCACTTGTTTTCCTTCAAAACGTTTTACAACCACAATATTCAGTAAAACATAAATTTCGGTCCAAGACCTTGAGCATTTCATAAGTTCTTTTGAAAAAGACATCTCGGAACTAAGCCTGTAAGTCCAACATTTCTTACGAGTACGTCTAGGTGATCAACCTATAGTACTCTATGTTGATCAACACTACATTCATTAAACGTGTATACGTTTAAGTTGTGGCAACCTTACGTGCCTGTCGTTAATTGACAAAACATTTTTAGCATACTCAGTCTTCGTTTGAAAACCACACCAACATAACTTGGTAAACATTAACCATGCTTGATAGAAACATAATATAAGTCTAGCCGAAAGAATTGGCTTTGACTTCATCATATAAGATTTCATGCAAAAGGATACATTAATTTTAAAGCTTGTTTAGACTGAACTGGAACAAGGGTTAGAAGACTTGACTTCAGCGTCTGCTATGGTATAATTACTTTATGTTTGAGTCTTTAAAGTCTCTACAATACATGATCACATAATGCACCATATTAGGTTATATATAATCAAGTATATATACAACTATATCTTACCCTTCTTCTCAATCTAATCATGTATTAGATTTATTTAATATTAGTTTCGGCTTGTTATTATACTTACATTCATAATTGAATAGGTTATCATCAACATTTACATACCATACTTAAGGTTTAACAATGTTTTAACAATGTTACTTCAAGTTCATTAAGATAAGTTCAATTTGAATTAATCACATTATCTTCCTTTATACTTATAAACATTCCTCACTATCTTTGATCTAGGGTTGGCGCTGCGGCGCCAGCTTGCGCTTTCTAAGCTGCGCTGCGGCGCGAGAAAATAGTAGGCAAGTCTCGGACTTGGGGCTGTGGCGCGAGTCCTTGCTTAGTGGTCCACAATGCAGCGCCACTCCTCACTAGGCCGAATATTATTCACGGCGCTGCGGCGCGACAAATTGGCCTTGGACTAGCGCCGCGGCGCCAACTCTGTGCACCAGATAGTTTTGACAGTTTTTCAGCTTTGCAAAATTCCCGGGCTCATAACTTCTTCGTTATAAGTCTGAATTGGCTCGTTCAAAAGCCTACGGTTCACAAATCTCATACTCTACGTGTCCATGCAAGAATTTTATATTTTTAACTTCGTTTTCTCAAAATTCACCTATTGGTTCATTTTTAACGAAAACGGTAAACGTTTGTGAACGTTCAACGCTCGTTTCTTCGTTCTAAGTTAGAATTTAGTCATTTTCGAGTCCACAACTCTATAATTTCAAATATGACTTGACTCCATCGAAAACCAACGTTTCTATGTTCAAACACAAAATTCGACTTCTATTCCGAGATTTTCACGAATTTGACGAGTATCGTCCAATCATGTGAATTCTGGCATAGCTTCATTATTTAGGTTTTGTTCATCGTTCTAAATAAATTCTAACCATCATATGAACATTTCAAACTACCTATTACATCAACTTATTTTCAAAGTAAGTTTTGACTTATTCTTCATAAGTTTATGACTTATCAACTTATGACCTACAAAGTTTCATTCGTTTTGACTTATTATTGATTTGAGTCCTTTACTCAATGTTCTCACATCATATCAAACATACTAACTTTATATGATAATCATATGATAAGTTCATCATAAGTTATCAACTTATTTAGATTCAAGTTGCTTATTCATAACTTATTCGGCTTAAGTCCATTCATTAATCAATTCTTATGATTGTTTAGAATACATGCTTATTAAGTTACACTTCTCTTATCATCCTACAATGATAGAGATGAAGATGTATTAGACAAGAGTCTTACCCTTGAAGAACTTGTACTTCTCTTCTTTGAAAATCTAACAAAGGTTGTCTTGACTTATGTGTGCTTATTCTCTCTAACCAATAAGTTACTTTATATTGGAAGTTGTTAGTGTTTAGAATAATGAACAAATGTCTAGCAAACTTCCTCTATTTATAGGCTTGACAAAGTTAGGGTAGTTTAGTCTTTTAGGCCCTTCCACCTCCTTACTAACCTCCTTACTATTCCTTTGCTTTAGTGTTGCCTAAATTTTTAATAGCACTTTACCACGCAAGTATACGCGTTCAATTGTAATATTCAGCAAGCAAGGATATCGTTCCCACGAGGAAATAGACTAATATTTATCAATTACTAACTCTAATGCAATTAACCCTATTTTAAACTAAGAAAATTTTGTTTATGATTTGAAAATTAAACTTAACAAACTAATAATTAAAATCAAAATTTCACAAGAATAACTGCAGATTTAACAGGTTAAGATTATAACTTCCCTTGGTATTTCATTTAAACTAACTTACTTCCCATTTAACATAAATCAATTAATATGAATTGTTATCCAAGAATGCTTTATAAATATTCACGCACTTCTTCCAAAGACACGTGAACAAATCCTCCTAAATCCAATCTTTAAGATGCGGAATTATAAGGAACACCCCAGTTAATCAACTCACTATATTCCTATGTGAATCAAGTTAATTAGGGTTTTACACACAAATTCTTTCAATGGATACAAAAGACACATAGGTATATTCCTATCCTACATGCTAATCATATTAACCCTATTCAGATTATATGAACAGATGTTATCATACCCAGATCTCAATCTATACTCCATCTTCCAATTTTATATAGATTATCACAGTAATTGTTGGCCAAACAATTAATCAATTAAACATAAGATATAATAAACAATTCAATAAAAACTAACTTTCATTCAATGGGAAGCTTGCAATTTAAACTACATACCAAGTTCCGTTGCAATCTTAATTAAAATTTAGTTTATGATAATAACAAAGAAAAACATCATCAAAGTTAATAATCCAAACATCCCAGATAATTACAAAAGATAAAACTAGAGAAGAGAAGAAAAAACTCTGAATTTGCTCTTAAACTCTCTCTTAGATCTTCAGCCTTTGCAATTCTCCTTCGTGTTTTTCTTCCTTGTTCTCTCTGCAAATCTCTTGAAAAATTGATTGATTGCTTGCAAAATTCGTTCCTCTCCCTTTTCTAGAGTCCTCTCCTATTTGTATTGGTCTCAGCCCTCATTCAGACTCCTATTTTCCTTCAAAAACCCACTTGGCAGCAACAAAACGCACATTATTACGCACTAGAGCGCCTAGGCGCTCAACATAGGCTAATTCCAAGCGCCTAGGCGCTTGGCCAGGACCACAGAAATACAAAAATGCCACTCAGCTTTAATTTTCATGATTTTTGACCTTTTTCTTCTCCGAAATGACCAATTTGTCCCTCCAGCTCCAACCTACAACAAATAAACACAAAACACATAAAAAAATACTAAAAAATAATAAAAGATAACAATAATTAAGTTTAATAATATCGGATTCATAGGTATAAAACCTACTCATCAAATACCCCCAAACTTAACCAATTGCTTGTCCCCAAGCAACACAACACAATGCAATAACTAAATATGCAATGCAAATGCAACTAGATAAATGCTTAAATTCTAGCAGTCAAACAGAACAAAATCTATTCATCAAGCCTCAGAGAAATCACACTAAACATGCTAGTACATCATATCAAAAAAGATTAATAATTTCCTCGTCAATCATCAAATCTTAACCTGTTATTATTGATATAGTGTGTGTGTGCTTAACATCCATGCTAACTGATATGATGCTAAATACAACACATAATAAATCTCTTTAAAGGAATCATACAGTTTAAACTCACAAAATTCACGAACAAGCTAAAACCAACTAAAGACAAATATCCACCAAAATTTAAGAGTCCAATCCGGGATACTTATGCTTTATTGTGCTTTACGGGGGCTTTTTGCTCTTTTTCTGTTTTATTGTTTTTTTTTTCATATATATATTTTTTTTAACCATGACTGTGCAATGCCTCATTCCATTAGGCTAACAGTGCTACCCCTTAGCGAGCTTTTGACCAACGACTCCCAGACCATATAAGACCTTAGCGCGCTAGGTTTTAAGATCCCCCTTCGGGCGTACTTGCTCAAGTAACAAAGGCCCCAAAACAAAACTAGCCACGGTATTATTTTTTTTTCTTTTTTTTTAAGCTTATATATCCCAAATTTTCCCCCCAAACTTAAGTTTTTATCTAACTTCAGTCATCTTCGCCTATTTACATCTTTCATTCATTCAAACTAGCATTATCCTCTAGAAGTCCATTATGTGTCAATTTAAACTCAATCAGTCAACATAGTTATTTTTACTGTGCTATCCTTATTATATCAGTTTCAAACAGGTACAGATTCAAATCATGACAAGAAATCACATCAAAGTCTTAACAGACAATACTATACTTGTCTACTTATTTCCAATCTCATCACTGGCCAAAACAGACTTAAACTATCTAACAGCTGGAAACATGCAAATACTTAAATTTTTTTTTTTAGGAAATTAAAATGAAAACTACATGAATGCAAACTATATGAAAAACTATTAACTGAATACTATATGAATGTACTAGATGAATACTACATGCATGAACTGGAGCTGGACAATTACACCCCCAAACTTAACCAATGCAATGTCCTCATTGTATATAAGAAACAAAAATTAAGAAATTAAGCACTGAGGACTTCCCTGAAAGAAAGAAGCTTTATTCCTCGTCAGTATCCTCCTCCTCTTCTTCTTCCTCTTCATCTGGGGGGTACGCAGACAATGGTGGAAATTGGTAGGGAGCGGCAGCTGGATTATCGAACACTTGGTGTGCACTGATTTTGAACACTATTGGTAGGCACTCCCCCAAATTTAATTTTCACCAAATTTGCCAATTACTAAGCACATTATACTTCCAAGGCAATACAAGCAACAATTAAGAGTACCCACACTCACTTGAGCCAACACAATGATAGAAACTAGCTTCAAAGTACTAACATAGCTATTATCCAAGTGAATCCAAATAATTTGCAATAAAATCTTGTGTACTTACTTGGGTATAGCCAAATATGATGTTTCAATCAAAGTTGGATGAGAAATTTGAGCTTTGAACCCTTACTTTAGATAGATGTGGCTTGAATGTCGTTTGATTCCCGAATTGGTGAAGAAGGATGACAAGATGGAGCCTGAGTGACTTAGTTTGGGTAGGAGATTTAGTGTTTGATTAGGATTTGGAAGAGAAAGATTGGTTGTTTAGGATAGATTAGATGAGGGTTGAGAGTTGTGGTGAGTTAGAGATGGAGAAGGAGAGCAAGAAAGTGTTTGATTTGGGGATGGAAGAGTGTAGCCCGAATTGGGGCTTTTTTTTGTATTGGAGCGCCTAGGCGCTTGAGAATGTACTGTCTGGACCGCCTAGGCAGTTGCCTGCAGGAAGCTTGGGTCGTGTGGAGCGCCTAGGCGCTTGATTTAGCCTTGGCTGGACCGCCTAGGCGCTTGGTCAGAAAAATAGTTACTGACTTGGAGCGCCTAGGCGCTTGATTTGGCCTTGGCTGGAGCGCCTAGGCGCTTGCTCCTTTGTCCAACATTTTCTGCTCCGACGTCCTTCGGGAAAATGGCCATAACTTCTTCGTCCGAACTCCGATTTAGATGATTCAAGATGTTCTGGAAAGAGGAAAAGTAGATCTACAACTTTCATTCTTGAAGTTTCATGAAATAATATCCGGAACTATAGTCAAATTGGCTCTGAAGTGACTGCTGTGTAAATGGCAAGCCGAAAACGCGAATCTAGCCACCCCAAACGTTGATCCATGTAACTTTTGTCCCAAATCTCATCAAATACCCCCAAACTTAAACCTTTGCTTGTCCTCCTTTCCTGCAATAAATTGAATATCTGTTAGAGAACAAGGAATGCAACAAATCCTAAACTATAAAGGTTTAACCACTAACTAAACTAAGAGTAAAGTAAATTAATAAAAGTAAAAATAGAAAATAACAATAAAATTTCCTGGGTTGCCTCCCAGTTAGCGCTTAGTTTATAGTCTTTAGCCCGACTTTCTTCTCTTTCTCTATCCAATTCCCCTTCGAAAATTGAGGAACCCTCCATCCATTAGTAATAACGTAACTTTCGAGAGTTTGCCATCAGTAAGGGTTATTGATTCAAATTCACCTAGCTTGTTCTTTATAGGTAGATTCTCTTTTACAACCTTCAAATAACTAGGCATTTTTCGAGTTGTATCTATTAACGAATTTTTACGTTGAAGCTTTTTTAGAATAACTGGTTCTTCATCTCTCTTCCCATTCTCTTCACACCATGGCACCAATTTTAAGCTAGCTTTCATATCATATATACCTTTATCGAAAAAATGACTACCAATTGGACACATGATTGCAAATCTAACCGGATCCTTAAACTTTGGTGGAGAAGATATATGGGGCACTATCAAAATTGGTTTATCTATGTCAGAACTCAAGGCTAGATCTTTGGCGACCTTCTTTTTCTGCTCCCCACTTGTCTCTTCCCTTTCCACATCCTTTTCTTTTGGAACATCCGATTCCAAATTTAGCATGGGCAATCCATCAGTCTCGGGAACCATGTTGCTTGACACTTCACCTTGAGGGCGATTGATGACGTCGTTGAAAAGTTGTCCCACCTGGTTCTCAAGATTTCGAATCGACATCTCCTGACTATTCGTCTGCTCCTCAATCAAAACCATGAACTTGGAAATAAGTCCTTCCAAGTTTAAAATCCTTTCTTCTTCATGATTAGGGAGTTGAATTTGTAATTCAGGAGTGTATGATAGGCATGGAGCAAAGGGTTGGGCTTGATTGTCATCACTCCATGAAAGATTTAGTGGATTCCCCCACTCATGATGATAATTACTGGAATAATCATAATTATTGGGATAATCGCTGAAGTTACCACTATATTGTAACTGACTCGAAACTGATGGTGCATTGATGACTCGGATGGTTTCCACCACAATACTCACATATCACCACTACAATTGGAATACATTGTGCTGATAAAGCATCAATCTTCCTTGAAAGTGTCCCAAATTGTGCTGACAATTCATCGAGTCCATAATTCTTTGCCTCCCTTGGCCGAGTCATTCTCGAATATAACCAATGATCGTCATGGTTGTTCATGGTGCCTGAAAAGGAATTAGACTAGAGACAAATAAATTAAAAATAAAAATAAAAAATAAAAAAATATTTAAATTAAGATTAACGCTATAAAAATCAATAATGACAAAATATTAAACTAATATCCCCGGCAGCGCTGCCAAAAACTTGTTGCCTAAATTTTTAATAGCACTTTACCATGCAAGTATACGCGTTCAATTGTAATATTCAGCAAGAAAGGATATCGTTCCCACGAGGAAATAGACTAATATTTATCAATTACTAACTCTAATGCAATTAACCCTATTTTAAACTAAGAAAATTTTGTTTATGATTTGAAAATTAAACTTAACAAACTAATAATTAAAATCAAAATTTCACAAGAATAACTGCAGATTTAACAGGTTAAGATTACAACTTCCCTTGGTATTTCATTTAAACTAACTTACTTCCCATTTAACATAAATCAATTAATATGAATTGTTATCCAAGAATGCTTTATAAATATTCACGCACTTCTTCCAAAGACACGTGAACAAATCCTCCTAAATCCAATCTTTAAGATGCGGAATTATAAGGAACACCCCAGTTAATCAACTCACTATATTCCTATGTGAATCAAGTTAATTAGGGTTTTACACACAAATTCTTTCAATGGATACAAAAGACACATAGGTATATTCCTATCCTAAACGCTAATCATATTAACCCTATTCAGATTATATGAACAGATGTTATCATACCCAGATCTCAATCTATACTCCATCTTCCAATTTTATATAGATTATCACA
The DNA here is from genome assembly GCA_020205505.1 of Panax japonicus. Lineage (NCBI taxonomy): Eukaryota > Viridiplantae > Streptophyta > Magnoliopsida > Apiales > Araliaceae > Panax > Panax japonicus. Next base: position 47,895,729 of record CM035114.1, read on the forward strand.
GTAATTGTTGGCCAAATAATTAATCAATTAAACATAAGATATAATAAACAATTCAATAAAAACTAACTTTCATTCAATGGGAAGCTTGCAATTTAAACTACATACCAAGTTCCGTTGCAATCTTAATTAAAATTTAGTTCATGATAATAATAAAGAAAAACATCATCAAAGTTAATAATCCAAACATCCCAGATAATTACAAAAGATAAAACTAGAGAAGAGAAGAAAAAACTCTGAATTTGCTCTTAAACTCTCTCTTAGATCTTCAGCCTTTGCAATTCTCCTTCGTGTTTTTCTTCCTTGTTCTCTCTGCAAATCTCTTGAAAAATTGATTGATTGCTTGCAAAATTCGTTCCTCTCCCTTTTCTAGAGTCCTCTCCTATTTGTATTGGTCTCAGCCCTCATTCAGACTCCTATTTTTCTTCAAAAACCCACTTGGCAGCAACAAAACGCACATTATTACGCACTAGAGCGCCTAGGCGCTCAACATAGGCTAATTTCAAGCACCTAGGCGCTTGGCCAGGACCACAGAATTACAAAAATGCCACTCAGCTTTACTTTTCATGATTTTTGACCTTTTTCTTCTCCGAAATGACCAATTTGTCCCTCCAGCTCCAACCTACAATAAATAAACACAAAAAACATAAAAAGATACTAAAAAATAATAAAAGATAACAATAATTAAGTTTAATAATATCGGATTCATAGGTATAAAACCTACTCATCATTTAGCCCTAAGAAAACTTGCTCATTACTCATTTTCTTGCTTATCACATAATATATCCAATACTTGATCACCACATAAAGTACTTGACCATTACTTCACCCATGGGTTGCTCCATGGTTCAAGCCTAACCCATTAGATCATGACATTGGGCTTAACTTAGTTAACTTAGCTTATTACTATTGGGCTTGCATTACTTTACTTTGGGCTTGCATCTTAATTCATATTGGACTTATACATCCTATATAATCCATTCATTTATTCACAATTGGCTTAAAGCCTTAGTACATATTATATACATATAATTCTCGTATTCTAGTTCGTATACTAATTCGTAATATACGTTATTCAACTCTCTATACATACTCGTATAATACTCCATAGTATACTTACATTCAATACCTACGTATCATACAATCAATACATTCTCTTCTTAACGCTTCATATTCCTAACGTTCTCTAATTAAGTTCGCATGCAAAATATTGCATTTTCCATACTTAGATTATTATTACATAATCCATCTTACCTTGATATTATAACGTTACGTATTTCTCGGAAGTTCAAAAATAATTCCTGAGCGAGAATTGATGAATAATGTTTTTCAAAAAATTTCTCGGAAAACTTTTATTTTCATCTTAGAAATTCAAACAATTTATTTCTCTAACATAGTTAAAATACTACGATGTTCTAACATTTCTAGGTTATAGAACGACATTCATCTTATCAAAACATAATAATAACAAAGAATATTATTTTATACATTATTAAATCATTTATAAAAGGTTCGATTTTCTGGGGCGTTACAGATGTAACAGACTTCTCTTCTTCTTTCTCTCTATAGCTTCTCTCTCTATAATTGCTCTTGTGAGTCTTAGTGAATTGGTGAGAATGAAAGAAGAATGAGCTTTTATTTATAGAAAAATATAGTTCCAATAATTGCACGTTTTGGGGCTTGAAATAGTACAGTATAATACCTTTATCATTTCCTTCATTTTTAATTTAGTCCTGCAAGTATTATCAAACTTGCACCACATCCCCTAATAGTATATCATGTGAATCAATAGTACATTCATGTGAATTAATAGTTCTATACATGTGAAAAAAAGTTACAGTATAGTACATTCATCTACACCTCCATTTTTAATTTAGTCATGCAAATATTATCAATCTTGCATCACCTCCCCTAATAGTACATGCATGTGAATCAATAGTACTCACATATGAACAAATAGTTATAAACATGTGAATTAATAGAAATTAATTGCTCATTTATCTGATTAATTATCCGATTGGTCAATATAACCTCCAAAAATCAATTATTATCGGAATAAATGTCGATTTCCAGTAACACTAATAATCCCAACACAATGGAACTATCAATTTCATCTTTAATCAACACAAACTTATTCATCATTAATATTATAACTCACAATATTTAACAACCAGATCATTCCCAGGAAAGAGGGGGCTTTTCGATAAGGATTTCTCCCTATTGACGCGCAATTAGGTGATCAAACCTCTCCTCGACAGAACTTTCTAGACATCGTCAATATTGCAAATAATAATATGAATAACTTTGTCGTCTCAATTATTAATTTAATAATAAAAAATTTGATACTGTGACAATAATTAAATCAATATTATGAGAGATATTATGCAGCAATTACTGTAGCAATAATCGAGTATAACTGAGTGCCTTCTCACGTAAGCATCAATAATCAATACCGTGTGCTACTATACAACCACGCATATTACTATACTTTTACCACCAGGTAGTTCAACAGTTTAATGGTAAAACTTTCACTGTTATTTTTATAAAAAGATAATTCTATCATTTTTAAACTACGACAAACTTCCGTTGTGGGGTCCACCAATGATTGTGCCGTCATACGAATATTCCCTGTTAAAACGAATATTCCTCGACCAATCGAATATTATATAACCACTTGCTTACTTTGCAAAATTTGTAAATATTACCCACAACTATAACATTATATCAAATCCACACCATAATATTCAAAAATATATTTCGAGAAAAATTAATCTTTATTCATAAAAGTTGGGGTCTTACAACCTCCCTTTCTTATGAAATTTTGTCATCGAAATTAGGGTGTGTACTTGGTATGTCGAAGAGGTGAGGAAACCTTGACTTCATTTCAGATTCTAACTCCCAGGTCATTTCCTCAACATCGTGGTTTCTCCACAAAACATTGACTTGAGGTATAACCTTGGAGCATAGAATATGATCCTTCTTATCCAAGATTTTAACATGTACCTTTTCATATGTTAAATCTTCTGTTATCTCGTCCGATTCTAATTTAATAATGTGGTTTGGGTCTTTCACATATTTACGTAACATAGATATATGAAAAATGTTATGAACACGTGACATACTTGGCGGTAAGGCGAGTCTATAGGCCACAGTTCTTACTCGATCGAGGATTACAAATGGGCCAATGAATCGAGGATTGAGCTTTCCTCTCTTTCTAAATCTTGTAACTCCTTTCCATGGAGTAACACATAACAACACATGATCTCCAATATTGAATTTCACGTCTTTTCAATGAAGATCAGCATAACTCTTTTGTCGATCTTGTGAGATTTTTATACGTTGTCGGATCGTTTGAATCTTTTCTATAGTCATACGTACCAACTTCGGTCCCAACAACGTTGCTTCACCCACCTCATCCTAGCATACTGGAGAATGACACTTTCTTCCATACAACGCCTCAAATGGAGCCATGCCAATACTTGTTTGATAACTGTTGTTGTAGGAAAAATCCACTAATGGTAAGAACTTGTCTCAACTTCCTTTAAAGTCAAGGACACATAGTCTTAATAAATCTTCAAGAGTTTGAATAGTCCTCTCTGACTGGCCTCCCATTTAAGGATGATATGCCGAACTAAATCGTAAATTCGTGCCTATAGCTTTTTGCAAACTAACCCAAAATCTTAAAGTAAATCTTGGGTCTCAATCAGAAACTATGGATACTGGCATACCATGCAATCTTACAAATCTCATTTATGTACATACGAGCAAGACGTTTAAGTGTATAAGTTTCTTGTATCGGTAAGAAATGAGCAGACTTGGTCAATCTATCAACAATGACCTAAATCGCATCTATGCCTTGAGAAACCTTGGGAATACTAGTAATGAAATCCATGGTAATGTGCTCCCACTTCCATTCTGGAATTTCAAGTGGTTGTAATGGACCTTATGGCACTTGATGCTCCGCTTTGACTCGTTGACAAGTTAAAAACCTTGAGATAAACCCCATTATCTCTCTCTTTATATTGCTCCACCAAAATGTATGACGAAGATCACGATACATTTTGGTACTCCTAGGATGGATTGAAAACGGCGTGTTGTGCTCCTCCATCATGATTTTATACATCAAGTCAGAATTGTTAGGAACACAAAGTCTGGAGTTGACTCAAAGTATTCCTTCTTCATTGATTCTTGCTTCTAGAATATCACATTCTTACACTTTCTTCCTCATACGCATCAGCTCCAGGTCTGTAGCTTGAGCAACTTTAGCTTTATCAATTAAAGTCGGTTCTACTCGTATATTCGCTATATTCACGTGGTTCCCTAGAGTCTTTAACTCTATCTTCATCATTTGTAAGTCATACGAAATGGGTCTTTGTGTTAACAATATCGCCCTCGTAAACGTATATGATCTTCTACTTAACGCGTCAGCCACCACATTCGTTTTTCTAAGATGGTATTGAATGGTATTGTCATAATCTTTCAATAGCTCGAGCCAATGACTTTGGCATGTTACGTTTGTTTTGGTGAAAAAATATTCGAGGGTTTTTGTATCGGGTTTAAGGTCGATATAAGATTCGATTTCTTGCTCTGGGGGTAGGCAAAAAAGTTCTTCAAGAAATACATCAGGAAATTTATTAACAATAGAAATATCATTCAAATCTGACGTATTTTTGTTTAAATCCATGACATGGGCTGAGAAAGCTTGACATCTATTTTTCAATAAACGAATGACTTTATGGATTGATATGACAGTGATTGAGTTTAGTGGTTTGGTTACTTAAATTAGCATAATAGGTTGGTTTGTGAATCATTTTGGAATGTGTTATTGTATTTCGTATTTAATGACTAATTACTTGATAGAGAAATTAGTATTGATATTAACAGAGATTAAAAAATGGATGTTTTTATCTATCCCTTTAAATACAACAACACCTGTTATGACCATGCCAATGGAATGTGTTCATAAACTGCTAATAGGATAGACATCTCTATTTGCCTTGTGTGGCCTTGAGACTTAGCTTAATGATCTTGTCCTAATTATTTTCACCAATAGACATATTGTGATTTATCTGGCTAGGGATGTGCATTTGATCTTCGACAGAAGCTTATGCGTATTTACTATTTTCGGTTGACCATTCCTTGATTCGTTTGTAATTTAGAGAGTTAGGATATTAGGCGACACATTAGGGGAATTGTAATCCTATCTTGACTTCCTAGCACAACTACTTCTCTTATTCTTACAGTTTTAATCACATAGCTTAACCAACCATCTTATTTTACTTGTTTAGATAAGGTAGTAACGACTTTACCTTAGTATTTGTTTATCTCTTAAGACTTCATCCTCAGTGGGTTTGACACTCAACTTATCATATATTAGTTGTGGACCGCGTATGCTTGTGCGCAATTTAGCAAAAGCGAAATCGGCCAACAAGTTTTTGGCGCCGTTGTTGGGGAATTAGTATTATTTGTTATTTAATATTAACACTAATTCATTACAATCTTAATTTAAATTGATTCTTCTATTTAACTCTCTTTTCAGATAGTCTTCACTATTTATGCCACCTCGAAAGGGTTAGAACATATCAACCTCTCGATCTCGAGGTTGATAGAACATACATACGATTGTGGAGAAAAAAAAATCTAAGGACATACCTACTCCTATCAAAACGGCTGAAGAACTTCAGAAATCTTTGAAGGAGTATGCTATGCCTCATATTGATGATATCCAGGCGAGCATTCTCAGGCCCGCCATCCAAGCTAATAATTTTGAGATCAAGCAGGGCACCCTTCAAATGTGCACCAATATTCAGTTTGGGGGACTACCGAATGATGATCTCAATGATCACTTAATCAATTTTATGGAGATCTGTGATACATTTAAATACAACAGAGTATCTGACTGATGCCATCAGACTCCGGTTGTTTCCATTCACCTTAAGGGACAAAGCCAAGAGCTGGCTTCATTCATTACCGTCAGGTTCCATCACCACGTGGGCTGACTTGGCACAGAAGTTCATGGAAAAGTTTTTTCCCCTGCCAAAACAGTCAGGCTCAGGCATGATATCACTTCTTTTGTCCAGTTCAAATCAGAATCCTTTTTCGACTCGTGGGAGCGATTCAAGGATCTACTAAGAAAATACCATCACCATGGATTTCCAGAATGGCTTCCTATCCAGACATTTTATAATGGGCTATCCGGATTGACTCATTTAAGTATTGATGTCACCTCTGGAGGAGCCTTCATGGCTAAACATCACACAGCAGGGTACGAACTAGTGGAAACAATGGAGGCCAATAATTATCAATGTCCGAATGATAGGCAATCCCCCAAAAGAGCAGTGGGGGTATATGAGGTTGACTCGTTCACATCATTAGTGGCTCAGGTTGCAGCGGTAACGAAACGGCTAGACACCATGGGTGCGTCAGTAGTGCAGAATGTACATAGTGTCACAGTCTAGTGTGAACTGTGCTAAGGGAGCCACCCTACTGATCAGTAAGCAATAAGCCCTGAGTCAATTCAATTTGTTTCCGACTATGGGCGGAAACAAAATGCTAATCTCCCCAGTCATTACCATCCGGGCTTGAGAAATCATCCCAACTTCTCTTGGGACGATAACAATAACAACACCAATCAAGCACAACCCTCATCCACCAGGTCGAATTTTTCTAACCCTCCAGGTTTTCAATCTCAGAATCAGTACAATCCACAATCGCATAACTCTCAAAATCAGTTCCACCATCCACCACCCCAACAGGAGAGAAAGCCTAGTTTGGAGGATCTCATGTCGTGGTACATTGCCCATAATGAAACAAGGAGCAACAATCAAGAAGCTTCCATTCAGGAATCTCGAAGTTCAAATGGTACAATTGGCCACTACTTTAAACAGTCGTCCACAAGGCACATTACCTAGTGACACTGATGTCAACCCAAAACGGGAAGGCAAAGAACAATGCAAAGCAGTGACACTCAGAAGTGGGAGAACTACTAATGACACTAAGAATTCTCCAGTGGAAGAAGAAGTTACTGAAAAGGTACCTGAAGTGGAGAAGAATAATGAGAAATCTGGGGGTGAGAAAAGTACTCAAGTTAGACCTACAACACCAACCCCTCCAATGAGTACACTCAATCCTCCTCTACCTCAGTTGCCTTTCCCCCAGCGTCTGCAGAAATAAAAGTTGGACAAGCAGTTTTCTAAATTTCTGGAGGTATCCAAGAGGCTTCACATAAACATCCCATTTGCGAAGGCATTGGAGGGAATGCCAAGTTATGTCAAGTTTATGAAGGACATACTATCTAAGAAGTAAAAAATGGGGGATTATGAAACAGTGGCGCTGACAGAGGAGTGCAGTGCCATCCTACAAAATAAGCTTCCACCGAAGCTAAAAGATCCAAGAAGCTTCAGAATTCCTTGCACTATCGGGGACCAATTCATTGGCAAGGCTTTGTGTGATCTAGGGGCTAGCATCAACTTGATGCCTCTGTCTATATATAAGAAGCTGGGCCTAAATGAAGCCAAACCTACAAGTGTTACTTTACAATTGGCTGATAGATCTCTTACGTACCCGAAGGGGATAGTAGAGGATGTGCTTGTCAAGGTTGACAAGTTCATTTTTCCAGCTGACTTTATTGTCCTAGATTTTAAAGAAGACAGGGAGGTCCCTATTATATTGGGCAGGCCATTCTTGGCGACGGGGAGGACCCTGATTGATGTACAAAAAGGGGAGTTGACAATGATGGTTCAGGATCAAGAAGTAACTTTCAATGTCTTCAAATCGATGAAATATCCGAATACTCCTGAGGACTGTTTCCAGATTAATGCGATTGATAATTTAGTGAGGGAAGTGTTCTCAGAAACCTGCATTACGGATCCCTTAGAAGCTACATTGACAGGGACCAGTACTACTGAAGAGCCCACACATGTGGAATTTGCCAAGTGGCTAGATGCGCCCCAAAGATCCAAACAATTCATATGATAGTTTGAGTCTCTAAATGATGATGAGGTGTTAACTTCCGAGGCTCAGCCGTCGATCATAGAACCTCCTCTCCTAGAATTAAAGCTGTTTGCCAAATCACCTGAGGTATGCTTACTTAGGAGACTCATCCACTTTACTTGTGATCATTTCTGCTTCTTTAACCGAGAGCCAGGAAGAAAAGTTGCTGCTAGTGCTTAAGCAATACAAAACGACCCTGGGGTGGTCCATTTATGATATTAAAGGGATTAGTCCAACACTATGCATGCATAAAATCTTACTGGAAGAAGGGTCTAAGCCGTCCATTGAACACCAGCGACGGTTGAACCGCATTATGAAAGATGTGGTTTGGAAGGAGATTATAAAATTGCTGGATGCGGGAATCATTTACCCCATTTCTGATAGTCCTTTGGTCAGTCCTATCTAGTGCGTACCGAAGAAGGGCGGAATGACAGTAGTGCCCAATGAAAACAATGAGCTGATTCCAACCAGAACGGTGACTAGATGGAGGGTGTGTATGTATTACAGGAAATTGAACAAAACCACCTGTAAGGACCACTTTCCTCTTCCATTTATTGATTAAATGCTCGATAGACTTGCTGGGTATGAATTTTATTGTCTGTTGGATGGTTACTCTGGGTATAATCAGATCTCAATTGCTCCCGAAGATCAGGAGAAAACTACTTTCATGTGCCCATATGGGACGTTTGCATTTCAAAAAATATCTTTCGGATTACGCAACGCTCCGGTCTTTTTAAGCCTACGTGGCGTCTGTGCCACTTGCTAGTTCAATGCTCGCGCCGCAACGCAAGCTCTGGTGTCCAGACAGTAAAAGGGCTTTAAATGACCTAAAGAGAGAGAAAAGATATATAGTTAATTTTAGTCTTCTGCGATAGAAATCTCAGACAGTTAGCGTAGCTTAAAAATAATTATTACAGTCTTAAATTCTTAGAAGAGAAAGAATCTGTGCTTCAAAGGAGGAACATTTATTGTATCCTACAGAAGCTCAGTAGCTACGCAGTGAAGAGAAGATTTAGAGGAAGAACACTTCAAAATAGGGGTTTTCTTATTCCAAATCTCCCAATTATTTATGTATTACTGAAAATGTGGAATTTATTGAAAATGTGTGTTAGTACCATAGATATGAACTAACTCTATTTTTAGGATTGCAATGTAGCCTTTTGTTTAACTCTACAACGGTTGAATTCCTACTCGCATACGATCTTTTACTCAATGCATTAGCTACCACGTTCGCTTTTCTAGGATGGTATGGTCATAACAGGTGCCAAAATGAGTCTCCTCTTGAGTTCTTCGAAGCTCTTCTCACAGTCCTCGCTCTATTCAAATTTTTTTTATCTTTCTGGGTCAACTAAGTTAACGGAGTAGCGATTTGAGAAAATCCTTCCACGAATCTCTGATAGTAACCAGCTAAGCCTAGAAAGCTAGATATTTCGATTACTGAATTAAGTTGCTCTCAACTATGACTCATATCCCAATCTTGGATAGCACGTCACAATGGCACTTATTAGTTTACCACCGCACAAATATGACGTCCCCTACGGAGAGTCTGGCTTCGGTGCATTCCAACTCCTGTAGTTAGGTTTTTAACTCCTGAAGTTCAATAGGAGCCATTTGATATGGATTTTTGAAAATGGGTTTTATACCGGGTTCAAAGTTGATACAAAATTCAATATCACACTTTGGGGGTAAGCTAACAAGTTTTTCGGGAAATTCACTAACAACAGAAATATCATTCAAATCTGACATATTTTTTTTTAAATCCATGAAATGAGCTAAGAAAGCTTGACATCCGTTTTTCAATAAACGAATGGCATTATGGCTTGATATGAAAGTGTTTGACTTTAATGGTTTGGTTGCTTGAATTTGCATAACAGGTTGATTAGGAATATGAAAACTAATAACCTTACGAAAATAATCAATTTTTGGCATGATGAGTGGTTAACCAATCAATTCCTAAAATCACATCAAAAGCAAGTATCTTTAAAGAGATAAGATCAACAGGTAATGTGATAGTGCCAACTTGGATCAAGCAAGATTTATAAACAGTGGATATGATAAAAGTTTCTCCTAACAGAGTCTCCACAGATAAGTCAAAGTCCAATTTCTCCAGAGTCAAGTTTAAACGTTGAGCGCAAGTAGGAGAAATAAAAGGGTGGGTAGAACAGGTATCTAATATGGTATAGACTTTATAAGAATTTATAATTAACTAACCCGTGATGCCTTCGTTCTGGTTCCTCACGTTTTGGGCAGTCACAACAAACGCTCTTCCAGAAACTGCCGACTTTATTTTGTCTGTATCCTCCTTTGGTGCCACCGTCCCAGCTGGACTTGATTTCTCTATAGGACAAAATTGAGCTATGTGACCGTCTTTTCCATAATTAAAACACACCTTGGAAGGTTGTGAATAGTTTGGACTTATATGTCCTCTTCTCCGCATTTGTAGCATCTAACTGGCGGTCGTTCTCCTCCCCTAGAATTTGTTGCTGGTGTTGGTGCTGATGTCTTCCCATCATTGTTGAATCTCCTCCTTTTCAAATTTCCACTTGACTAACCTCTCCTATTATCATGGCCACAATTACCACCCGAGTGGTTACCGCTTTTGTCCGTATTTTCTCCTTCTCGCTGGTTATCATTGCTCCGATGACTACTGTCACCGGTATAACCCTGGTTGTGGTCCCTTAGTTGAGTATACTAATTATCTCACTCTAATAATTGAGCCCCGTTGACAACATCTGAACACAGAGAAAATTTATGAGAGATAAGGTATTGACGAATCTCGGGTTTTAGACCTCTCAGAAACATCCGCCTCATACGTTCCGCATTCTCTACCAAATGAGGTGCAAACCTAGATAACTCCGCAAACATCGCCTCGTACTGAGACACCGTCATGTTATTCTGTTCCTGTCTAATAAACTCTACCTCCTTTATATGACGAATACTTTTAGGAAAGTACTTGTTATTGACAGTTTCTGAAATCTTTCCCAAGACATGTTGAGTGCGGCTGGCTGGGTATGCTTCACAGATTCCCACCAGTAATCTGCCTCACCACGGAACATAAAGGTGGCGAATGGAAACTTCTGTTCCATCGTGCATCCCAAGACATCGAATATCTTGGTAATTTTCTTGACCTATGTTTCTGCCTTAATCGGATCGGACTTTTCCCAGAAATCTGGTGGTCCCAACTCCTTGAACTGCTTGGCTTTGACAGACCGCGCGTTGCCATCATTTCCACCGGTATTTTGTACACGAGTTTCCCTCTTCTGATTTTTTATGAACTGCAAAAAGCTCCTAAACATTCCATCATTCATCATTTGCTCGGTAGTGTTGTTTACAGGAGGAATATTGTCTTCTTGTTGCATGTTCTCCTGGTTTGTGACTAAAGGTTGTTCCACAGTCTTATACACTCCATTGTTAACTTTCTCAGCAGCCATTCTTAAATACTGCCATAAAACAAGGGTGAATTAAAATAAATTAACATATCACATAATATCCCTATATTATGATCGACCAACAAATAAGCTTAGATAAGACATACTAGCGAAAGATTTACTCATCTCTCCCCTCCTAGTTCTATTCCCCGATCTCCGCCAGAGACTATATTCCTAAGCTTTGATACCAACTGTGATGCCCCCAAAATAGGTATACAACACCCATTCCGAGTCGCCAAATACATGGTACAGAAAGCAAACTACAACTTCAATAATACAATTGTCGTGCAAAATACGACAACACATACTATAAGTTTAAATTCAAATATTGTCTTCTAGACAATATCAACACTCAAATAAGTCCTCGTTACAATTATTAATACACTATTTTACAAAATAGTGAGGACTGTTAAAACATCTTTCTAGAACCATCACTCCATACCCCGACTAGATCCTGCTATGTTCTCACCTCCTGAGAAGAAAAATGGAACAAAAAGGAAAAGGGTGAGCTCAACTAGTCCAGTAAAGAATATTATGACTAAGATAATATATAACAAATTATCATTAGTCTTCAATAGAGAAAAATCTGATAAAACATAATAGACAACAAGTTTTAGATCAAATCTGCAGCGGAAACAACAATCCATTAGAATAGTCAAGTAGAGAATGAGTTCTACTATCTTCTAAGATTTAAAAGTCCATCATCAATATTTTATCCCTGTAACAACAATCAATATACATATTTAATCGAATATTCATCTTTACACTACAGGCTAAAGATATTCATTTGTATCACCAGTTGGTCATGTTCATCTCAACACATGTTCATCTTTGCACTACGGGCCAAAGATATTCATCAGCTAATCATTCATCTTTGCACTACAGGCCAAAGATATTCAATAATATCATCATTAAGGACTGAGGATGATGAAAAACATTTTAGAGAACGAATCCAGTGAGACAAAAGGACAAATATTAGGGATTCGTGTTACAATTTATCCAAGATCACTAATACTTCATAATAACCAATTTTGAAGCAGAATTCAAAAATTAAAGATCAAAACATGGATACAATCAAAGATAGTAACCATAATAGACATCTTGGACAAAAAGGAAAATTTTCATTTTTCGGTGAATAGTGTCGTATTCGTGAATAGTGCCGTATACGTGAATAGTGTCGTATACATGAATAGTAACCCCGACACAAAAAGTTCTAAATTTGATTAAAAAGTTCAAACCAATATTTCAACATAATGATATTGAAGAAAATAATATCATTTAAGAAGAAAATAACATCCCTTACCTCAAAGAAACAATACTTCAGAATGAAAGGTCGGAAGTGATGCTGAATGAAACTTGTACTGAATAGCAACTCTCAAAGTATCTAAATACTCACAAAATATGCTCGATAATATAGAGAGAGAAAGCTTACGTTTCTGCTGTGATTTTCAATTCTAACTTAGCCCTCTATTTCTAGGAGAATATTAGCACGCCAAAGCAGACTTGACCTGCTACCTGATGGCTTTACCTGCTACTATTGCCACCCACCACATTTGAAATTAAATTCAGCACATTTCTTCACCAACCACAAGTGGGGCCCACTCAATTCTAGAATTTTCCACCAAAATCATTTATAAACTTAATTTTCAAATTAGTCACCTCTTAAAATTCATAACAAATCATTCGTTCATTTTTAACGGTTCAAAATTTGTGGACATATACTCAACTTATATATGTATAACATATCCTAAAAATCACAACGATCCAACGGTCGGATTAAAAATTATAACTCACGCAATATATCGTAAAAATACTGATTTGATTTTTAATACCTCCATTCCGACAAAAATACTGATAAAACACCTCCACATTAATTCCTTCATTTATAACCACATAAATAAATCCATCATTTATATCTGCATCAAATAAATATTTTCTTATCATATAAATTAATAATTAATTATTCACAAATAATATTACAAAATCACAATTATGACAACCAGACCGTTCGTAGGAAAGAGGGGGCTTTCCAATAAGGATTTCTCCTTATTGGCGCACAATTAGATGACCAAACCTCTCCTTGATAGAAATTTCTAGACATTGCCAATAATGTTATCTAATAATATTATTCAAATAATCTGAATTATTGATCTGATAATGGAAAATATTATGCAGTGACAATTATTGAAACAATTATTGAGTAGTGCCTTCTTACGTATGAATAATAATTCAACAATACTGTGCAATACCGTGTGCTACAGTGCCACCACGCGTATTACTGTATTTTAACCACCAGGTAACCCAACAGTGTTAACAGTAACAACTACACCGTTATTTAAAAAAACTCAAACTTTGTCGTTTTCTTCATCCGACAGTTATTTCGTTATGGGGCCCACAAATGACTGCGCCGTCGTACGGATATTCTCGATAAAAAGAATATTCCACGACCAAACGAATATTCCCTGACAGAAATGAATATTTTATAACCACTTGCTTATTTTGCAAAATTTGCACATTTCACCCATAACCAAAATATTATATCAAATTAACACCTTATTAATTTAGAATAATGAATAGAAGAAAATTTATATTTTATTTATAATAAGTTGGGGTCTTACAAACTCCCCTCCTTATAAAATTTCGTTCTCGAAATTAACGTACGTACCTGGTGTTTTGAACAGGTGAGGGTACCTCTCTTTCATTTCCAATTCTAACTCCCAGGTCATTTCTTCAATAGCATGGTTTCTCCATAAAACCTTAACTTGTGGTATAACCTTGGTGCGTAGGACATGCTCTTTCATATCCAAGATCTTAAGTACCTCCTCGTATGTTAAATCCTCGGCTATCTCATCTGGTTCTAACTCAATAATGTGGTTTGGGTCGTCCACATATTTACGTAACATTGATACATGAAAAACGTTATGAACACGCGACATACTTAGCGTTAAAGCGAGTCTATAGGCCACAGTTCATACTCGGTCGAGGATTTTAAATAAATTGAAGGTTTGAGCTTTCTTCTCTTCATCGACTCTTACTTCTAGAATAACGCCTTCTTGCACCTTCTTCTTTATATTCATCAGCTCCAGTGTGTAGCTTGAGTAGCTTTAATGTTATCGATTAAAGTTGTTTTTACTCATATATCATCACGTGGATCCCTAGAGTCTTTAACTCTTTCTCCATCCTTTGTAAGTCGTACAAAATGGGTCTTTATGTTAACAACATCGCACTCGTACTCGAATACGATCTTCTACTCAATGTGTTAGCTACCACGTTCGCTTTTCCATGATGGTATGGTCAGAACAGGTGCCAAAATGAGTCTCCTCTTGAGTTCTTCGAAGCTCTTCTCACATTCCTCGCTCCATTTAATATTTTTTTTATCCTTCTGGGTCAGCTAAGTTAACGGAGTAGCGATTCGAGAAAATCCTTCCACGAATCTCCGATAGTAACCAGTTAAGCCTACAAAGCTAGATATTTCGATTACTGACTTAAGTTGCTCTCAACTGTGACTCATATCCCAATCTTGGATAGCACGTCACAAATATGACGTCTCATACGGAGAGTTTGGCTTCGGTGCATTCCACAAAGGAAGTTACCAGATAGAGGCTCGGGTACCAACTCTTGTAGTTGGGTTTTTAACTCCTAAAGTTCAATAGGATCCATTTGATATGGATTTTTGAAAATGGGTGTTGTACCGGGTTCAAAGTCGATACAAAATTTAATATCACACTCTGGGGGTAGGCCAACAAGTTCTTTAGGAAATTCACTAACAACAAAAATATCATTCAAATCTGATGTATTTTTGTTTAAATCCATGAAATGGGCTAAGAAAGGTTGACATCCATTTTTCAATAAACGAATGGCTTTATGACTTGATATGAAAGTGTTTGACTTTAATGGTTTGGTTTCTTGAATTCACATAACAGGTTGGTTAGGAATATGAAAACTAATAACCTTACGAAAACAATCAATTTTGGCATGATGAGTGGTTAACCAATCAATTCCTAAAATCACATCAAAAGCAAGTATCTTTAAAGAGATAAGATCAACAGGTAATGTGATAGTGCCAACTTGGATCAAGCAAGATTTATAAACAGTGGATATGATAAAAGTTTCTCCTAACAGAGTCTCCACAGATAAGTCAAAGTCCAATTTCTCCAGAGTCAAGTTTAAACGTTGAGCGCAAGTAGGAGAAATAAAAGGGTGGGTAGAACAGGTATCTAATATGGTATAGACTTTATAAGAATTTATAATTAACTAACCAGTGATGCCTTCGTTCTGGTTCCTCACGTTTTGGGCAGTCACAACAAACGCTCTTCCAGAAACTGCCGACTTTATTTTGTCTGTATCCTCCTTTGGTGCCACCGTCCCAGCTGGACTTGATTTCTCTATAGGACAAAATTGAGCTATGTGACCGTCTTTTCCATAATTAAAACACACCTTGGAAGGCTGTGAATAGTTTGGACTTATATGTCCTCTTCTCCGCATTTGTAGCATCTAACTGGCGGTCGTTCTCCTCCCCTAGAATTTGTTGCTGGTGTTGGTGCTGATGTCTTCCCATCATTGTTGAATCTCCTCCTTTTCAAATTTTCACTTGACTAACCTCTCCTATTATCATGGCCACAATTACCACCCGAGTGGTTACCGCTTTTGTCCGTATTTTCTCCTTCTCGCTGGTTATCATTGCTCCGATGACTACTGTCACCGGTATAACCCTAGTTGTGGTCCCTTAGTTGAGTATACTAATTATCTCACTCTAATAATTGAGCCCCGTTGACAACATCTGAACACAGAGAAAATTTATGAGAGATAAGGTATTGACGAATCTCGGGTTTTAGACCTCTCAGAAACATCCGCCTCATACGTTCCGCATTCTCTACCAAATGAGGTGCAAACCTAGATAACTCCGCAAACATCGCCTCGTACTGAGACACCGTCATGTTATTCTGTTCCTGTCTAATAAACTCTACCTCCTTTATATGACGAATACTTTTAGGAAAGTACTTGTTATTGACAGTTTCTGAAATCTTTCCCAAGACATGTTGAGTGCGGCTGGCTGGGTATGCTTCACAGATTCCCACCAGTAATCTGCCTCACCACGGAACATAAAGGTGGCGAATGGAAACTTCTGTTCCATCGTGCATCCCAAGACATCGAATATCTTGGTAATTTTCTTGACCTATGTTTCTGCCTTAATCGGATCGGACTTTCCCCAGAAATCTGGTGGTCCCAACTCCTTGAACTGCTTGGCTTTGACAGACCGCGCGTTGCCATCATTTCCACCAGTATTTTGTACACGAGTTTCCCTCTTCTGATTTTTTATGAACTGCAAAAAGCTCCTAAACATTCCATCATTCATCATTTGCTCGGTAGTGTTGTTTACAGGAGGAATATTGTCTTCTTGTTGCATGTTCTCCTGGTTTGTGACTAAAGGTTGTTCCACAGTCTTATACACTCCATTGTTAACTTTCTCAGCAGCCATTCTTAAATACTGCCATAAAACAAGGGTGAATTAAAATAAATTAACATATCACATAATATCCCTATATTATGATCGACCAACAAATAAGCTTAGATAAGACACACTAGCGAAAGATTTACTCATCTCTCCCCTCCTAGTTCTATTCCCCGATCTCCGCCAGAGACTATATTCCTAAGCTTTGATACCAACTGTGATGCCCCCAAAATAGGTATACAACACCCATTCCGAGTCGTCAAATACATGGTACATAAAGCAAACTACAACTTCAATAATACAATTGCCGTGCAAAATACGACAACACATACTGTGAGTTTAAATACAAGTATTGTCTTCTAAACAATATCAACACTCAAATAAGTCATTACAATTATTCATACACTATTTTACAGAACTAGTGAGGACTGTTAAAACATCTTTCTAGAACCAGCACTCTATACCCCGACCAGATCCTGATATGTTCTCACCTCCTGAGAAGAAAAATGGAACAAAAAGGAAAAGGGTGAGCTCAACGAGTCTAGTAAAGAATATTATGACTAAGATAATATATAACAAATTATCATTAGTCTTCAACAGGGAAAAATTTGATAAAACATAATAGACAACAAGTTTTAGATCAAAACTGCAGCGGAAACAACTATCCATTAGAAGAGACAAGTAGAGAATGAGTTCTACTATCTTCTAAGATTTAAAAGTCCAACATCAATATTTTATCCCTGTAACAACAATCAATAAACATCTTTAATCGAATATTCATCTTTACACTACAGGCCAAAGATATTCATTTGTATCACCAGTTGGTCATGTTCATTTCAACACCTATTCATCTTTGCACTACGGGCCAAAGATATTCATCGGCTAATCATTCATCTTTGCACTACAGGCCAAAGATATTCAATAATATCATCATTAAGGACTGAGGATGATGAAAAACATTTTAGAGAACGAATCCAGTGACACAGAAGGACAAATATTAGGGATTCATGTTACAATTTATCCAAGATCACTAATACTTCATAATAACCAATTTTGAAGCAGAATTAAAAAAAATAAAGTTCAAACCATGGATACAATCAAAGATAGTAACCATAATAGACATCTTGGACAAAAAAGAAATTTTTTTATTTTTCTATGAATAGTGCCGTATTCGTGAATAGTGTCATATACGTGAATAATGCCGTATACGTGAATAGTAACCCTGACACAAAAAGTTCTAAATTTGATTAAAAAGTTTAAACCAATATTTCGGCATAATGATATTGAAGAAAATAATACCATTTAAGAAGAAAATAACATCCTTTACCTCAAAGAAACAGTACTTCAAAATGAAAGGTCGGAAGTGATGCTGAATGAAACTTGTACTGAAAAACAACTCTCAAAGTATCTAAATACTCATAAAATACGCTTGATAATATAGAGAGAGAAAGAGAGAAAGCTTGTATTTCTAGCGTGATTTTCACTTCTAACTTAGCCCTCTATTTATAGGAAAATGTTAGCACGCCGAAGCAGACTTGACCTGCTACCTGATGGCTTTACCTGCTACTATTGCCACCCACCACATTTGAAAATAAATTCAGCACATTTATTCACCAACCACAAGTGGGGCCCACTCAATTCTAGAATATTTCACCAAAATCATTTATAAACCTAATTTTTGAATCAGTCACCTCTTAAAATTCATAACAAATCATTCGGTCATTTTTAACGGTTCAAAATTTGTGGACATATACCCAACTTATATATGTATAACATATCCAAAAATCACAACGATCCAACGGTCGGATTAAAAATTATAACTCACGCAATATATCGTAAAAATACTGATTTGATTTTTAATATCTCCATTCCGACAAAAATACTGATAAAACACATCCACATTAATTCTTTCATTTATAACCACATAAATAAATCCATCATTTATATCTGCACCAAATAAATATTTCCTTATCATATAAATTAATAATTAATTATTCACAAATAATATTACAGAATCACAATTATGACAACTAGGCCGTTCACAGAAAAGAAGGGGCTTTCCAATAACGATTTCTCCTTACTGGCGTGCTAATTAAATGACCAAACCTCTCCTTGATAGAAATTTCTAGACATTTCCAATAATGTTATCTAATAATATTATTCAAATAATCTGAATTATTGATCTGATAATGGAAAATACTATGTAGTGACAATTATTGAAACAACAATTATGTAAACTACCAACGCAGCAATTATTGAAACAATAAAATAAAATATTGAACAATAATTAATGTAACAATTATTGAGTAGTGCCTTCTTACGTACGAATCAATTATTCAACAATACTGTGCAATACCGTGTGCTACAGTGCCACCACGCGTATTACTGTATTTTAACCACCAGGTAACCCAACAGTGTTAACGGTAACAACTACACCGTTATTTATAAAAACTCAAACTTTGTCATTTTCTTCTTCCGACAGTTATTCTGTTATGAGGCCCACAAATGACTGTGCCAGTCGTACGGATATTCCCGACAAAAAGAATATTCCATGACCAAACGAATATTCACCGACAGAAATGAATATTTTATAACCACTTGCTTATTTTGCAAAATTTGCACATTTCATCCATAACCAAAGCATTATATCAAATTAATACCTTATTAATTTAGAATAATGATAGAAGAAAATTCAATTTTATTTATAATAAGTTGGGGTCTTACATGTACCAATCTATCCGGATTTACTAATCCCCAATTTAGTAATCCAACGATTG
This sequence comes from Panax japonicus, assembly GCA_020205505.1. NCBI lineage: Eukaryota > Viridiplantae > Streptophyta > Magnoliopsida > Apiales > Araliaceae > Panax > Panax japonicus. The sequence continues at coordinate 47,915,375 of CM035114.1, forward strand.
GGAACTATTTTAGTTTTAAGCTTTCTAAGAATTTAGATCTCATTAGAATGATCATCATCATTATTCTAAAAACATTGCTTAAAACTATGGGTTTATCACATATTATAAAACAACATCATGTAGATAATTAAAAACCTTTAATAAATTAATACTTTTTATTAATTAATGAATAAGATTGTTACAAAGTATATGCTTTATCATCAAACATGATTGGCTTGTGTGCATACTACTTTCAATCTCCCACTTAAGCCAATCGCCATGGTATCTCGTACTCTTCTTCTCTAAGTGACGATTGTCCTGCTGTTGGAGAAGCTTTAGTTAATGGATATGTAATGTTGTTATTGAGAGTCCACTATCTCTATTGTGATTTTCCATCTTTCAATGATTCCTATAATCAAATGAAAGTGCCACAACACATGTTTAGATCCAAGATGAGACTTAGGAACTATTCCTAGTTCTGTAATGAACTTTTAATCCAAACAATCAACTTGTAGCTTTATTTATAGCTATATACTTTGTCTTTATCACTAAACAAGCAACTCTTTGCTGTTTGGAACCTTTTCAATTTCACTGCACCACTATTCAAGGTAACCCTTTACCATAAAGTTGATTTTCTGTCGTCTTGGTTTGTCTGAAAAACTTGAATCTGTTAAGCCCTTTAGTTTTAATTTAGACCCACCATAAATTTTAATCACATCCTTAGTACCGGTTAAGTACTTTAAGATATTTTTAACTGACTCATAGTGAACTTATCCAGAATATGACTGATTAACATCAGGTCTTGTATATTTCATTGCATACATGATAGTTACTCATGCGATCTCTCTTTTCAGGAGTGTATGGGGACTATTAAGAGAGATACACTCTAGGGCTCATCAATATGAGACATCCCATGGAGTTTGCCTTGCTAAACTACTTTAGCATCAAATGAATATACATTTCTTGGATTAAGTTGAGCATCTTCTTAAATCTATCAATATAGATTTGTATCCCCAATTACGATACTCTTCCCAAATCATTCATGGAGGAATATTTAGACAACTTTATATTTACTGATTATAGCATTGGTATGTTATTCCTTATCTGTAGTATATCAACATATAATACTATATATGTCACGACGCTCCCACTGACCCTTTTGTACACACTAAGTTCATTCTTGTTTTTGATAAAATCAAACCTTTTTGATTGTCTCATCAAAACAAATGTTCCATATTTGAGAAGCTTGCTTCAATCAACTTCTCTGAGTGTCTACAACTCTTACCTCATCGTATGTAACCGGATCATCTTCTATGATGCGTACCTCATCATCATCATCCATGATGAATCCATACCTCCCAGGTATCTTCGATACTATTCCAGATTTACGATTCAGTTGTTGTACAATAGGTCTATCTACAGGTTCCTCTTATTTAACTTATAGTGTTTTGTGGTTCTTGAACTATTCAATATCTATTATCCTCCCACTAGCCCTTTAATGATAAAAAAACTTTATCTTAGAAGGCAACGTGTTTGGCAACAAACACCTTTTGCTAAGTAAGATTATAAAATATATACCCTAAACTTACTTTAGAATGTCCCACAAGACTGTACTTGTCGAATCTTGTCCCAAGCTTATCCTTTGAAACCTTTTCACATAAGCTGGACAACTCCTTATCTTAACTTACTTAAAATTAAGAATCCTTCATGTCCATAACTTTTATTGAGTCTTGTGGCCAGATTTTGAGGTTACCTTTTTCGTAGATATGCAGCCATTTCTAAGACATTATCCCAGAAGGATACTGGAATGTCGATAAAATCATTATAGACCGCACCATGTCCAACAAGCTATAATTTTTCCTTTTAGATACATCAATGAATTATTGCATATCAGGAGGCGTCCATTGTGAGAAAATCATTTGAGATGATCTAGAAACTCATTGCACAAGTATTCCTTCCTTGATCCTATCAAAGAATCCTAATACTTTGCCAATTTGTTTCATTTCTAAATTCTTTGAACCTTTCAAATAATTCACACATATATTTCAGCAAATACACACATTCAACTCTTTGAATGATCATCTCCTTTTCTTATACTAGTTTGTTCAATTTGTAAAATTATTTTCACGTAAGTCAAGTATACAAAATCCATTAAGAAATATTTCAATTCTATACAAAACATTATTATTATAAATAGAACAACAATTGTTTTTAAATATAATACTAAAGATTTCATTATCCAATAACAAAATGGAAATAATGTTTCTAACGAGAACTGGCATACAGTAACAACTTATTGACTTAATAGATTTGCCCGTAGGCAATGCTAAACTATAAGTTTCTATGGCTAATGCAGCAACCTTTGCTTCATTTCCCACACATTGGATTACTTATTTTTGTTTAGCTTTCTACTTCTGCTTGGTCCCATTATAAATCTATATTTATGATAACCAAAGTCGGTATCCAGTACCCAAGTAAAACCTTGACTTACTGACAAATTTATTTTAAATCATGAACAAAATTATATTTGTAACCGAAACTTCATTAAGCTTCTTCTGGTTAGCCTCTGCAAGATGTTTCTTGCAGTTTCTTTCCAGTGTCCAGGCTTATTGCAGTGAAAGCAAACTCCTTTGCTATTTGTATCAATTTTTTTCTTATTATCCTTTTTTTTGCCTTTCTATTTACCTTCTTTGAATTGTTGTTCTTTTTAGAAGATCATTTGGCCCCTACCAGTAAGATTTGGTCTTTCTTGGTTGGAAAGTGACTCTCAATATTTTTCAACATGTTAAGAAAATCAACGAGACTGATATCTAGCTTGTTCATATGAAAAATTCACAACAATTGTGAAAGGAGTCCGGGAGTGAGTGCAAGATCAAATCTTGGCTCAACTCTCCATTCATGACAAAACCCGTTGTCCTAATTGATCAATCAAATTGATTATCTTAAGGACTTGTGTCTTTACTGTAGTATTATCGGTTATTCTAGATCAGAAGAGCTCCTTAGATATCTGATATCTATTAGTCCTACTTTTCTCACCATCAACTACTTAATGTGCAGGAATATAGTAAGAGCATCCATAGTTTCATGCTGACGCTGAAGTTCGTTAATCATGGATGCGAGCATGATGCATTGAGCCAACTGTGTATCATTTTGCCACTTTCTAAAAGTAGCAATCTCTTCCTCATAGGCATTGTCTGCAACCATTACAGGGATATGCATATTAAGGACATAAGATAACTTTTCAGCCGTGAGAACTTTTCTCAATTTCCCTAACCAATCGTTTAATTCGATCCGATTAATTTAACATCTAATATGCTACGCAGTGATAATAATTTAGACATTGTAAAATTATGTAAATGAATTTATAATTAACAACATTTTAGCGTACATTCTTTTATTAATTACCAAAATAAATTAGGTCTTGTTTTAAATTGGTATCTCCCACTATTTTCATCAAACTATATTACCCTCACTTATATAGTTCGGCAAAATCTAATTAAAGATTTTCTAGTGAGGATAAGGATCCCATTTCAAATGTATATAGCCTTGTGGTGACACGACAAACTATATATAAATAAATAGGGAGACAACTCTTGTCAATTACATCAACTATGCAACTCCTTATATATTGTCTCTTATATCATAATGGTCAAGTATGTGTACATCCGAACTAAAATGATTTAAGTTAAGTCTAACCTAGCACTCCATATATTCAAAAAAGAAAAATATTATCCTTGTGGTGACACAACAAAACAATATTGTTCAATTTTTTTTATAAGCATCAAATGTGATAAAATTAACATCTCAAAGAAGTAAGATAAGCATTGTGGTGACACAACAAACTTATAATAATTAATTGATACTCTATTATTTTTATCATGCTAGAAGGCGACGTTCGCTATTCCAAATATCTTTGAACGCTTAGGACTTAATATAAAATATTTGAGGGGTTTGTTATTAATTTGTCTCATCTTGTTTACCTCGCATGCACACACACACACACACACACAGATATATATATATATATATATATATATATATATATATATATATATATATATATATATATATATATATATATATATATAGTATAAGCATGCACATATAGAATACTTTATTCTACCTGGATTAATTATGAACTTTTATTCTATTTTGGTTCACTAGAGCCATCAAGTGAACCAAAAGGTCAAACCTTAGGGGTGCAAGAATTAAATTTAAATATAACTATTACATTTAAACTCGGGCTCCATTATAAATGGGTCTTCAAACGCTTCTTGCTCATTGATCTCCAATTCTTCAAAATTAATTCTAACTATTCCTATTACAAAACTATTTAAAATAAATAGAAACATTGATCAGCAATCAAGGGGAAGTACATAGGAGGGAGTTAGAATTTACATTAAAAAAATTAGAGAAGACGAGGTACGTAGACCCCATTTAATAAAACTCATACATTCATGCATCCAACTAAAATAAAATTCAATCACATTGGTCAATAGTCCATAATTAACTTCATTTGTTATCATACACATCACCATATGCATCAATAAATAACATTCATATCATGAATAATAAACATTCAATATATATATTGATAGCATTTGATAGGCAAATTTAGTTAGCATAAAATCTAATTTTGAATCAAAATAAAATCCTTTATTTTAATCCAAATTTAAATCAAAATAAATCTCTTTTTATTTTAATTTATCCCATTTTAAATAAAATAAACTATTTTATTTTAATCAAAATAAACTTATTTATTTTAATTAATTATGGAATCTAATTCTAAGTAAAAAAAACTCCTTATTAAAGGAAACACGAATTCACTTTTTATTCATAAATAAACTCCTTTATTTTGAATAATATGAAATCTTATTTAATATCTAAATAAACTCCTTTTTTTAAGGAAATTAGGATTTTCTTTTCTATTCACAAATAAACTCTTTTATTTAAGGAAACATGTAATCCAATTTTAACTCAAATTAATTATCATAGAATCCAATTCAAACTCTAATTAGTTAGCATAAAATCCAATTTTAAAATTAAAATAAACCTTTTTATTTTAAAATAAAAATAAATTATTTATTTTAAGATTAAAATAAACTTTTTATTTTAATTATAAAATAATTAAGAATAATATATATATATATACATATTTATTTTCGTGATTTTTGTTGGGCGGCTCCTGATTAAACAAGTTGTAGGATTTCGTTGAATAGTTTTAATATATATATATATATATATATATATATATATATATATATATATAATAATTCCTTGAATCCTGCCATGCTTTGTTACTTAATATACATATCATGCAATCCTGTATAATTGTTCTGAACGTGACACCCATTTAGAATCCCACTAAATCATATATGATTACATATATATATATATATATATATATATATATATATATATATATATATATATATATAATATATTAACCAAGCCACGTTTTTTTTAAAACTGGCGTCACGAATTTTTTTATTTTTTTTATTTTATTTTATACAATAAATTATGCCCAATTAATTATTCTAAACACATATCAATATACATATTAAATCAAAATAATTAATAATTCGCATAAAGGTGTGGCTCTGATACCACTGTTAGGTTTGTAATATTCATGAACGCAATCAAATTGCATAAATAAACGAAGATGTGAAAAATTAGAGTTTTAAAATTTTACAAATCATATACCCGGATCATCCTTTATGCATAATTATTAATAAACGAAAAAATAAAGAATAAGAATCATACCATTGAAGATCCGAGCTTCTTCGGGTACAAGTTCACCTCCAATCTTTTTCGCGTTCAATTTGAATCCACCGGGTTTGGTTCATTCTTTTGATCAATATTAGCCACTCAAGTGTTTGGCCTATAGAGGTGATCCACCAGGGAAGAAGAAAGATTCAAGAAGATATGTATTTGGTAAAACCCTAGTTTTTCTATCTCTCACAGAAAAGAAGCGTACTCTCCAACTATTGGAATTGCATATCTTGATATTTGATGTAAGACTCTCTTATAAAGATATCAGTTAACCCTTCTAATCTAATTAGAAAATATGGTATTATTTAATTAATTAAATTCTTTTAATTAATTAAGCTCCCTAATCTTATTAGAGATAATTAATTAAACTCTTTTAATTAATTTGCCTCCTAATCTTATTAGGATATATGAGAGTACTTTTATTAATTAATTCACAAACTCCTTTAGAAATTAAATAATAATAATAGTAATAATAATAAGACTCCTTTTATTAATTTATATTTAATATTTCTAAAATATTAAATAATAAATATTAAGCTAATTAATTTATTCTATCATCATAGATTAAATTAAATATATTTAACTTATTATTACGATTATGCCATTTGCTTCTTAAATATTTATTCTTCCTTTTATGGTGTGACCTTTTAGGTTCTCCATATTAAGCTGGTTGTGAATAAATCAATTAGAACAATTCTAATCTTTTTTAAATAAATAAATTAAACTATTAATTTAATTAAATAAATAATATTTATTCTACAATAGGGATAAGCCTCCCTAGCGATTAACGATTTTTCAGATAATATAGATTTCAACATTAATCATAAAAGAACCTTTGAGTAGATAGTTACCGTATAATTTAATCCTTCCACCATACAATGTCTCAATTAAATATAAGACATGAAATTACTGTCAAGTCTTATTTTATTTAATTATATGTATTTTGACTCTTAAATGCACAACTTCAAATAATGCAAATTAGAAATTCATTCCTAATTTCATTCTACCTTGGCCAAGGACTACTGTGTTGTCATTTATCGAAGCACATAGGACATTTCTCTTCTTTTACTAGAAATGGTAGATTTTTTATTGATCATTCATTATCTCTATGTACGACTTATTATACCCAAGCATACCCTTTGATATACCCTAAGGGTCTTAAGGAATAAGTCAAAGTATAACTCATCATACACAAGATACTATGATGATCTCAAGTCCAATGATCACTTGTATTACTATCACTACATGAATTCCTATTGACAGATAAGTAAAACTCTATTAGGTATTATTTAGCGAGCCACGTTCACTGAACTTATTCTCTAATAAGCACCTACATACTTGCTTTAGTGTCTCCACACAAATGATCATAGGATCAATCATCCTCATCCAATAAGCAAGCAACGTATGTACCAATCTATCCGGATTCACTAATCCCCAATTTAGTAATCCAACGATTGGGAACTATTTTAGTTTTAAGCTTTCTAAGAATTTAGATCTCATTAGAATGATGATCATCATCATTATTCTAAAAGCATTGCTTAAAACTATGGGTTTATCACATATTATAAAACAACATCATGTAGATAATTAAAAACCTTTAATAAATTAAATTTTTTTATTAATAAATGAATAAGATTGTTACAAAGTATATGCTTTATCATCAAACATGATTGGCTTGTGTGCATACTGCTTTCACCTTTGCGTTGACAATATCGCACTCGTACCCGCATATGATCTTCTACTCAATGCATCAGCTACCACGTTCGCTTTTCCAGATTGATATTGAATGGTATGATCATAATCTTTCAACAGTTCAAGTCAACGTCGTTGTCGCATGTTGAGTTCCTTTTGAGTGAAGAAATATTTGAGGCTTTTATGATCCGTATAGATCTCCACTTTCTCCCTATACAGGTAGTTCCTCCAGATCTTTAACGCGAAAACGACTGCTGCCAACTCTAGATCATGAGTAGGATAATTCCTCTCATATTATTTGAGTTATCGTGAGGCATAGGCTATGACTTTTCCATGCTGCACGAGAACACATCCTAAACCTTTGCCTGAAGCGTCGCTGTATATGACAAATCCCTCCGAACCAGATGGTATTGTCAGAACAGGTGCTTAAATGAGTCTCCTCTTGAGTTCTTGAAAACTCTTCTCACATTCCTCGCTCAAACCAAATTTTATATCTTTCCGAGTCAGCTAAGTTAATGGAGTAGCAAGTTGAGAAAATCCTTCCACGAATCTCCGATAATAACCAGCTAAACCCAGAAAGATACGTACTTTGGTTACTGTCTTAGGTTGCTCCCAGCTTTGAATTGCTTCAATATTTTCTGGGTCAATAGATATTCCATGATTTGATATCACGTGCCCAAGGAATGCTACTTCCTTAAGCCAGAACTCGCATTTCTTCAACTTGGCATATAGCTTGTTTTCACAAAGCTTTTGAAGTATCAGTCCCAAGTGTTGCTCATGATCTTCATGACTTTTAGAGTAGATGAGGATGTCATCAATAAAGGCAACCACAAAATGATCCAAATATTCCTTGAATACTCGGGTCATCATATCCATGAAGGCCGCAGGAGCATTAGTCAATCCAAAAAACATGACTAGGAATTTGTAATGCCCGTACCGAGTTTTGAAAGCAGTCTTTGGAATGTCATCACTTTTAACTTTTAATTGATGATATCCAGAATGAAGATCGATCTTTGAAAAGAATTTAGCGCCTTGCAACTAGTCAAAACAGGTCATCAATGTGAGGCAACGAGTATCTATTTTGACGGTGACATGATTCAACTCTCGATAATCAATGCAAAGTTGCATACTCCCATATTTCTTCTTTACGAATAGAACAGGAGCACCCCAAGGAGACGTACTAGGACGAATGAAACTAATGTCTAACAAATCTTGCAGTTGGGTTTTTAACTCCTGAAGTTTAATAGGAGCCATTCGATACGGGACTTTGGAAATAGGTTTTGTACCGGGTTCAAGGTCGATACAAAATTCAATTTCACGCTCTGGGGGTAGACCAGAAAGTTCTTCAGGGAATACGTCAGGAAATTTATTAACAATAGAAATATCATTCAAATTTGACGTATTTTTGTTTAAATCCATGACATAGGCTAAGAAAGCTTGACATCCATTTTTCAATAAACGAATAGCTTTATGACTTGATATAATAGTGATTGACTTTAGTGGTTTGGTCACTTGAATTCACATAATAGGTTGGTTAGGAATATAAAAACTAACAACCTTACGAAAACAATCAATTTTTGCATGATGAGTAGTTAACCAATCAATCCATAAAATCACATCAAATGCAAGTATTTTTAAGGAAATAAGATCGACGGGTAATGTGAGGGTACTGATTTGAACTAAATAAGACTTATAAATAGTGGATGTAATGAAGGTTTCTCCTAACGGAGTTTCAACAGATAAGTCAAAGTCTAATTTCTCCGGAGTTAAATTTAAACTTTGAGCGCAAGTAGGAGAAATAAAAGAATGGGTAGAACCGGTATCAAATAAGGTATAAACTTTGCAAGAGTTTATGATTAGCTTACTCGTGATCACCTCGTTCAATTTCCAAGCTTTTTGGGAGGTTACGACAAACGTTCTCCCTTGAACTACCTGTTTTATCTTATCTGGGACGGCCTTTGATGCCTCCATCCCAGTTGGACTTGACTTCGGTGCATGACAAAATCGAGCTAGGTGACCTTGTCTTCCATAATTGTAACATGCTTTGGATTGCTGTGTACAGTTTGGACTGTTGTGTCCCTCCCCTCCGCATTTGTAGCATACAACCGATGGTCGTTCTCCTTCCTTAACAACAGGTGTTGGTGCTGACGTCTTTCCATCGTTATTGAATCTCCTCTTCTTGAAATTTCCACTTCTATTATCTTGGCCATGATTACCACCGAAGTGGTTACCATTTCTGGCATGTTGATTCCCTCTACGTTTGTTGTCACCACTTCGATGACTGCTACCACTGATATTATCGACTCGTCGGCTGCTCTCTCTTGGTTGGGTTGACTCATTATCGCACTCCAATAACTGAGCCCTATTTACAACATCTGAATACAAACAAAGTTTGTGAGAAATGAGGTATTGACGTATTTTGGGTCTCAAACCTTGTAGAAATATTCACGTTATTCTCTCCACATTATCAACCAAATGGGATGCAAATTCGGACAACTCAGAAAACTTAGCCTCATACTGCGACACGGTCATGTTATTTTGCTCCAGCTTGATGAACTCCACCTCCTTCATGTGATGAATACTTTCAGGAAACTACTTGTCGTTGAACAATTCTTGGAACTTCTCCCAAGACATCTTCAGTGCAGCAGGCTGAGTACGCTTTACAGATTCCAACCAGAAATCTGCCTCTCCTCGCAACATGAAGGTGGCAAAGGGAACCTTTTGCTCCTCGGAGCATCCTAAGACGTCAAATATCTTGGTGATCTGCTTTATCCACATCTCCGCCTTAAGTGGTTTTGGCTCTCCCAAAAACTCTGGCGGTCCCAACTCCTTGAATTACTTAGCGGTGACCATCCAAGAGTTGTCTGTGTTTCCACCTGTATTTTGAACAGGAGCTGCTCTCGCCTGATGTTGCATGAATTGCATAAAGCCTCTGAACATCCCATCGTTCATCATTTGATCGGTGTTGTTATTTATCTAAGGATTATTGTCTTCCTGTTGCACATTCTCTTGGGTATTGATTGTTGGTGACTCAACGGTCTCATGTGCTCCATTGCTTATCCAACATTCTCGGATGTCATTTCAAACACTGCCACAAAACAAGGGTTAATTGACATGCCACATATTATCCCTATACTTTGACCGACCAATTAAGTAACAAATAAACTTAGGTAGGTCATACTAGCGAAGGAATTACCCGTCTCTCCCCTCCTAGTTCTACTCTCACATCTCAGCTAGGGATCATATTCCTAAGCTCCGATACCAACTGTAACGCCCCCAAAATAGGTATACATCACCCATTCTGAGTCGCCAAATATATGGTACAAAATTCAAATACAACTTAATTAATACAGCTGTCGTGTAATACGATGAAACATAAGCTGAGAGTTTTAATACAAATATTGTCTTGTAGACAATATCCACACTCAAATTCAATCTTATTACAATTATTGTCACACTATTTTATAGAATAGTGAGGACTATTAAAACAACCATCTAGGTCGTCACTCCATTCCCCGACTAGTCCCAGCTATATTCTCATTTCCTGAAGAGAACCATGAAAGCAAAGGGTGAGCTCAACTAGCCTAGTAAAGCATATTATAACTAAGATAATGTAGGATAAATTATCGTTAGCCTTCAACAGTGTTAAACTGATAGAATATAATAGACAACAAGTTTAATTGTGGCAGAACAAACAATCCATTAGAAGAGTCAAGTAGAGTATGATATCTACTATCTTCTATAATTTAAAGTTATCACCAATTTTATCGCTGAGACTCACCGTAATAAATAATCCACATCACTGAATTATTAATGCACTACGAGCCAAAGGTGACTTTCGTAACAATATAAACATGAGGATGATGACAATTATATAAGAATTAAATGAAATGCAAACAAAGGATAAATTCTAAAGATTTATAATTTAATTTATTCAAAATTCAATAATGTCCAAATTGTCAACATGATACTACTTTGTGGAGTAAAATTCAAGAATAATATTGTATCAAAAATGATTTGGATAAAAAAGAAATCAATTTTTATCATGAATAGTACCTCGGGTGAATAGTACCCCATAAATAGTACTTCGAGAATAGTACCCTGTGAATAGTACTCCGGCATGAAAAGGTTAAAACTTATCAAGAATGCTCAGAATAATATTTTCATGAAAAGATACTGGATGAAGCGCAAATATCAATGATATTCTACTAATATCAAGAATTATAGAAGCAATACTTACCATAATAAGTTTAAATTTAGGAATATGAAATGAAATAATATCCCTTCCATACTATGGAGTATGAAAGAAAATAATATTTCTTACGAGTATTGAAATAAAATAATATCATTTACCTTAGTAGAATCTGGATTTGACTGGAATATCGGATATTATTCTAAGAAAATCTTGCACAAAACTACACTCAAAGTATTCTTATACTCAAAAGAAATACTCATAATACTATAGTAAAAATGCTTGAGATTGTTTTGGTGTGATTTTAGGATGGAGGGTTGCCCTCTTTTTATAGTGAAATTTGGAGGGGAAATCAGTTCATTCTACCTAACTTTTCCTCTTTTCCTTCTTTGCCTATTTTCCATTCTCTTCTTTTTCAAGTTTGGGACCCACAAATTTGGCAAGAAAGAATTTCATTGCAGGAGATGTTTTTTGAGCCACCCACTTGAAAGAAAGAGGAAAATAATTATGCAGGAAAATGAATATCAGCACATGCCTAACTTTCTTATTTTCCTCTTCTGCTAAACCTTTCATTTTCTTGGGGCCACACTTTGAAACAAAGCTTTGCAGGCAATTCTATCATTTTAGAATGGTTGGGGCCCACACCATTTGAAAACAAAAGCTTTGTAGGAGAATATTTCAACTTTAGAAAATAATGTGCAGAATTCAAAACGTGCACAGAAAAATAATAACCTTTACTCCACTTTTATTCACATGCTCAAAATTATATATTATTATAATAATATTACCATTTAAATTATAAAAATTTAATATTATAATAATATATTTGAATGAATAGTTTATCAGAGAAAATAATTGCCAAACTTTCAACAAATATTTCATGTTAAAAATTCCTTTATTTAAATCAAAATTGAACCAATATCCACCACATAATAATTAATATTATAAGCTCACAATATCAACAACCAGATCATTCCTAGGAAAGAGGGGGTTTTCCGATAAGGATTTATCCTTATTGGCGCGCAATTAGATGACCAAACCCTTTTCCTCGATAGAATTTTCTAAACATTGTCAATAATGCTAACTAATAATATGAATAATTGTGTCGAGTCAATTATTGATTTAATAATATAAAATATTGTGCAAATGAAACTGTGATAATAATTAAATAAATAATATGAGATATTGTGTAACAATTACTGTGGCAATTATTGAATAAAACTGAGTGACTTCTCACGTAAGCATCAATAATCAAAGATATCGTACAAAACTGTGTGCTACTATACAACCACTCGTATTACTATACTTTTATCAATGGGTATTTCAACAGTTAATAGTAAAACTTTTGCCGTTATTTTTTATAAAAAAATATTTCTGTCATTTTCTAACTCCGACAATAATTCTGTTGTGGGGTCCACCAATGATTGTGCCGTCGTACGAATATTCCCTGATAAAACTAATATTCTCGATCAACCGAATATTTTATAACAGCTTGCTTACTTTGCAAAATTTATAAATATTACCCACAACTATAACATTATAATAAATTCACACCTTAATATTCAAAAATATAATTCGAGAAAAATTAATCTTTATTTATGAAAGTTGGGATCTTACACGACTAGTCCCGGCTACGTTCTCATTTCTTGAAGAGAACAATGAAAGCAAAAGAGTGAGCTCAACTAGCCCAGTAAGAAATATTATGACTAAGATAATGCAGAATAAATTATCATTAGCCTTCAACGGTGTTAAACTGATAAAATACAATAAACATCAAGTTTAACTGCAACGGAACAAGCAATCCATTAGAAGAGTCAAGTGGAGTATGATATCTACTGTCTTCTATGATTTAAAAAGTTTTTCATCCACTTTATCGCTGAGACTCAGCTTAATAAATAAACCACATCATCGAATCATCCCTACACTATGGGCCAAGGATATTCATGTAATCATCAATGATCATGATTATACCGAATAATCCATGGTCATAATCATACTAATAACTGTCCATCAATGTACTACGGGCCAATAAAGACTTTTACCACATCAGTTGTAATATTACGGGTCATGATTATACCGAATGATCCCTGATCATAATCATACCAATCAACAGTCCATCTATGCACGTAAGGCAAAGATAACTTTCATCACAATATAAGCATGAGAATGATGACAATGATATAAGCATTAATCAAACGAAATCAAGGATAAATATTAAAGACTTTAAATTTATTCGAAGTTTAAAAATATCCAAATTGTCAACATGATACTGTTTTGTGGAGTAAAATTCAAGAATAATATTCATGTATTAAAAATAATTTGGACAGAAAAGAAATATATTTTTTAGATGAATAGTACCCCATAAATAGTACCTTGTGAATAGTACTTTGAGAATAGTACCTCATGAATAGTATCCCGACATGAAAAGTGCCCCAAATACCCGAGTGAATAATATTTGAGTGAATAGTAACCGGGTGAATAGTAACCCGTAAATAGTAAATCATGAATAGTATTTCGGTATACAAAGATCAATAATTATCAAGAAAGCTCGGAATAATATTTCATGAAAAGATACTAGATAAATCTTAAATTTCAAGGATATTCTACTAATTTCACGGAGTATAGGAAAAATACTTTAACAAAATGAGGGTATAATCAAGAATATAAGACGAAATAATATCACTCACATACTACAGAGAATGGAAGAAAATATTATTCCTTATGAATACTGAACAAAAATAATATCCCTTACGAATACGAAAGAAATAATACCCCTTGCCTCAGAAGAAGACTAGATACTGGAATAGTGAGGTAGCAGACTTCTCTTCTTCTTTCTCTCAATAGCTTCTCTCTTTATAATTGCTCTTGTGAGTCTTAGTGAATTTGTGGGAATGAAAGAAGAATGAGCTTCTATTTATAGGAAAATATAATTTCGATAATTGCACATTTTGGGGCTCGAAATATTACAGTATAATACCTTCATCTTTTCCTTTATTTTTAATTTAGTATTGCAAGTATTATCAAACTTTCACCACCTCCCCTAATAGTACATCATGTGAATCAATAGTTCTATATATGTGAAAAAAAATAGTTACAATATAGTACCTTCATCTATACCTTCATTTTTAATTTAGTCATGCAAGTATTATCAATCTTGCACCACCTTCTCTAATAGTACATGCATGTGAATCAATAGTACACACATGTGAATAAATAGTTATAAACATGTGAATTAATAGCAATTAATTGCTCATTTATCCGATTAATTACCCGATTGGTCAATATAACCTCCAGAAATCAATTATTATCGAAATAAATGTCAATTTCTATTAACACTAATAATCCCAACGCAATGGAACTATCAATTTTATCTTTAATCAACACAAACTTATTCATCATTAATATTATAACTCACAATATTTAACAACCAGATCATTCCCAGGAAAGAGGGGGTTTTTCGATAAGGATTTCTCCCTATTGGCGCGCAATTAGGTGACCAAACCTCTCATTGACAAAACTTTCTAGACATCGTCAATATTGCAAATAATAATATGAATAACTTTGTCATCTCAATTATTGATTTAATAATATAAAATATTGATACTGTGACAATAATTGAATCAATAATATGAGAGATATTATGCAGCAATTACTGTAGCAATAATTGAGTATAACTGAGTGACTTTTCACGTAAGTATCAATAAATAATACCGTGTACTACTATGCAACCACGCGTATTACTGTACTTTTACCACTGGGTAGTTCAACAGTTTAACGGTAAATTATTGCCGTTACTTTTATAAAAAGATAATTCTGTCATTTTCTAACTACGACAATACTTTCATTGTGGGGTCCACCAATGATTATGTCATCGTACAAATATTCCCCAACCAATCGAATATTATATAACCACTTGCTGACTTTGCAAAATATTTAAATATTACCAACAACTATAACATTTTATCAAATCCACACCATAATATTCAAAAATATATTTCGAGAAAACTTAATCTTTATTCATAAAAGTTGGGGTCTTACAACTTGTGCTTGTAGATGTCTCCACTTTTGGGCATATTCTCGAAAAGATTTAGTACTTTGCTTTTTGACTTTAGTCACTTGGACTCGATCTAGTGCCATTTATGACTGAAAACTGTATTAATTTAGAAAGGCGTGGGCCAATTCTTCCCATTTATGGATTTTGACATTGTCAAGTTGGGCATACCAGGCTTTAGCATCTCCAGTGAGACTCTTTTGAAAAAGTTGCATTCTGAGGCTTTCATCTTCAGGATAAGACCCCAGTTTGCCAATGTATACTTTTAGGTTCGTATGGGATCACCTGCCCCATTGTACTTTTTAAACTCTGGGATTTTGAAATTGTCAGGATATTGAGCCCCTGGGAATATGCAGAGAACTAAATAGGTGACACTTTCATAGTTTCTAGTCCCTTTGATTGACCGAATGGTTTCCTCCATTTGTTGAACTTTCTTTCTTATATCCCCAATTTCTCGATCATCCCTGAGTTTTATGATTTCAGGGGTTTAGTTGATTCTTTTATTGGAATAAAGTTCAGGTATCTGGGTTTCCATCTTTTTGCTAATACCCTGACTGCCCCATGGTGTGAATGGCTCTGGTTGAGTAGGCATTGTCTGGCCTCGAGTGTTTTTACTTTGTTCTTTTAGAAAGACAACCAATTCTGGTATTTGATTCCTTAATCCTTCAAACTCCTCTTAAGAGACAGGAGTACGATCAGGTGGGGAACTTGTAGCCATGTTTGACTGTGGGCTTAATACCTTTTTGGACTTTGAACGAGAAATAGGACCAATTACTTCCCTACAAAAAGACTTATGTAGTTTAGTCTTAGGGAATGTATAAATATTACATGTTATGTGATATATCCATTTTAGGACTATTATCCTGCAAAACGGATGTTAGCTGTTTATAAGACAAGATAGCATGTCATGTTTTAATATGCATGTACATATATTCCTTCATATTTTCCATTACATGGAGATTGACATGGAATGCAATTACAAGTAATTGAATTTATAAGTAATTTAAAATGGAAAGTATGAAGAGACTTCCCTCTACGTTTGGTTTATCAGAGGTTGACCTATCTTAGGTTACTCTCGCGGCTTTTTGGCATGAAGGTTCAATATCATTGTAATTTACTTGATGGGAAGTTAATCCAGTCTTTCCACTAGAGCGAATCTGGGTGGTGCCTTTCCTGAGCCTCATTGGAATTAGTCTCCCTATGAGTCCAGTAATCAAACACCAACAGGATAGCCTCCTGATGGAGGGACCACACAACATAAATTCACATACAATGTGTCTCACCGTATAGAAATGATGACATGTGCGAAACACTAATATCACAAGCAGATATAGTGTTAAGCATGAAGTGCAGTAAGTAAATGCATTCATACACAGTCATTCAAATGTAAATACAACATCCATACACAAGCATATAACAGTTTTAAAAAGTTTGTAGTAGCGGCTTAAGCCCTCTTACTGGAGTCCCCAGCAGAGTCGTCACCTGTCGACGTTGAGATTTTTATTTGTCCCTTTTCTGTTCTTATCTTTTCGTGTTCTCATGTTAGGTGAGATTTGTTTGAAAAAAATAAGTTGTGAAAAGGTACGACATGTATATGTCGACGATTGGACTGTAAGAGTCGCCAGTTAGAATTTTTAAATGGTTGCACCAACTCAACCGAGAAAAGGTTTGCGCATTGACCAAGTGATGTAACACTGCTAAACTGGTCTGTGAAATCGAGATTCGTTAGGGTCCGAGGGCTTGATTATGCGGAGGGAAGTTGTTAAGCACCCCCAACATCTGTGTTACCACGGTGACCGCCACTTTTCAATTTAAGCTATTATATGAATGTGTGTGTGTGTGTGTGGGTCAATGTGCAATTATCTGGAAGTAGTGCTATGCCTCGTTCGCACTTATATATAAAGGGTTTGAATTTTATATAAAAGTTTAGTTTTAACAAGATATAACAATGATGTTTTATAAAAGAGGTTTTTTCAAACCCTTATGCTTAATAGTAATTGAGGACTTTGATACTTCCATTTTATTATGTGTTCGACTTGATTGCTTTTATTTTTGAGATGCGAAGCATCTTCGAGAAAATAATATATAAAGCAGTGTCGAAATCCTCATGGGCATGAAAGCCATCTAAGGAAATTCAAACACCGTGAATAATTTACAAGCTGATTACAGCTGAAAATGTCCATCCTGGGAACCGAATCTTGATTCAGAAGACTGAACCTATGATCACATGATTCTTAGGCTCACATGATGCCGCAATTTATATGAAAGCTGTAAGAAGTTATATATAAAAGCTATAAATATATATATACAAATGATCGACCACCACGAACTAAACTTCATGGGGAATTAGAAATGTAAATATATAAAAGCGGTAAATATATATATATAGAAATGATCAACAGCCACGAAGCAACTCCATGGGGGATTAGAAATATAAATAAAGCAGTAAAGATGATCAACCGCTACGAAGTAAACTTCAGGCGGGACTAAATGTAAAGAAAATAGTAAAAGGCCACGAAGTAAACTCCAGGCCTGACAGAAATATATATATATATATATATATATATATATATATATATAAAAGTAGTAAACGTACCAGATATAAATCCAGGCTCATCGAACAGAGTTCGACAACTGTTTATATATAAGTATATATATATAAGCAATAAACGCTCTGGATATGAGTCCTTGCTCATCGAACAAAGTTCGACCACAGTTTATATATAAGTATATATATATAAGTAATAAACGCTCCGGACGTGAGTCCAGGCTCAATCGAGACATAACTCGATAATGTTAGTACAAATATATATATATATATACAAAAGAAATAAAAAACCACGGACCGAAGTTCGTGCGTACGCACACAAAATGCCTCTCAACGTAAATAACTGTGTGTGCACAGTAGTGGAGAAAGGCTTTAAAAAATGTAAGAACTGTTACAATGGGCTGTTAAGAAGACTTTAATAGCTTTAAATGGATGAACACTCGGTTCCCACCGGTAAAATACAACAAAATATAAGCTTACAAGTGTTTGAAATGAGAAAGTGCTCGGTTTATAGTGTGTATAGAGCAAAATGGACAGGGCTTCCTCACCTTTTCTCTTGCTAAAATGGCCACCTCAAACCCTATATTTATAGAGGGGGAGCAGCAGGTGTACCTATGGCATCATCAGGTGTACCTGCAGCTGTCCGGGGTGCCTCAGGCAATGCAGGTCTCGTCGTCTCGAAGTATGTGCACTCGGACAACGCGCTATTCGCTCGAACCTTCATAAATTTCAATCCGAGAGTTCGATGGAAGTGTGTCATAACATTCCAGAAAGCTCTTTCCGAGAGCTATGCCATGACATAGGATTTGCCTTTTTTGATTCTAGGAAGATGGGTCCATGACCAAAATAGCATATCCGGGTCTTAGTTAGGCAGTCCGTTGAGCTGTTCTGCGTAGTTTGCACTCGGAAGTTAAGATATTGTTCTCATTGGACTTCTTTTGAAGCAATTTGAGTTGAAATGAGTGTATTTGATTTGAGTTGAAGTTGAGTTGGCAAAATGACCATTTTTCCCCTTCTCGGGATTATCTCTGGTTTTTGCACAGTTGTAGCAGTCTTTTCTCAGGGTTATCTCTGATATCGTTATGCTGTTGACTCTGAATGTCCTTAAAGTTATCTTTGAGGTTGGATTGATCTCCTGGGGTTATCTCTAGGCTTTGCACTTTATCCCCCGGGGTTATCTCCGGGTTTGGAAACTGATTTTCCCGGGGTTATCTCTGGGGTTGGAAACTGGATCTCTCGGGGCTATTTTCGGGGTTGGAATTGATGTTGTGGTACCTCCAGGGTTATCTCTGGAGTGTGAAAAAGATGCTTTTGTCCTCCTGTATAATTAGTAATAGGAAAACGAAATTTCAAGTGTCTACATCACCCTCAGGGGATTTAAAAACCTTGGAAACATATTTCCCCGGTGAAGGGGTAATGACAATTCAGCAACACCATCAAGAGGATATAGTCTAGTCATGAAAGATGTATTTTGCTGCAGCTGTAAACATGGAAGGTGATGAAGCAGGGGCATTTCTGGTATCTATTTTGGGAGAACAGTATACCGTTGCTATCAAATTATAGTTTGTCAGCACCAACAACACAACTGAGTATGAAAGCTGTATAATGGGGTTGAAGCTAACCCAATCAATGGGCATCAAACGATTAGCTGTCTTTGGAGATTCTGACCTGGTGATTAAGCAAATCATTGGGATCTATCACACCAAAGAATTACATTTGCTGTCGTACCATCTGCAAGTTATCTAGATGGCTTCGGAGTTTGAAGAAATATCCTTCCTCCACATTCCTCGGAATAGGAATGACTTTGCTGATGCATTAGTAACTTTGGCCTCCTTGATCAACATATCTGAAAGGAGAATCATTCCAAATATCAAATTTGCCAGCCAAAAGGCCCCAGCCTATGTGAATTACATTGGAGAAGTATTGGATGAACTGTCTCCCATCCAACACCCTTGGTACCATTCCATCAAGGAGTATCTGGGAGATGGATCTACGCCCACTAGGGAAAGTCTAGCTGAAAGAAAGTGGATCCATAGAATGGCCATGAAATTCTATCTAAGCGGAGACACACTCTACAAAATATATGCGGGACTAAGTCTTCTAAGATGCCTAGACAAAGACCAAGTTCAGAGACTCATGGATAAAATCCATGGTGGAGTATGCAGCCCACACATGAGCGGTTCTCTACTTGTCAAGAAGATCTTCAGAACAGGGCATTACTGGCTCTCTCTCGAAGTTGACTATGATGATCACATTAGGAGATGTTAACAATGCCAAATTCATGGAAATACTATCCACGCCCCTCCAAGGGAACTCCACAATATGAGTTCATGCTAGCCCTTCTTAATGTGGGGAATGGACGTGATCTGGCCAATCGAGCCCAACGCCAGCAATGGTCATCAGTTTATCTTCACCATGATTGACTGCTTTACTAAATGGGTAGAGGTAGACTCTTTCCCAAAATTTACCAAAGAGGTGATCATTGTTTTCATCAGAAACAATGTCATTTGTCGATATGACAACCGGAGGTGATTGTATTAGACAATGCCAAAAACCTCAACAACCAAATGACAGAGGAATTATATAGTATATTCCATATCAAGCATCTCAACTCCGTCATCTATCGTTCAAAGATGAATGGTGTTGTTGAAGTGGCTAATAAGAATATCAAAAATATCATGCAAAAGTGTTCGCGAATCACAAAGGATGGCCTGACTTGTTGCCTTTGACTTTATTAGCCTATAAAACGTCAATGCGCACTTCCATTGGGGCAACCCCATACTCATTAACCTATGGCGTGGAAGAAGTCCTCCCCATAGAGGTAGAAATGGAGTCCCTGAGAGTGTTGATAGATGTTCAAATGGAGGAAGACCAATGGTTACAAGATTGGTACCACCAACTTTCTTTGATAGATGAAAGGCGGGCCACCATCATTTTCCATGGTCAATTATAACAACAAAGGATCTCTCGATCCTACAACAAAAAAGTTTGGCTATGGTAGTTTAAAGAAAATAACTTGGTCTTGAAGAAGGTCCTTGACAACCAAGATCAATCCAAAGGAAAATTAACCCAAATTTGGGAAGGCCCTTTCATTGTCAAGGTGGTATTGACAGGAGGAGCCCTCAGATTGCAAGAAATGGATGGCGAAGAATTTTCCCAGCTCATCAACTCAGACACTGTGAAATGGTATTATGTCTGAATTTACCTGCAAACCAGCATCCTGGTTCTGGATCATCAATCCATCAGTCAATTCAGGTTTTTAAAACCTTTCTAAAACACATCAGGTCCCATCCTAATAGGGACGAACTACACAGACTTGATTTCCCTCATACACGGGAGTACGTAGGCAGCCATTTATGGTCCGGTCTAACCTTCACAAAACAAACAAAACAAAACCCTTTAAACCACATACAAATTTTAACCTTTTCACGCTAGGTTACAACTACGCAGACCTCATCTCCCTCATACACAGGAGTACGTAGGTAACCTTCTAAGGTGCATTCTAACCTTTACGAAAAAAATTCACACCCTTCACCTTTGTCAACTTTCGAACCTTTTCACGCTAGGTTCAAACTACGCAGACCTGATCTCCCATCATCAATATGAGTACGTAAGAAGTCATTCACGGTGCAGTCTCACCCCTGTGCAAACACAAAACCCTGCCAACGGTGCTGGAATTATCCTTCAACCTTTCAAACTAAACCATAAGAGATGGAACTACCTGATCTCCCCCATACATGGGAATACATCGGAGACCATCTGTGGTGAGGTTAAACCACACCTCATCATCTTAGACCACAGGGATGGAACTACTTGGTCTCCCCGCACAAATGGGATAAAATACTGGTGACCATCTATACTGCAGTTGAGTCCACAAAGAGAAACACCAATCTATAAGATATAGAACTACCTGGTCTCCCCCATACACGGGAGTACCGGCGACCATCTATGGTATGGTCAACCTTAGAGATGAAAGCGAAAATCCTCTCCATAACCACATTCAGAAACCAGTCCCAAGACACCAAAGAGTTGGGGAACACAAAGATCGACGATCCATTCTGAAAGATCCTGAAACATCTCAATGTCCATCCATAAAGAGGGAGTTCAGAATACATCGAGATCGTAAGTCCTAGAGAAAAGGCAACTATCAAGCAAGTAATAAGGCATATCTAAAAGGGAAGTGAATTAAAATATATTTCCTTGCCATATAATACTATTTGATAAATACAATGTGTTCTGTACATGACAAAAATGGCTAACCTAGTCTATGTAGGAAAATCAAAGCTAATCTACAAACCCGTCTATAAGCGAGCCATCAAATCTAACATGACATCCCTCTCAGTAGATGGAGGTAAATCTATGAGATCCTGCCCCAGGGTGTCCACACGATCTAGGAGATCTACGGCCATCTACATGGTGATACCGTGCACATCAATGAATGCACTCATCCCTGCAACAATGTCAGCAATATGAGATCTATGTTCAGTACTATCTGTAGTGGAAGCATCTCGGGTTGCTAGAGCCTCATCCCGCTTAACAAACAGTTGCATCCCTAGATGGTCGAACCTCGTCCCGCTCAACAACAGCGGTGTCCCTATGAGTTAGAGCATCATCTCTCTCAACCAGAGCGACATCTCTATCAGAAAGAGCTGTCAACATTAAGGCCCTAGCCTGGTCCCTCTCAAACGTCATCATATGTAAACTCTGCTCTAAATATTTTACAGAATGTGGAGCCATAATAATAGGAATACTAGGGGAATCAACCAGAGCTACCGATGAACCAGTAAATAACTCATCCTCGATGGGAGAATCAAGATACTCCATAATCTCCCCATCATCAAAATTAATATCCAGCTCTGAGGATACAACCCTAACCGATGCAATCTCTGCCTCCAACCATGAAGAATACTCTAGAGATTGACCTATATGGCTAGTCAAAAAGTCAGCCCTCTCTCGACAAGTCTAATAGTCATAAATCCTAGAAAAATCATCTTCCAACAAAAGCCGAGATGATAATCGTTGACCCACTACCCCCATCGAAGGGATGAATATCCTGAAACTGGTCAAACTATGCCATAACAACCAGTGGATGATATGTAGTCACCCCCCTCAAACCGGCTAGGGGAAGATAATCCATGCCAACCACATGAAGTGATAAAGCTATAGGGATAGTTGAGCCCTGAACATGGCAAAATATCAAACGGGTCCTCAATCCCTGACAAGAAAGCCAACCATGATGTTGCGTTTGTACACTCAGCTAGCTAAAAGCAATATGACATGACTATCTCATGGGAAAAACAATACCCGTGACGTCTAAAAGTGCCAATCGGTCTCAAGTGTGTCATAAACCACACGTACGATAGGACCTCACTGCCTATGAAAACCCCCATCAAATGGAAATGGCAAAATATGGTCGACCTCAAGGTCTCTGCTAAAATTATCAGTAAGATGGTATGACCCTCTCGGAGAGCATAAACTACCATAATCACTTCGATATCCAGGTGGTCCATGTACAACAACATGTACAGATAGGCCACTATGCACATCAAGAGTATATCTTCACGGGCTATCTGCCAATCACCCTCAAAAATGGTGAAGTCCTCGGAGTATCACAGATAGCTATCCAACGACCCAAATCTGTCAATCAAGAAACTTATGAACACTACATGCCCCGAGGAAATCTCGTCTAGGGCTACTCTGTGCCTCAAGCCTGTCAAGGTCATAAACTGCTGGCTCATGTCACCGATAGCCTTCCGAGTGCAAGACCGATCCAATGGCAAGTCTGTAAGACGCTCATACTCCTCCAATGTAAGAGTCAACTCATGGATATCAAATCTAAACATATGTCTATCTGGTATCTAATGCTCAAGCATGCCCACTATAAAACCCAGTGGAACTTGAAATGTCAGGAGGGTCATAGAGTGTCTCAACAGCTGATCAACTGCCACCCGATCTAGGGAAGAAAAAGTGTCATACTTTGATCTCAGAGAAGATGACACTAACATGGGTGGGGTATGCTTAATCCGGCTAACAGTGGATGAAGACATCTGTAGAGCTGCATCATAAGACCATCCAAGGGTCAATACTAAACTCATCTCTGGAAATCCATATCCATGACATAATACATGAATGATAAATAACAGATGACAATATGATGTAGGGAATATAAAGCATTATACATACATTCCTAAGTACATCATCATCTAAATACATCATCTCTGTATACAACTAAAAAATACAGGGATAAATGTTTTCAAAATACGCAAGTGATTATAAAATACTCATTGTTGTCAGGAAATATTCGTTTGGTCGTGGAATATTCTTGTTGTCGGAGAATATTCGTACGACGGCGCAGCCATTTATGGGTCCCATAACAGAATAACTGTCTGATGAAGAAAACGACAAGTTTGAGTTTTTATAAATAATGGCGTAATTGTTACCGTTAACACTGTTGAAATATCTGGTGGTTAAAATACAGTAATACGTGTGGTTGCACAGTAGCACACGGTATTGCACAGTATTTTTGGAATTATTGATTCTTACGTATGAAGGCACTACTCAATAATTGTTACAGTAATTATTATTCAATATTTTATTAGTTCAATAATTGCTGTGTTGATATTTTATATTATCGTTGTTCAATAATTGTCACGGCACAGTATTTTCCATTATCTGATCAATAATTCATATTATTTGAATAATATTATTTAGATAACATTATTGGCAATGTCTTGAAAGTTATGTCAATGAGAGGTTTGGTCACCTAATTACGCGCCAGTAATAAGAAATCCTTATTGGAAAGCCCCCTCTTTCCTGGGAACGGCCTGGTTGTCATTATTGTGATTCTATAATATTATTTCTGAATAATTAATTATTGATTTATATGATAAGGAAATATATATTTTTATATGGATATAAATGAAGGAATTAATGCTGAGGTGTTTTATTAGTATTTTGTCGAAATGAAGAATGAAATTTGGAAATTTTCAAAAAAATTAGTTTATTACTTGATTTTGTAAAATCTATAACTCTTTGTGTATAATGAGTTAGGAGATGAGCCATATATCAAAAGAAAGCCTTGGAAGTAAGCTAACCGTAGAAATTAGAATCACCCAAAAATTCATTTTGGATTTTTTGTGGTGACTGTTTGAATGAAATTGATTCGAAGGACTCATAATTCGAAAAATCATTGTTCTTGAGATATATTACGTGAGTTATACTTTTTAATCCGACTGTTGGATCGTTGTTATTTTTGGATATGTTATACATATATAAGTTGAGTGCATGTCCACAAATTTTGAACCGTTAAAAATTAACGTATGATTTGTTATGAATTTTAAGAGGTGACTGATTCAGAAATTATGTTTATAAATGATTTTTGGTAGAAAATTCTAGAATGAGTGGGCCGCACCTTTGGTTGGTGAAAAATGTGCTAAAATTTTATTTCAAAAGTGGTGGATGGGAATAGTAGCAGGTAAAGTCATCAGGTTGCAGGTCAAGTCTGCTTTGGCGTTCTAACATTTTCCTATAAATAGAGTGCTGAGTTAGAATTGAAAATTACACCAGAAACATAAGTTTTCTCTCCCTATATTATAGAGCGTATTTTTGTGAGTATTTTGATACTTTGAGAGTTGCTAATCAGTGCAAGTTTCCTTTAGCGTCATATCCGATATTTCAGTTAGAAGTACTACTCTTTTGAGGTAGGGGATTGTAAGGAATTTTAAGGGATTGTAAGGGATGTTATTTTCTTCTTAAATGATATTATTTTCTTCAATATCATTATGTCGAATTATTGATATGAGTTTATTGTGGAATTTCTATCTTTTTCATGCATGTCGAGGTTACTATTCATGTATACGGCACTATTCACGTATACGGCACTATATTTATGTATATGGCACTATTTACGTAAATGATATTATTTACATATACGGTACTATGTACGAATACGGAGTACTATTCATGAGTTACTATTCACGAGTTACTATTCATGAGTTACTATTCACGAGT
Organism: Panax japonicus; assembly: GCA_020205505.1. NCBI lineage: Eukaryota > Viridiplantae > Streptophyta > Magnoliopsida > Apiales > Araliaceae > Panax > Panax japonicus. The sequence goes on from CM035114.1 coordinate 47,941,619, forward strand.
TACTATTCACGACAAATTAGTGTCTTTTTGTGACCAGATTATCGTTGATTTATGAATCTTACTCTTGAAACTAAATGCAGTTGTTGATCATATTATTTTTATTATCATATATAATATTTTTAAACCCTAATGATGATATTTCTCTTTGACTTGAGTGTAAAGATGGGTAGATTATTGGTATGATTGTGACTATGGGTTCTCTTTGGTCAGTAGTGCAAAATTGAATTGTTAACGGGTATGATCATGACCATTGAATTTATAATTGAATATCTTTAGCTTAAGTGCAAAGGTGAATTTATCAACATGGTTATAATTATTGTTTATATAAATTCTGAAATGATTATATATTTCTTTGAGATATTAATATCTTTGGCCCATAGTGCAAAGATGACATGTTGTTGAATATCTTTGGTTTGTAGTGCAAAGATGAATTGTTGATGAATATATTTGGCTCGTAGTGCAAAGATGACCTGTTGTTGAATATCTTTGGCATGTAGTGCAAATATGAACTGTTAGTGAATATCTTTGGCCTGCAGTGCAAAGATGAACTTATTAGTATGATTATGAACATGAACTATGATTTGGTATAACCATGATCTTTGATGTTTCAGGTAAAGACAGGTGATGTAAATTATCTTCGTCCTAGATGAGAAGAGGAATTTAGAACCACAATTATGGTTATGAGTTATTCACATGATTGTGGACAAGAACTGTTGATTGATGTTACAGGAATAAAACATTGTTGGTGGACTTTTAACATGGAAAAGATAATAGACCTTATGATCTATTTGACTCTTCTAATGGATTGCTCGTTCCGCTGCAACTACGGTTGAAAAGTTTTATTATCTACCATATGTTCTAAATCTCTGATTTATTACTGATGAAGGCTATTGATGATGTAAATTATCTTTAGTCATGATATTCTTTACTGGGCTAGTTGTGCTCACCCTTTTTGCTTCACAATTCCTTTCAGGTAATAAGAGTGTTGCCGGGTCGAGCGGGGATAACAGGGGAATAGAACGGCGATCTATAGCTGTTGAGGTTCTCCCTAAATAGTATGGAAATAATTTTATTGAGAAATTTAGATAAGTGTATCGTATTGTATACGTCATTTGATATTTAATTTTGGTGAACCGAATAGGGTGAGGCGAACCCAACTTTGGAAGGGTGTTTTGCCACTATCATACAAGATGTCTAATAACATACAATCTCGTGTTATCATAAGACAGGGTTGTGCACATCCACTTGCTGAATATATCTACGAGCACTACCTATATGATCTTAGAGTTTGGTTGAAATATAATTTTCAATTGCAGACAGTGGAGATAGTTATATGTCAAGAGAAGACTCACCATTGGAAAGAACATGATAGTAATCTTCTCATTTTTCTTTGGGGTCTATTGGGTCAACAAAGGATAATTCTGTGGGCATATAATATCTATCATAACCTAGACGCATGGCCTCCCATGTACGAAGGTTTTCTTGAGCATTTTCCAAATATTTTAATTTCTAAAACAGTTATTGAATGTACCTTTATGTAAGGAGCCATTGTGACGTGCTATCCAAGTTAGGTGTCCAGAGTCACATTTGGTCTATATTTGTATCAAAACTCACAACATATGTGTTGTTGTATTTTGCATGACAATTATAGTAATAAAGTTGTAGTTATTTTCTGTACCATGTATTTGGCGACTCATAATAGGTTTGATGGGTTGGACCTATTTTGGGGGCGTCACAGTATAATTAAGTTTTTATTTGTATTATGTACCATGTATTTGGAGACTTAAGATGGGTGTGTATACCTGTTTTAGGGGCGTCACAGTTAGTATCAAAGCTTAGGGATATGATCCCTGGCTGAGATGTGAGACTAGAACTAGGAGGGGAGAGACGGGTAATTTCTTCACTAGTATGACCTACGTAAGTTACTTGTTATTTAATTAGTCGGTCAGAATATAAGGATAATAAGTGGCATGTCAATAAACCCTTATTTTGAAACTATAATTGTGATGCCCCCAAAATAGGTCCACACGACCCATTCTGAGTCGCCAGATATCATACTATAAAAATCAACTACAAACTTCATTTATACAACTGTTGAACTGTCGTGCAGAATACGACCACAGTTAAACTGTGAGTTTTAATACAAATGTATGTAACTCTCATGGTGCCTTGACCACAACCTTACAATGGTACTTTACATAAAAGTACAGTCAAAAAGTGTTTTGGAAATTAAAATCTTTGGGAAGTGCTCAAGAAAACCTTCGTACATGGGAGGCCATGTGTGACGCCCCCAACATTCATGTACCAGAGTTTAAAAATATATAAATTGTCAACATGATACTGCTTTATGGAGTAAAATTTAAGAATAATATTCATGTACCAAAAATAATTTGGACAGAAAAGAAATATATTTTTTGGGTAAATAGTACCCCGTGAATAGTACCCTGTGAATAATACTTTGGGAATAGTACCTCGTGAATATTACCCCGACATGAAAAGTACCCCAAATACCCGAGTGAATAATATCTGGGTGAATAATAATTTGGGTGAATAGTAACCCATAAATAGTAACTCGTGAATAGTACTCCGACACAAAAAGTACCCCGAATACCCGAGTGAATAATACTAGAGTGACTAGTAACCGGGTGAATAGTAACCCGTGAATAGTAACTCCTAAAAGAAAAATACCAAATAAAATGATATTACATGACCAGTACAAAAGAAATGATATCTCATACAATTATAATAGAATATACGAAACTACAAATGGATTTTCACCCGCCATGCGGTAATCCACGTAGACAGATCATTTCCACAATTTAATAAGGAATGAATACGAAGGATCATTTACCATACATGCTGTAATCCACATATACAGGTTATTCCAACAGAATAATAAAGAATCGAATAACAGAGAATTCACCATACATGCGATAGACAGCACAAACAGTTTATTCCCAACAGAATAATAAAGAATGAAACCAGGTCATGCGTAATCCTCACAGACAGGATATTCGAACAGAATAATAAAGAATGGAATAACAATAGAATTCACCAGGCATGCGATAGACCGCACAGATAGGTTATTCCAACAGAATAATAAAGAATGGAATAACAGAAGAATTTCACCATGTATGCGGTACTTTGCATAGACAGGTTATTCCAACATAATAATAAAGAATAGAATAACAACCCTTACGAGTATTGAAAGAAAATACCTCTCTTCATGAATACGAAAGAATAATACCCCTTACCACAATAATGATATCCCTTACCTTAGAAGGAAACTGGATACTGGAATAGTGAGGTAGCAGACTTCTCTTCTTCTTTCTCTCTATAATTTCTCTCTATAATAATTGCTCTATAGCTTTAGTGAATTGGTGAAAAATAATGAAGGAATGAGCTTCTATTTATAGGAAAATATAGTTTCGATAATTGCACCTTTTGGGGCTCGAAATATTACAGTACAATACCTTTCTCTTTTCTTCTATTTTTAATTTAGTCCTGCAAGTATTATCAAACTTGCAGCACCTCCCCTAATAGTAAATCATGTGAATCAATAGTTCTAGACATGTGAAAATATGAATTACAGTATAGTAACTCCATCTATAACTCCATTTTTAACTTAGTCATGTAAGTATTATCAATCTTGCACCAACTCCCCTAATAGTAAATGAATGTGAATCAATAGTACACACATGTGAACACATAGTTATAAGTTTGTGAATTAATAGCAATTAATTACTCATTTATCCAGTTAATTACCTGATTAGTTAATATAACCTCCAGACATCAATTGTTATCAGGATAGATGTTGATTTCCACTATCACTAATAATCCCAACACAATGAAACTATCAATTTCATCTTTAATCAACACAAACTTATTCATCATTAATATTATAACGCACAATATTTAACAATGAGGTCGTTCCCAGGAAAAAGGGGGATTTTCGATAAGGATTTCTCCTTATTGGCGCGCAATTAGGTGACCAAACCTTTCCTTGACAGAACTTCTAGACATTGTCAATATTGCAAATAATAATATGAATAACTTTGTCGTCTCAATTATTGATTTAATAATATAACATATTATGCAGATGATACTGTGACAATAATTGAATCAATAATATGAGAGATATAATGTAGCAATTACTGTAGCAATAATTGAGTATAACTGAGTGACTTCTAATGTAAGCATCAATAATCAATACCGTGTGCTACTATGCAACCACACGTATTACTGTACTTTTACTACCGGGTAGTTCAACAGTTTTAACGGTAACACTTTCACCGTTATTTTTAATAAAAGATAAATCTGACATTTTCTAACTATGACAATACTTCCATTGTGGGGTCCACCAATGATTGTGCCGTTGTACGGATATTCTCCGATAAAAAGAATATTCCCCGACCAAACGAATAACAACTTGCTTACTTTATAAAATTTTCAAATATCACCCTTAACTTTAACCCTTTCTCAATTTAACCATTTACTAAATAAAATAATAATAATAAGAAAATTGAATACTTTCCTTTAATAAAATTCGGGGTCTCAAAATCTCCCCTCCTTATGAAATTTCTCCCTCAAAATTTACGTACCTGGTAGTTCAAAGAGATGAGAATACCTTGTTTTCTTTTCGGATTGTACCTTCCCAGTTATTTCCTCTGTATCATGATTTTCCCATTGCTCATCTCCTGTATTTCAGATATTATTCTAGAATATATCATCAAAACAAAGGTTAATTGACATATCACAATTTGTCAACTTATCAAGTAAACAATTTCAGCTTAGGTAAGTCACACACTAGCGAAGTATATAACTCGTCTCTCCCCTCCTAGTTCTAGACTCTTATCTCCGCCAGCGACCATATCCCTAAGCTCTGATACCATTTGTGACTCCCCCAAAATAGGTCCACACGACCCATTCTGAGTCGCCAGATATCATACTATAAAAATCAACTACAAACTTCATTTGTACAACTGTTGAACTATCGTGCAGAATACGACCACAGTTAAACTGTGAGTTTTAATATAAATGTATGTAACTCTCATGGTGCCTCAACCACAACCTTACAATGGTACTTTACATAAAATTACAGTCAAAAATTGTTTTAGAAATTAAAATCTTTGGGAAGTGCTCAAGGAATCCTTCGTACATGGGAGGCCATGCGTCTAGGTTATGATAGATATCATATGTCCACAGAATTATTATTGGTTGACCCAATAGACCCCAAAGAAAAACGGGAAGATTACTATCATGTTCTTTCCAATGGTGAGTCTTCTCTTGATATATAACTATCTCCACTGTCTGCAATTGAAAATTATATTTCAACCAAACTCCAAGATCATATAAGTAGTGCTCGTAGATATACTCAGCAAGTGGACGTGCATAACCCTGTCTTATGATAACACGAGGTTGTATGTCCCTAGACATCTTGTATGATAGTGGCAAAACACCCTTCCAAAGTTGGGTTCACCTCACCCTATTCGGTTCAACAAAATTAAATATCAATTGACGTATACAATACGACACACTTATCTAAAGTTCTCAATAAAATTATTTCCATACTATTTAGGGAGAACCTCAACAGCTATAGACCACCGTTCAATTCTCCTGTTAACTCCGCTCGACCCAGCTACACTCTTATTACCTGAAAGGAATTGTGAAGCAAAAAGGGTGAGCACAACTAGCCCAGTAAAGAATATCATGACTAAAGATAATTTACATCATCAATAGCCTTCATCAGTAATAAATCAGAGATTTAGAACATATGGTAGATAATAAAACTTTTCAACCGTAGTTGCAGCGGAATGAGCAATCCATTAGAAGAGTCAAATAGATCATAAGGTCAATTATCTTCTCCATGTTAAAAGTCCACCAACAATGTTTTATCCTTGTAACATCAATCAACAATTCTTGTCCACAATTATGTGAATAACTCATAATTATAATTGTGATTCTAAATTCCTCTTTGCACCTAGGACGAAGATAATTTTCATCACTTATCTTTACCTGAAACATCAAAAATCATGGTTATACCAAATCAAAATTCTTGTTCATAATCATACTAATAAATTCATCTTTGCACTACGGCCAAAGATATTCATTAACAATTCCTCTTTGCACTACAGGCCAAAGACATACAACTGTATTTTAGAAGAGTCATGTAGAGCATGATATCTACTATCTTTTACGAATTAAAAGTGTATAATCAATATTTTATCGCTGAGACTCAGCTTAATAAATAATTCACATCATCGAATCATCCCTGCACTACGGCCAAGGATATTCATTATTATTATGACCACGAATTATCCATGCACTACGGGCCATGGATATTCGTGTTTTCAACAATGGTCATGATTATACCGAATAATCCCTGGTTATAATCATACCAATAACTGTCCATCAATGCACTACGAGTCAACGAGGACTTTTACCACATCATCTGTAACATTATAGGTCATGATTATACCGAATGATCCCTGGTCATAATCATACAAATTAACAATTCATCTATAAACATAAGCCAAAGATATTCATCAATCAATAGTTCTTCTTTGCATGTAAGCCAAAGATATACAACTGTAAATACGATAATCAACAGTCCATCTTTGCACGTAAGCCAAAGATATACAACTGTAAAATCAATAATCAACATTCCATCTTTGCACGTAAGCCAAAGATGACTTTCATCACAATATAAGCATGAGGATGATGACAATGATATAAGCATTAATCATACGAAATCGAGGATAAATATTAAAGACTTTAAATTTATCCAGAGTTTAAAAATATTTAAATTATCAACATGATACTGCTTTGTGGAGTAAAATTTAAGAATAATATTCATGTACCAAAAATAATTTGGACAGAAAAGAAATATATTTTTTGGGTAAATAGTACCCCATGAATAGTACCCTGTGAATAATACTTTGGGAATAGTACCTCGTGAATATTACCCCGACATGAAAAGTACCCCAAATACCCGAGTGAATAATATCTGGGTGAATAATAATTTGGGTGAATAGTAATCCATAAATAGTAACTCGTGAATAGTACTCCGACACAAAAAGTACCCCGAATACCCGAGTGAATAATACTAGAGTGACTAGTAACCGGGTGAATAGTAACCCGTGAATAGTAACTCCTAAAAGAAAAATACCAAATAAAATGATATTTCATGACCAGTACAAAAGAAATGATATCTCATACGAGTATAATAGAATATACGAAACTGCAAATGGATTTTCATCCGCCATGCGGCAATCCACGTAGACAGATCATTTCCACAATTTAATAAGGAATGAATACGAAGGATCATTTACCATACATGCTGTAATCCACATATACAGGTTATTCCAACAGAATAATAAAGAATCGAATAACAGAGAATTCACCATACATGCGATAGACAGCACAAACAGTTTATTCCCAATAGAATAATAAAGAATGAAACCAGGTCATGCGTAATCCTCACAGACAGGATATTCGAACAGAATAATAAAGAATGGAATAACAATAGAATTCACCAGGCATGCGATAGACCGCACAGACAGGTTATTCCAACATAATAATAAAGAATGGAATAACAGAAGAATTTCACTATGTATGCGATACTTTGCATAGACAGGTTATTCCAACATAATAATAATGAATAGAATAACAACCCTTACGAGTATTGAAAGAAAATACCTCTCTTCATGAATACGAAAGAATAATACCCCTTACCACAATAATGATATCCCTTACCTTAGAAGGAAACTGGATACTGGAATAGTGAGGTAGCAGACTTCTCTTCTTCTTTCTCTTTATAATTTCTCTCTATAATAATTACTCTATAGCTTTAGTGAATTGGTGAAAAATAATGAAGGAATGAGCTTCTATTTATAGGAAAATATAGTTTCGATAATTGCACCTTTTGGGGCTCGAAATATTACAGTACAATACCTTTCTCTTTTCTTCTATTTTTAATTTAGTCCTGCAAGTATTATCAAACTTGCAGCACCTCCCCTAATAGTAAATCATGTGAATCAATAGTTCTAGACATGTGAAAATACGAATTACAGTATAGTAACTCCATCTATAACTCCATTTTTAACTTAGTCATGTAAGTATTATCAATCTTGCACCAACTCCCCTAATAGTAAATGAATGTGAATCAATAGTACACACATGTGAACACATAGTTATAAGTTTGTGAATTAATAGCAATTAATTACTCATTTATCCAGTTAATTACCTGATTAGTTAATATAACCTCCAGACATCAATTGTTATCAGGATAGATGTTGATTTCCACTATCACTAATAATCCCAACACAATGAAACTATCAATTTCATCTTTAATCAACACAAACTTATTCATCATTAATATTATAACGCACAATATTTAACAATGAGGTCGTTCCCAGGAAAAAGGGGGATTTTCGATAAGGATTTCTCCTTATTGGCGCGCAATTAGGTGACCAAACCTTTCCTTGACAGAACTTCTAGACATTGTCAATATTGCAAATAATAATATGAATAACTTTGTCGTCTCAATTATTGATTTAATAATATAACATATTATGCAGATGATACTGTGACAATAATTGAATCAATAATATGAGAGATATAATGTAGCAATTACTGTAGCAATAATTGAGTATAACTGAGTGACTTCTAATGTAAGCATCAATAATCAATACCGTGTGCTACTATGCAACCACACGTATTACTGTACTTTTACTACCGGGTAGTTCAACAGTTTTAACGGTAACACTTTCACCGTTATTTTTAATAAAAGATAAATCTGACATTTTCTAACTATGACAATACTTCCATTGTGGGGTCCACCAATGATTGTGCCGTTGTACGGATATTCCCCGATAAAAAGAATATTCCCCGACCAAACGAATAACAACTTGTTTACTTTATAAAATTTTCAAATATCACCCTTAACTTTAACCCTTTCTCAATTTAACCATTTACTAAATAAAATAATAATAATAAGAAAATTGAATACTTTCCTTTAATAAAATTCGGGGTCTCACAATCTCCCCTCCTTATGAAATTTCTCCCTCGAAATTTACGTGCCTGGTAGTTCGAAGAGATGAGAATACCTTGTTTTCTTTTCGGATTGTACCTTCCCGGCTATTTCCTCTGTATCATGATTTTCCCATTGCTCATCTCCTGTATTTCAGATATTATTCTAGAATATATCATCAAAACAAAGGTTAATTGACATATCACAATTTGTCAACTTATCAAGTAAACAATTTCAGCTTAGGTAAGTCACACACTAGCGAAGTATATAACTCGTCTCTCCCCTCCTAGTTCTAGACTCTTATCTCCGCCAGCGACCATATCCCTAAGCTCTGATACCATTTGTGACGCCCCCAAAATAGGTCCACACGACCCATTCTGAGTCGCCAGATATCATACTATAAAAATCAACTACAAACTTCATTTATACAACTGTTGAACTATCGTGCAGAATACGACCACAGTTAAACTGTGAGTTTTAATACAAATGTATGTAACTCTCATGGTGCCTCAACCACAACCTTACAATGGTACTTTACATAAAAGTACAGTCAAAAAGTGTTTTGGAAATTAAAATCTTTGGGAAGTGCTCAAGGAAACCTTCGTACATGGGAGGCCATGTGTAACGCCCCAAAATAGGTATACATCACCCATCTTGAGTTGCCAAATACATGGTACAAAATTCAAATACAACTTAATTATACAACAGTCGTGTAAAATACGACAAAGCATAATCTAAGAGTTTTAATAAGAATATTGTCATCTAGACAATATCCACACTCAATGGAGTCCTCATTACATTTATTGTCACACTATTTAATAGAATAGTGAGGACTACTAATGTTATCATATGGACCGTCACTCCGTTCCCCGACTAGTCCCGGCTACGTTCTCATTTCCTGATGAGAACAGTGAAAGAAAGGGTGAGCTCAACTAGCCTAGTAAGAAATATTATGACTTAGATAATATAGAATAAATTATCATTAGTCTTTAACAATGTTAAACTGATAAAATACAATAGACATCAAGTTTAACTGAAGCGGAATAATCAATCCATTAGAAGAGTCAAGTAGAGCATGATATCTACTATCTTCTATGATTTAAAATGTTTTCATCAATTTTTATCGTTGAGACTCAACTTAATAAATAAACCATATCATCGAATCTTTCATGCACTACGGGCCAAGGATATTTATTAAATCATCAATGGTCATGACTATACCGAATAATTCCTGGTCATAATCATACCAAAAACTATCCATTAATGCACTTCAGGCAACTAAGGACTTTTAGCACATCATTCGTCACATTATGGTCATGATTATACCGAATAATCCCTGGTCATAATCATACCAAGTCCATCTATGCACGTAAGCCAAAGATGACTTTCATCACAATATAAGCATGAGGATGATGACAATGATATAAGCATTAATCAAATAAAAATAAGGATAAATATTAAAGACTTTAAATTTATCCAAATATTATCAATCACTTAATAAACTCATAATCTAATATTATTAATATTATAATAATATTTTAATCACTTCTTAAACTTATAAACAATTTAGTTCAATTGTTCACACTTTACCAAATAATGTATTTAATCATTCAAAAATGTCATACTCATAAGATTTCATCACCAATGATCAAATCTCTCCTCAAAAATCTGCATATACCCTATATAGGATTTTCAAGCCATAAAATCATATTTTCTAATTTTGTTACTTCACATAACATATTTAATTCATTTACTCATAACTAGTTCATTTTCATAAAAAATACCAAATCAGTCTCAAAAATATTTCTTTTCTGAGATTTAGCAGAATATAGTCCCACATTGAACATATATTTTTCTCGAAATTTTTAAAATTCAATTACTATTTTTCATATGGCCAAAACTGTCGAATATTTAGACATTTATCATAAATTGTACTTTTGTCCAAATATTACGAAATTTACAGGGTATACTCCTGTTATATACATGTACTCCCAATAAAAATATCACCAATTTTGGAGTTAACCACAAATAGTTATAAGGGTTTACTTTTAAAATAGTCTTTTCCCAAAAAATCCATAACTCTTAATCTATACATCCAAAAATCGCCATTTTTTGACACAATCTAGAAAACTCATTAAATTATCATTTCAAACTTTTCCAGAATTTTTGAGGGTCAAAAAAATTAAGAAACTGCCCTTGGCAAAAACCCCTTTTGAATGAAAATACTATTCATAAGAATACAAAGGATCATTCACCATGCATGCGGTAATCTACATAGACATGTTATTTCAACAGAATTATAAAGAATGGAATAATAAAACAATTCACCATGCATGCGATAGATTGTACATACAGGTTATTCTCAACTAAATAATAAAGAATAAAACCAGGTCATGTGTAAACTGCACAGACAAGATATTCCAACATAATAATAAAGAATGGAGCCAGGTCATGTGTAAACCGCACAGACAGGATATTCCAACAGAATAATAAAGAATGGAACCAGGTCATGCGTAAACCGCACAGACATGATATTTTAACAGAATAATAAAGAATGGAATAACAACAGAATTCACCAGGCATGCGATAGACCACACAAACAGGTTATTCCAACAGAATAATAAAGAATGGAATAATAGAAGAATTTCACCATGTATGCGATACTTCGCATAAACATGTTATTCCAATATATTAATAAGGAATGGAATAACAATAGCTCTCTTCATGAATACGAAAGAAATAATACCCCTTACCTTAGAAGAAACTGGATATTGGAATAGTGAGGTAGCAGACTTCTCTTCTTCTTTCTCTCTATAATTTCTCTCTATAATAATTACTCTAAAGCTTTAGTGAATTGGTGAGAAATGAAGAAAGAATGAGCTTCTATTTATAGGAAAATATAGTTTCGATAATTGCACGTTTTGGGGCTCAAAATATTACAGTACAATACCTCCAAATTTTTTTTCATTTTTAATTTAGTCCTACAAGTATTATCAAACTTACACCACCTCCCCTAATAGTTAATAATGTGAATCAATAATTATAATCATGTGAAAGCACGAATTACAGTATAGTACCTCCATCTATACCTCCATTTTTAACTTAGTCATGCAAGTATTATCAATCTTGCACCAACTCCCCTAATAATACAAGAATGTGATTCAATCGTACACACATGTGAACAAAAAGTTATATAAACATGTGAATTAGTAGCAATTAATTACTCATTTATCCGATTAGTTACCCGATTTATCAATATAACCCCAGACATCAATTATCATCGGAAAAGATGTCGATTTCCACCAACACTAATAATCCCAACACAATGGAACTATCAAATTCATCTTTAATCAACATGAACTTATTCATCATTAATATTATAACTCATAATATTTAACAACCAGGTCGTTCCCAGGAAAAAGGGGGCTTTTTGATAAGGATTTCTCCTTATTGGCGCACAATTAGGTGACCAAACCTCTCATTGACAGAACTTTTAGATATTGTAAATATTGCAATTTAATAATATAAATAACTTTGTCGTCTCAATTATTGATTTAATAGTATAACATATTATGTAGATGATATTGTGACAATAATTGAATCAATAATATGAGAGATATGATGCAGCAATTACTGTAGCAATAATTGAGTATAACTGAGTGACTTCTCACGTAAGCATCAATAACCAATATCGTGTGCTACTATGCAACCATGCGTATTACTGTACTTTTACTACCGGGTAGTTCAATAGTTTTAACGGTAACACTTTCGCCGTTATTTTTATGAAAAGATAATTCTGTCATTTTCTTATTACGATAATACTTCCGTTATGGGGTCCACCAATGATTATGCCATCGTACGAATATTCCCCGACAAAAAGAATATTCCCCGACTAATCGAATATTATATAACCACTTGCTTACTTTGCAAAATTTATAAATATTACCCACAACTATAACATTATATCAAATCCACACCATAATATTCAAAAAAAATATTTTGAGGAATTTAAATCTTTATTCATAAAATTTGGGGTCTCACAATCTCCCCTCATTAAATTTTGCCCTCAAAATTTACGTACGTACCTGGTATGCCGAAGAGGTGAGGATACCTTGACTTTATTTTATATTCCAACTCTTGAGGTATAACCTTTGAGTGTTGAATACGATCCTTCTTATCCAAGATTTTAACACGCATCTCCTCATTCGTTAAATCTTCTGCTATCTCATCTAGTTCTAATTTAATAACGTGGTTCGGGTCATCCACATATTTACGTAACATCGATACGTGAAAAACGTTATGAACACGTGGCATACTTGGCAGTAAAACGAGTCTATAGGCCATAGTTCCTACTCCATCGAGGATTTTAAATGCGCTAATTAAATTGAGGGTTGAGATAACGCCTTCTTGAACCTTCTTCTTCACATTCATCAGATTCGGGTGTGTAGCTTGAGCGGCTTTAACTTTATCGATTAAAGTCAATTTTACTCGTATATTTGATATCACCACGTGGGTCCTTAGAGTCTTTAACTCTATCTTCATCATTTATAAGTTATACGAAATGGGTTTTTGTGTTAACTACATCGTACTCGTAAACGCATACGATCTTCTACTCAACGCGTCAGCTACCACATTCTCTCTTCCACAATGATATTGAATGGTATGATTGTAATCTTCAACAGCTCGAGCCAATGTCTTTGGCGCATGTTACGTTCATTTTAGTTGAAGAAATATTTGAGGGTTTTAGAAATGGGTTTTGTACTAGGGTCAATACAAAATTCGATTTCACGTTCTAGGGGTAAGCTAGGAAGTTCTTCAAGAATACGTCACGAAATTTATTAACAATAGAAATATCATTCAAAACTGTGACTCTCATCCAAGACTTGGATATTACGTCACATTGATACCTATCAACTTGCCATCATCATTCACAACATCCACAACGGATAGTCTAGCTTCGGTGCCTTCCACACAAGGAAGTCTCCAGTGAAAGGCTCGGGACTTTTTACTTATGGCTTGATATGACAGTGATTGACTTTATGGTTTGGTTGCTTGAATTCGCATAATAGGTTGGTTATGAATATGAAATCTAACAACCTTACGAAAAGCTTGATGAGTAGTTAACCAGTCGATTCCTGAAATCACAACAAAGGCAAGTATTTTCAAAGAGATAAGATCGACAGGTAACGTGAAAGTGACGATCTGAATCAACAAGATTTATAAACAGTGGAGGTAACGAAGGTTTCTACTAACGAAGTTTCAACCAATAAGTCAAAGTCTAACTTCTCTGGGGTCAAATTTAAACGTTGAGCGCAAGCAAGAGAGATAAAAGAATGGGTAGAACCGGTATCTAATAAGGTATAGACTTCACAAGAATTTATAATTAAATAACTCGTGCTAACTTCGTTCGGGTTACTCGCTTCTTGAGAAGCGCAAAAAACACTCTTCATGAAACCACCGACTTTGTTTTGTCTGTATCCGCCTTTGGTACCACCGTCCCAGCTGGACTTTATTTTGCTACAGGACAAATTCGAGCTATGTGACCGTCTTTTCCACAACTAAAACATACCTTGGAAGGCTGTAGACAGTTTGGTCTTATGTGTTTCATTGCTGATCTCAACATTTTTAGATGCCATTTTCAAATACTGCAACAAAACAAGGGTTAATTGACATATCACGTATTATCCCTATACTCTGACCGACCAATTAAATACCAAATAAACTTAGGTAGGTCATACTAGCGAAGGAATTCCCCATATCTCCCCTCCTAGTTCTTATCTCACATCTCATCCAGGGATCATATCCCTAAGTTTTGATACCAACTATGATGCCCCAAAATAGGTATACATCACCCATCTTGAGTAGCCAAATACATGGTACAAAATTCAAATACAACTTAATTATACAACAGTCGTGTAAAATACGACAAAGCATAATCTAATAGTTTTAATAAGAATATTGTCATTTAGACAATATCCACACACAATGGAGTCCTCATTACATTTATTGTCACACTATTTAATAGAATAGTGAGGAATACTAATGATATCATCTGGACCGTCACTCCGTTCCTTGACTAGTCCCGGCTACATTCTCATTTCTTGATGAGAACAGTGAAAGAAAGGGTGAGCTCAACTAGCCCAATAAGAAATATTATGACTAAGATAACGTAGAATAAATTATCATTAGTCTTCAACAATTTTAAACTGATAAAATACAATAGACATCAAGTTTAACTGCAGCGGAATAATCAATCAATTAGAAGAGTCAAGTAGAGCATGATATCTACTATCTTCTATGATTTAAAATGTTTTCATCAATATTTATCGCTGAGACTCAACTTAATAAATAAACCATATCATCGAATCTTCCCTGTACTATGGGCAAAGAATATTCATTAAATCATCAATGGTCATGACTATACCGAATATTCTCTGGTCATAATCATACCAAAAACTGTCCATCAATGCACTTCAAGCCACTGAGAACTTTCACCACATCATTTGTCACATTACGGTCATGATTATACCGAATAATCCCTGGTCATAATCATACCAAGTCCATCTATGCACGTAAGCCAAAGATAACTTTCATCACAATATAAGCATGAGGATGATGACAATGATATAAGCATTAATCAAACGAAAATAAGGATAAATATTAAAGACTTTAAATTTATCCAAATATTATCAATCACTTAATAAACTCATAATCTAATATTATTAATATTATAACAATATTTTAATCACTTCTTAAACTTATAAATAATTTATTTCAATTGTTCACACTTTATCAAATAATGCATTTAATCATTCAAAAATGCCATACTCATAAGATTTCATCACCAATGATCAAATACCTCATCAAAAATCTGCATATGCCCTATATAGGATTCCCAGGCCATAAAATCCTATTTTCCAATTTTGTTACTTCACATAACATATTTAATTCATTTACTCATAACTAGTTCATTTTCATGAAAAATACCAAATCAGTCCCAAAAATATTTCTTTTCTGAGATTTAGTAGAATATAGTCCCATATTGAACATATATCTTTCTCGAAATTTTTAAAATTCATTTACTATTTTTTATATGGCCAAAACTGCTGAATATTTATACATTTATCATAAATTGTACTTTTATCCAAAAATTTTGAAATTTACAGGGTATACTCCTATTATATACATGTACTCCCAATAAAAATTTCACTAATTTTGGAGTTAACCACAAAGAGTTATAAGGGTTTACTTTTAAAATAGACTTTTCCCATAAAATCTATAACTCTTAATCTATACATCCAAAAATCGCCATTTTTGGACACAATCTAGAAAACTCATCAAATTATCATTTCAAATTTTTCCAGAATTTTTGAGAATCAAAAAAATTATGAAACTGCCCTTGGCAAAAACCCCTTTTGAATGAAAATAATATTCATATGAATACAAAGGATCATTCACAATGCATGTGGTAGTCCACACAGACAGGTTATTCCAACAGAATAATAAATAATGGAATAACAGAACAATTCACCATGCATGCGATAGACTGCATAGACAGGTTATTTTCAACAGAATAATAAATAATGGAACCAAGTCATGCGTAAATCACACAGACATGATATTCCAACAAAATAATAAAGAATGGAACCAGGTCATGCGTAAACCGCATAGACAGGATATTCCAACAAAATAATAAAGAATGGAACCAGGTCATGCGTAAACTGCACAGACAGGATATTCCAATAGAATAATAAAGAATGGAACAAGGTTATGCGTAAACCGCACAGACATGATATTCCAACAAAATAATAAAGAATGGAATAATAATAACAGAATTCACCAGGTATGCGATAGACTGCACAGACAGGTTATTCCAACAGAATAATAAAAAATGGAATAACAAAAGAATTTCACCATGTATGCGGTACTTCGCATAGACATGTTATTCCAATATAATAATAATGAAATGAATAACAATAGCTCTCTTCATGAATTCAAAGAAATAATACCTCTTACCTTAGAAGAAACTGGATATTGAAATAGTGAGGTAGCAGACTTCTCTTCTTCTTTCTCTCTATAATAATTGCTCTAAAGCTTTAGTGAATTGGTGAGAAATGAAGAAAGAATGAGCTTCTATTTATAGAAAAATATAGTTTTGATAATTGCACGTTTTGGGGCTCAAAATATTATAGTACAATACCACCAACTTTTCTTTCATTTTTAATTTAGTCCTGTAAGTATTATCAAACTTGCACCACCTCCCCTAATAGTAAATAATGTGAATCAATAGTTCAATCATTTGAATCAATAGTTATAATCATGTGAAAATACGAATTACAGTATAGTACCTTCATTTATACCTCCATTTTTAACTTAGTCATGCAAATATTATCAATCTTGCACCAACTCCCCTAATAGTACAAGAATGTGATTCAATAGTACACACATGTGAACAAATAGTAATATAAACATGTGAATTAGTAGCAATTAATTACTCATTTATCCGATTAATTACTCGATTTATCAATATAACCCCCAGACATCAAATATCATCAGAATAGATGTTGATTTCCACTAACATTAAAAATCCCAACACAATGGAACTATCAAATTCATCTTTAATCAACACGAACTTATTCATTATTAATATTATAACTCACATTATTTAACAATCAGGTCGTTCCTAGGAAAGAGAGGGCTTTCCGATAAGGATTTCTCCTTATTGGCGCACAATTAGGTGATCAAATCTCTCCTTGACAGAACTTCTAGACATTATAAATATTGCAATTTAATAATATAAATAACTTTGTCGTCTCAATTATTGATTTAATAATATAACATATTATGTAGATGATAATGTGACAATAATTGAATCAATAATATGAGAGATATGATGCAGCAATTACTGTAGGAATAATTAAGTATAATTGAGTGACTTCTCACGTAAGTATCAATAACCAATACCGTGTGCTACTATGCAACCATGCGTATTACTGTACTTTTACTACTGGGTAGTTCAACAGTTTTAACGGTAACACTTTCGCCATTATTTTTATATAAAGATAATTCTCTCATTTTCTTATTACGACAATACTTCCGTTGTGGAGTACATCAATGATTGTGCCTTCGTACGAATATTCCCTGATAAAAAGAATATTTCCCGACCAATCTAATATTATATAACCACTTACTTACTTTGAAAAATTTGTGAATATTACCCACAACTATAACATTAAATCAAATTCACACCATAATATTCAAAAAAAATATTTTGAGAAATTTAAATCTTTATTCATAAAATTTTGGGCCTCACACCATGCGTCTAGGTTATGATAGATATCATATGTCCATAGAATTATCCTTAGTTGACCCAATAGATCCCAAAGAAAAATGATAAGATTACTATCATGTTCTTTCCAATGGTGAGTCTTCTCTTGATATATAACTATCTCCATTGTCTGCAATTGAAAATTATATTTCAACCAAACTCCAAGATCATATAGGTAGTGCTCGTAGATATACTCAGCAAGTCGATGTCCACAATCATATCTTATGATAACACCAGGTTGTATGTCACTAGACATCTTGTATGATAGTGGTAAAACACCCTTCCAAAGTTGGGTTCACTTCACCCTATTCGGTTCACCAAAATTAAATATCAATTAACGTATATAATACGACAGACTTATCTAAAGTTCTCGATAAAATTATTTTTATACTATTTAGGGAGAACCTCAACAGCTATAGACCACCGATCAATTCTCCTGTTAACCCAGCTAGACCCAGCTACACTTTTATTACCTAAAAGGAATTGTGAAGCAAAAAGGGTGAGCACAACTAGCCCAGTTAAGAATATCATGACTAAAGATAATTTAAATCATCAATAACCTTCATCAGTAATAAATTAGAGATTTAGAACATATGGTAGATGATAAAACTTTTCAACCATATTTTATCCCTATAACATCAATCAACAATTCCTGTCTATAATCATGTGAATAACTCATAATCATAATTGTGATTATAAATTCTTCTTCGCACCCAAGACGAAGATAATTTTCATCACCTATCTTTACCTGAAACATCAAAAATCATGGTTATACCAAATCACAATTTTTGTTCATAATCATACTAATAATCATCTTTGCACTACGACCAAAGATATTCATTAACAATTCCTCTTTGCACTATAGGCCAAAGACATACAACTATATTTTAGAAGAGTCAAGTAGAGCATAATATTTACTATCTTTTACGAATTAAAAGTGTATAATCAATATTTTATCGTTCAGACTCAGCTTAATAAATAATTCACATCATCGAATCATCCCTGCACTACTGGCCAAGGATATTCATTATTATTATGACCACAAATTATCCAAGCACTACGGGCCAAGGATATTCGTGTTTTCAACAATGGTCATGATTATATCGAATAATCTCTGGTTATAATCATACCAACAACTGTCCATCAATCCACTACTGTAAGACCCCAACTTTTATGAATAAAGATTAATTTCTCTCGAAATATATTTTTGAATATTATGGTGTGGATATAATATAATGTTATAGTTGTGGGTAATATTTATAAATTTTGCAAAGTAAGCAAGTGGTTATATAATATTCGATTGGTCAGGAGAATATTTGTTTTAACAGGGAATATTCGTACGACGGCACAATCATTAGTGGACCCCACTATGGAAGTATTGTCGTAATAAGAAAACGACAGAATTAACTTTTTATAAAAATAACGGTGGAAGTATTACAGTTAAAACTGTTGAACTACCCGGTAGTAAAAGTACAGTAATACGCGTGGTTGCATAGTAGCACACGGTATTGGTTATTGATGCTTATGTGAGAAGTCACTCAGTTATACTCTATTATTGCTATAGTAATTGATGCATCATATCTCTCATATTATTGATTCAATTATTGTCCTAGTATCATCTGCATAATATGTTATATTATTAAATCAATAATTGAGACGACAACGTTATTTATATTATTAAATTGCAATATTTATAATGTCTAGAAGTTTTGTCAATGAGAAGTTTGGTCATCTAATTGCGCGCCAATAAGGAGAAATCCTTATCGAAAAGCCCCCTCTTTCTTGGGAACGACCTGGTTGTTAAATATTGTAAGTTATAATATTAATGATGAATAAGTTCGTGTTGATTAAAGATGAAATTGATAGTTCCATTGTGTTGGAATTATTAGTGTTAGTGGAAATCGACATTTATTTCGATATTAATTGATGTCTAGAAGTTATACTGACCAGTCAGGTAATTAACCGGATAAATGAACAATTAATTGTTATTAATTCACATGATTATAACTATTTGTTCACATGTGTGTACTATTGATTCACATTCTTCTACTATTAGGGGAGTTGGTGCAATATTGATAATACTTACATGACTAAGTTAAAAATGGAGGTATAGATGGTGGTACTATACTGTAATTCATATTTTCAGATGATTATAACTATTGATTTACATGATTGAACTATTGATTCATATTCGACACTATTCACGAATACGACACTATTCATCGAAAAATGAAAATTTTCCTTTTCGTCTAAAATATCTATTGTGGATACTAACTTTGATTGTATCCATGTTTTGATCATTCTTGAATTTTACACCACTATGATTATTTTTGAGGTATTTTTGGACATGGATAAAGCAAAGTACGAATCCTTAATCCTTAATCCTTGTCATTTTGTTTCACTGGGTTTGTTTCTTTAAAAATATTTTTCATCATCCTCAGTCTTAAATGATGATATTATTGAATATCTTTGGCCTGTAGTACAAAGATGAATGATTTCTGATGAATATCTTTGGCCCGTAGTGCAAAGATGAACAGGTGTTTAGATGAACATGACCAACTGATGAATATCTTTGGCTTGTAGTACAAAGATGAATATTTGATTCCAGATATATATTGATTGATGTTACAGGGATAAAAGATAGACGATGAACTTTTAAATTCATACATAGAAGATAGTAGTTTGCATTCTCTACTTAACTCTTCTAATGAATTATTAATTCCGCTGCGAATATTGATTTAAAACTTGTTGTCTATTGTATTCTATTATATTTTTCTCTGTTGAAGACTAACGATAATTTGTTGTATATTATCTTAGTCATAATATTCTTTACTGGGCTAGTTGAGCTCACCCTTTTCCTTTTTGTTCCATTTTTCTTCTCAGGAGGTGAGAATATAGCGAGTACGAGTCGGGTTATGGAATGAAGGTTCTAGAGAAAGTTGTTTAGTAGTCCTCACCATTTTTGTAAAATAATGTATCAATAAATGTGATGAGGATATATTTGAGTATCGATATTGTCTAGAAGATAATGTTTGTATTCAAACTCACAGTTTTACTGTTGTAATAATAAAGTTGTAGTTATTTCTGTATCATGTATTGACAACTCAGAATGGGTGATGTATACCTATTTTGGGGGCGTCACATGATACATACGTTGGGTCACCACTGAACCTATATAGGGGACCTTCTTGTCTCAATTCCATGTTTCTTTCATCCCAATCCAGCCTTTGAAAGGCGTGTGTATACAGTATGTCGACCAAAGACCCATTGTCGATCATCGTCATTCTCATATCCATTGGTCCAACCTGAGCTGTTATCAACTAACGCCCCATCATGTGGCTCTATTAGATCTGTAGGATAGTCCTCATCCGAGAAGGAAATGACCGTCCCTGGGAAAGCTCGATTCCTTCTGGCAGAATATCCCGATACTGATAGTACAACATCTAGATGATCACTTCTCTTCTTTTCAATCACACGCCCTACAGAGCCGTCTGAGATTACATCAACTACGCCCTGAATAGGCTGGCTCTATTTTGGCTGTGTGTCCAATGTTTTTCCTCTATTTTCCTCCCCCTGTTGTACACCGGCATTCTCCCGACCTGCTACGTACTGAACCAATTGGCCATTTTGTACATTCTTCTCAATCAGATCCTTCAAGTCGTAGCACTTCTTTGTGGTATGCCCTGAAGTCCGATGATATTCACAGTATTTGTCCCGATTCCTCTTTCTTGGTCTTAGAGTTATCGAGCAAGGTTCATAAAATGTTTATTCCGGATCTCCTCCAATATCTTTGCTCGATCGGTATTGAGAATGGTATAGACTTTGTTGACATTCCTGTTCGGGAAGGGTGGTCGACCACTACCCGATCATTCACTGTTGTAATTCTTCTTCTCCTGATTATTATCCAACTGTGGATAAGTCTGCTTGTCACTATCTTTAGACTTTTCAAATGATTGAGAGTGTGGCTTGAAGTTTCCTATAGTTTCCTCTATAGCGATGAACCCCTCGGCCCGATGAAAAGCTTCTGTTAGGTCATTGGGAAGATTGACAACTAGGTCTTTCATCAGTTTTTTATTTCCCTATGTCCTGACCCGTCGTGAAAAATCCCAAGGCTTGTGGTGAGTTTCATTCTGCCACCGACCCCACTACCTCACGAAACCTTTTGACATACTGGCCGAGGCTTTCATCTGAATACTGCCTCACCTGCATGAAAGAAGCAGTTATTTTTCCTCTTCTTTTATTGCTCCCAAATCGAGCATGGAACTTTTCCCAAAGGTTACTCCACGAGCCGATCGATCCCAAAGCCAAGTTTCCTGTTGGTTGATTTCCCAATCAAAGCAAACGTGCAAGTATACACGGTCAACAAGTAATAGAGTGATAAGATAGAGTATCGATCCCACAGAGAATTCTAATTAATAAATTCCAACTACTAGCACTATATCAATTCAATTTTATTTAAACAACCAATAATTGTGATTTTTCGAATTAAGAAAATTAAATTAAGCAATTAAAAGAAATTAATCTAAAAGAAAGCAAATAAACAAAACTAAGATTTGAAAGAATTCAGATAAATAAGGATTAAGACTCCAATATCCCCAATTATGAACTATAAATCAATTATCCAATTATCCCAATTACTATGTCCACTGAATTGTTAACAGGAATTCTCAAATTCTAAAAGTCCTTTTTCAAGTGATCAATTGCCTTCTATTTAATCCAGATTAATCCTGCTATATTTCTATGCAAAATAATTGAATTAAACTCTTTCTAATCCCAATTCCCTATGTTACATGCGGTGAACAGATATTTCCATTCTATTCACAAACCTAATTATTCACTTTACAAATAACTAAGTCACATGTCATCATGCCTAGTTCTAACCCTAGAATTTCTCTTTCAATTCCTTCTAGAGTAACAAGGTAATTATTGGCCAGATAATTAATCAATCAGCACAAAGCAAGATGAACAATTCACGTCAACATAAATAATTGAAATAAATCAAATAATTAATTCATAGTCATAAAAGGTTTAATTGAAATCTTAATTAAAGAAATTAGTTCATAGCAGAAATTAAAACCATCAATCATTGAAAAATCATCCTTAAAGAATTACACAAATTAAAAGAATAAAGAAGAAGAAGAAAAACTCCAAGTATATTCTACAAAATTCTCCTCTTGAATCTTTGATCAGCCTCCAATTGTGTAGAATAGCCCCATACTCCAATAGAAATAATCCTCATATACTTCACTTATCCAACCAAAATCCATTTCCAACTCAAATTCCCAAATAACCACCACTTTAATGCAAGTCAGCCGCCTAGTCAACGCACGTGCCTTGGTCAACTAAATTTCTGCCTTAACGCCCCAGCGTTGGGATTAGTACTGGTTATAGCGGCCCAGAGCTGGTATGCAGAAAGTGACTATTATGCCTATTTTCAGCTCAAATTCTCCCAAGTGTTCTTACAGCTCCCAAATCTGCAATATAACAACTAATACACAGTAAAAACAAATCTAAATGCTTTGAGAATATAATAAATTAAGTCCAAATATATCCAATTCAAGGTTATATTACCCAATCATCAAATACCCTCAATCTTAAATCATTGCTTGTCCTCAAGCAACAAAACACTAAACAACAAGAAATACTAAATATCATACAAATGCAAACTATCTAAGTATTCTTAATTCCAACAATCTAATAGCACACATATAATCATAGGCCTCAGAAAAATCTAAAAAACATGCTAATACATAATGTTACTACAGTTCAATAATATCCCAACAATCAATGAATCTAAATCTGTTATTACTGATATTGTGAGTGTGTGTTCAACAACCATGCTAAACAATGAAAAGCAAAATATGAAAGATAATAAATTTCTTAATAGGCATCATACATCTTAAACTTGAGAACTCATCAAATAAACTCGATTCAACTGAAATTAAATAATCACCAAAGTCCAGGGGTCAAAATGGAATACTTATACTTTTTTTATAAGGGGGCATTTTGCTCTTTTCCCGCTTTATCATATTGTTTTTTTTTTCTTTCTTTTTTTTTCTCATGACTATGCATTGTCGTATTCCCTTAAGCTTTTCAGTGTTACCTTAACGAGCTTTCGACCAACGACTCCCAAGCCATTAAGACCTTAGGGCGCTAGGTGTAGAGACAATCCCCTCGGGCTTACTTACTCAAGTAACAAAGGCCACAAAACTAGACAAGCATGCCACGGTGTTTATTCCTTTTTTTTAAGCTATATATACTCCAAATATTTTTTCCCCAAACTTGAGTTTATGTCTAAATTCAGTCTTCACTAGCTATTCAAATTGTTCCTTCATTTCACTAGCATTCATCCTCTAGAACTCTATTATCTATCCATTTAAACTATCATAGCCAACATGGTCATTTTTCAAAACGTACTATCCTTATAATATCAGTGTCAAACAGATAAAGATTTAAATCATATCAAGAAAATCATATCACTAGCTTTACAATCTTTACTAGACTTGTTCATGCAATTTTAATTTCATCATTGACCCCAAACATACTTACTATCAAAGGTTGGAATTAACATGTAATCCTAAAATGCAACACTTAATCACAATAATAAAGATCCAAATTAAAACCATTAACAATCTAATAATTCAAAATAAAAAGTAACTACCCCCAAACTGAACAAGAGCAATGTCCTCATGTGAAAGATAAAACAATATAGAACATAGGACTTCCCTGACGAGCTTATTCCTCGGATGGAGCATCCTCATCCTCGTTCATCTCTTGATCAGAAGGGAAAAACACAGGTAGAATTGGAGCAGTGGGGAACTGGCTAAGAGTAACGCCCGGGTACAGTTGGGCGTGCATGGCATTTTGAGCAGTAAATTAGTAGACCATATATTTGTAGATAACATCTTGACGTTCTGAAAGATGAACATTTTGAGATTCAATATTGTAAAACCATCTGTCTATTTCGCGCTGGACCGCTTCAGGAACCACACCACGTTGAGCTGCGGAGGAAGGACCATAAGTAGGTGGAGCCTGAGGTGGTGGAGCTTGAGAAGCTTCGACTTGGGGAATTATGAAACCCAATTCCCTAGGGTGGTTTGCTCCACATGTCCATACTTTATATCTACTGATCAAGTTGTGGTCCAAAATGGGCATTGGCGTTTGAATCATCTCATCTGATTTCCAAACCCCAAACTTAGCACACAAAATGCAGATAAGAGACGGATGAGGTAAGCCTCATGTGGTCCCTCCTCGTGATGCTCAGAGGTTGAACTGCTGGATAAGGTGGCCTACATCAATTTGCAAGCCTTGAATTATCAAATATAGCAAAACAACCCTCTCTTTGGTGATATGGCTCACATATGTGCATGGCATGAGTTTAGCGCATATGAAGGCATACCATGCCTTCCCATATAGACTGAGGTTAGATAGTGGAAAGGTCATGCTGCCCCGTTCATGCAATTTCCATGTGGTGCCCGGTTGGCAAAGCTCGCGAATTATCTTCTCATAGTCTGGCCCATCACTCACAAGCCTTGCATACTAGTCGTTTAGTCCCTCTAATAGCAGTTGATAACACCCATTTATGTCCTCGTTGCCAATTTCAACAGTTTTTCCCCTCATGAACACCCCATAGTGGAAATGCTCGGGCACGTTAGCGTAAAATTCTTTGACAACTGCAATTACAGCGGGATCTGGTTGTTCAGTGAGTGTGAACCAATTTCTTTCAGCAATCATGATTGGCATGTCCCCATCCTTTGATTGATCGAGTCTCAAACCTCGTTCTGGGACTAGTGAGTGGGTAGCCATGCGGTTATAGCGTTCCTGTGCCTCGGTGGAAACAAATCGTTGGCTATCAAATCGAGGAGCCGAAGCGGAACTGGAACCGTCACCACGTTGACACTTGGAAGCCATGTAGAAAATTCTGCACTAAATCACATTCACATGGATTAGATTAAAGCAAGATGAAAATATGGATATATATGTCCAGAACACTGCCCCCAAACTTCTAAATGACTGTACGTTATGTGGTATGATTGGGGATTTTGGGCAACACAAAGTCTCATGGGAGTGCAAAATTGATCAAGTAGCCCTATGGTGGTGAGGTGAAAATATGGCAAGTGAATTCAGTGTATGGGTAGTGTTGTGTGTGACAGGCCCATAAGATTTGATGTGGAATAAGTTTATAACAACCGACCAGACACCTTCATGGAGACTCAATATTTGGCGAATGCAAATAACATGCACATACAATCAGGATAAGGCTTTGTGTTTACTTAGCCTTGATTATTGAGTCAGACAAACTATCAAACACCATATGTGCAGTTCATATATTGCTTGAAATACTACTAATTTGTCTTAACCATTCAAACCCCAAATATGTAATTACCAAGAGAATAACATAGACATGATAATCCGAGTCATTAGCGTCATGCATATGTAAGAAGGGGTAGAATTAGATTGAATAAAGCATTATACTTACCTTGGATATGGAATGGGAAATCAAGGTCACCAAGAAAAGATTTTAATGCAAATCAACAATTTGTAACTAGTAAATCATAGGAGGTTATGTGAATGAGAACGAGGAAGAAGTTATAATGGGGTAAAGGTGAAGAGTTTAAATATTGCACGTGTGCAGCAGTTACAAATATTAGACAAGTACTATGCAGAATTGGAACCAACTTAGAACTCTTAACCTGACCCCTAGCGCCGGGGCACTAGGTTTGAAGTGTAGTGGCAGCGACGGGGCGCTGATATGCAGTATCTGAGGCCGAGTTCTAGCGCTAGGGCGCTGTGGAACAGCAAGTGCTGAGCGTCGGGGCGCTGTGTACCGGTAACTTCAAGAACCCCCAGCGCCGGGGCGCTCTAATGAAGGCTCATGACAGCGCCGCGGCGCTGATACCTTGTTTCCTCTTTTTTTTCATACCATGTACAGTTCCTGCACACATGGGACATTTGTGACTAAATCTACCAAAATGTTTACAAGAAACACTAAAGGACTAAAATAAGGAAATAATATGAAACTAAATTGAATAAAAATTAAAAACTTAATAGGTTGCCTCCTAATAAGTGCTTGGTTTACAGTCGTCAGCCCGACTTTTCGACCTCAATGTTTCCGTGTGGAGCGACAGATATAATCACGAATGGCTCGGACCACTTGGATTTCAATTTCCCAAGAAATAAACGCAGTCGAGAGTTGAAAAGCAAGACTTACTGGCCCGGTTCGAATGTCCGATCAAGAATTTTCTTATCATGCCAGACTTTGACTTTCTCCTTGTAGAGTTTTACGTTTTCATAGGCATTGAACCGAAATTCGTCCATCTCATTTAATTGAAGTAACCTCTTCTCACCAGCTACTTGTAGATCGAAATTAAGTTTCTGAATGGCCCAATGTGCACTGTGTTCTAACTCAACCGGGAGGTGACATGCCTTTTCGAAGACCATTCTGTAAGGTGACATGCTGATCATATTCTTGTACGTTGTTCGATATGCCCATAAGGCATCGTCTAGATGCAAAGACAAATCTTTTCGTGACGGATTGACCACCTTTTCTAGAATTCGCTTGACCTCCCTATTCGAGCCCTCCGTTTGACCATTGGTTTAAGGATGATACGCGACTACAATTTAGTGAACTACTTATTACAAAAATGAGTTCCCTCATCACTTATTATCGCCCTTGGCATCCCAAATCGTGTGAAGATGTTTTTCTTCAAAAATTGGAGGACAACGTTAGCATCATTGGTGGGTAAAGCTGTGGCTTCTACCCATTTGGAAACATAATCAACCGCCAATAGAATGTACTGATTATTGAATGAGGATGGAAAAGGTCCCATAAAATCGATTCCCCATACGTCGAAGAATTCTACCTCCAAAATTGAGTTGAGTGGCATTTCATTGCGCTTGGAGATTTTACCTACGCGTTGGCACCGATCACACTTTAGCACATATAGATACGCATCCTTGAATAGTGAAGGCCAGAAAAATCCCGATTGTAACACTTTGGCTGTTGTTCGATCACTGGAATAATGGCCTCCATAATCTGATGAGTGGCAATGACCCAGTATGTTGTCCATCTCTTCATGTGGCACACAACGTCTAATCATTTGATCTGCGCAGGGCTTAAACAGAAAAGGTTCATCCCAATAATACTACTTCACGTCGTGGAGGAACTTCTTACGTTGCTGTGAGTTCAAATCCAGGGGTAACACTTTAGCAACCACGTAATTCACATAATCAGCATACCATGGTAATATTGGGGTTACTCGAAGAAGTTTTTCATCCAAAAATTTCTCATTGATCATGACGTTGTCGTTCTTTTGTACCTCTGCGTTTTCCAACTGAGAAAGATGATTCGCCACCTGATTTTCTGTACCTTTTCTATCTCGAATCTCCAAGTCAAACTCTTGTAGCAGCAACACCCACCGTATTAACCTTGGTTTAGCATCCTTCTTCTCAATCAGATATTTGATAGCAGAATGATCCGTGTAGACAATTACCTTGGTCCCAATCAGATATGCTCTGAATTTGTCGAAGGCAAACACAACTGCAAGTAATTCTTTTTCGATGGTTGTGTAGTTCAACTGGGCATCCGTCAACATCTTTCTAGAGTAATAGATTGTGTGAAAAATCTTATCGTGACGTTGTCCCAATACTGCTCCAACTGCATAGTCGTTGGCATTGCACATCAATTCGAACGGTAAAGACTAATCAGGCGCCACAATAATCGGAGGAGAGACCAACTTCTTCTTTAATACCTCAAATGCCTCAATGCATGACTGATCCATCTTGAAAGGCACATCTTTCTCCAACGGGGAACATAAGGGTTTTAATATTTTGGAAAAATCTTTAATGAAGCGTCTATAGAAACCCGCATATCCCAAGAAACTCCGGATTCCTTTCACAGATGATGGAGGGAGTAATTTCTCAATTATCTCAATCTTCACTTTGTCCACCTCTAATCCTGCTGCGGAGACCTTATGCCCCAAAATAATCCCTTCTTTCACCATAAAGTGACATTTTTCCCAATTAAGAACCAGATTAGTCTCCACGCATCGCTTCAACACTAAAATCAGATTTTTTAAACATAAATCAAAACTATCACCGAACACAGAATAATCGTCCATAAATACCTCCAAATTCTGCTCAACCATAGCAGAGAAGATCGCCATCATGCACCGTTGAAAGGTTACATATGCCGGAATGCAAACATACCGTATGGGCATGTGAATGTAGTCTTCTCTTGATTCTCCGATGCTATGGCAATTTGATTATACCCAGAATATCCATCCAGAAGACAGTAGAACTGATGTCCCGCTTGCCTATCCAACATTTGATCAATGAATGGCAAGGGGAAGTGATCTTTGCGAGTGGCTTTATTCAGTTTACGGTAGTCCATGCATACTCTCCATCCTGTAACTGTTCGAGTAGGGATGAGCTCATTAGCTTCATTCTTCACCACTGTCATAACCCTTTCTTTGGTACACATTATACAGGACTTACTCATGAGCTATCCGAGAAAGGGTAAATAATTATTGTTGGTGGCCATTGTCTCTAACAGCTGATATGCCTCGTCAAAACTCTTAGACATGATCGCTCCCCCTGCTGTTGCATCAATATTGGCCCTCGTGGAAGCGTGCAAACCATCACAAAATATCCCTAACTGCATCCACTGCGGAATTCCGTGATGCGGGCACTTACGAAGCATATCCTTAAATCTTTCCCATGCCTCATATAATGATTCAGAGTAAAACTGTGTGAAGGTGTGAATATCGTTCCATAGTTTTGTCGACTTCGCGAGTGGGAAAAATTTAACTAGAAATTTTTGAGCTAAGTCATCCCAAGTGGTGATTGAGCCAGGAAGCAAAGAATGTAGCCAACTTCGTGCTTTATCTTTCAAGGTAAACGGGAACATCCTCAACCATATAGCATCTTCCGATACATTATTGAATTTGAAGGTGTCGCAAACTTCCAAGAAACTTAAGATGTGCTCATTAGGATCATCTATCGAACTACCCCCAAACTGACATGTATTATGTAACATCTGAATTGTTCCCAGTTTAATCTCAAAACTGTTTGCATTGATCGTCGGCCTCCTAATACTCGTTTGTATATCCATGACATTAGGAATGGCATAGTCCCTAAGTGATTTCTGGTCGTTCCCTGCCATGTTCGCTGGAATTTCTTGTTCTGCCAGTTCTTCTTCCACAGGTGACACTGCACTAGTTGACCGCAATTTTCAGAACTTCCTTTCAATATCATCTGTATAAGGAAAAAGTTCCTTTTTCGCTCTTGATATAGTGTGCATACACTCGCAAAGAATTCCTGCAAATACAAGAAGAAAAATAAGTAACGTTTAAATTAAGACCGAATTGATTATAACTATTATGGAATTAATACTAATAAAGAAGTCCCCGGCAACAGCACCAAAAACTTGTTGGTTGATTTCACAATCAAAGCAAACGTGTAAGTATACACGGTCAACAAGTAATAGAGTGATAAGATAGAGTGTCGATCCCACAGAGAATTCTAATTAATAAATTCCAACTACCAGCACTATATCAATTCAATTTTATTTAAACAACCAATAATTGTGATTTTTCGAATTAAGAAAATTAAATTAAGCAATTAAAAGAAATTAATTTAAAAGAAAGCAAATAAACAAAACTAAGATTTGATTGAATTCAGATAAATAAGAACTAAGACTCCAATATCCCCAATTATGAACTATAAATCAATTATCCAATTATCTCAATTACTATGTCTATTGAATTATTAACAGGAATTCTCAAATTCTAAAAGTCCTTTTCCAAGTGATCAATTGCCTTCTATTTAATCTAGATTAATCATGTTATACTTCTATGCAAAACAATTGAATTAAACTCTTTCCAATCCCAATTCCCTATGTTACATACGGCGAACAAATATTTCCATTCTATTCACAAACCTAATTATTCACTTTGCAAATAACTAAGTCACATGTCATCATGCCCAATTCTAACCCTAGAATTCCTCTTTCAATTCCTTCTAGAGTAACAAGCTAATTATTGACCAGATAATTAATCAATCCGCACAAAGCAAGATGAACAATTCACTTCAACATAAATAATTGGAATAAATCAAATAATTAATCCATAGCCATAAAAGGTTCAATTGGAATCTTAATTAAAGAAATTAGTTCACAGCAAAAATTAAAACCATCAATCTTTGAAAAATCATCCTTAAAGAATTACACAAATTGAAAGAATAAAGAAGAAGAGGAAAAACTCCACATATATTCTGCAAAATTCTCCTCTTGAATCTTTGATCATCCTTCAATTGTGTAGAATAGCCCCCTACTCCAATAGAAATAATCCTTATATACTTCACTTATCCAACCAAAATCCATTTTAAACTCAAATTGCCAAATAACCACCACTTTAATGCAAGTCAGCCGCCTAGTCAACGCGCGTGCCTTGGTCAACTAAATTTCCGCTCCAGCGCCCTGGCGCTGGGATTAGTACTGGTTATAGCGCCCCATCGCTGGTATGCAGAAAGTGACTATTATGCCCCTTTTCAGCTCAAATTCTCCCAAGTGTTCTTACATCTCCTAAATCTACAATATAACAACTAATACACAGTAAAAACAAATCTAAATGCTTTGAGAATACAATAAATTAAGTCCAAATATATCCAATTCAGGGATATATTACCCAATCATCAGTTCCTATCTATTCTCGGGCACTCTTTTTCAAGGTCGTAGCAAACATGTGACACTTTACAGCATCCGTATGTTCGTAATAAGTCATGAGTCTGTCGTACCCATCAGAATGGTCGTACGGGTCTCCCAATCCATCATAAGTCTCCTTCGGGGGCATATTTTTCTTTGGATTGGTTGTGACCTGATTAATTATAGGCGTGAATGGTGAACTGGGACAGCTCGATGGTGTTCCCATCTGATTTTTGGCTGCCAACAACTTTTCCAGTTCTGCAACCCTTCTGGCAAGGGGGTCGGACTCCTCTTTGCGGGAGGACGACCTGGGCCCATCCCTCTCGTATTCTAGAGATGCGACCTTCCTCCTCTGACCTGCTCTGCCTGGGTATTAAGTTTTTCCTTCTTGGGAGCGACTCCTTCATCTGCTTCTGCTTCTCGAGAGAGACTCCTTGGTCTGCTCCTGTTCCGACCAGAATCATCTAGACAAGGTATCCTGGATCGACTCCGATGTCTGGGCTTCTTCGATGAAACCTCATGTTCTCCGGCCATTTTGCTCATCTGTTCCTCCAATTCAATTTGCTGAAGGCATAGGGCCTCCATGACGTCTCTGTTCTGCTAAATCTTCTTTAATAAGATGAACTGACGTTGGTCCTAGCTGTCCTCTACCCGATCCTTTCCTCGCTTTTCATGAGCTCGGGACTAATTATCCTCGGCGCGACTGAGGGGATCTGGTGTATGCTGACTAGCCGAAAACAGTCGCTGACGTGCCGATAGGGCTTGCTCAGAACCACGTTCCTGGTTTTTTGGCCCCAACCTATCTTTAATTGACCCTCTCACTTAGGCCGTATCAAGTTTCCTTGATTTTTCCTAGTTTGAAGCATCACTGTCCCTACTTTCCATAGCTTTCAAACGGAAAAAATCGGAGTGAATGTGAAAGCACTAAAAGGCCCCTCCTTCTAGCGCCAATATTAATGTCAAGTTTCACCTGCGCGTCCAATCACCAAATCCACACGCTTAAACCTTCACAGTAACGAAATCACACAGGAAGCTTGACGGCTTGGGCAAGGTTTAACAATGGAGGCTTTAGTATTTAGTGCTCAAAAGTGTATTGCCTGTTAATTGGAGTTAAGCCTTGTATTTATAGCTGATCTCATCACCTTGTAGTTGATTTCTGAATTGTATTAGGACTCCTAAACATGGTAGTTGACTATGTTTGGATCAAACTCAATCTCCTTAAAAGAAGGAAGTTGGATATAATCCTAACACCTTCCTTTGGAGATGTTATTTAAATCTGGTTAGGACTCAAAATCCTTAACCACTCAAACTCTTTATCACTTTAGACTCCATACGAGGCATAACCATCTGTATGGGCCCAAGTCTCCTAAACACCATCAAGCGATCTGGATCCCGGCCCGAAAGGCTCGGTCGCCCGACCCCAAACACCATCAAAGCACTTCCTGGCTTCGGCCCATTGGGCTCGATAGATCCTTCATAGATACAGCCTTCGCCCCATAAGGGGGTCCGTAGATCACATCCAAATAGTATGTATAATCATTAGGTAATTGTCCAAATCTATCCCTTAACCATGTCAAACTAATTCCTCCCTGGGTGGCACAGGCTCCCATTTTCATTGTCGCCGTGATGTTTTAGAAATAAGGATTTGGGATGGGTTAGAAGTCCACATGTTATTGGCTTTCCAATTATAGGAAGTTCTAAAATCATACCCCTACATCTTCTAAAGTGATTATCATTTCACTTTAATTGAAGTGAAACAAATTAGTTTCACTCCTCCACCGCTCAACAAGTTCAAAATAAAGGGAATTTAGAAAACATGAAAACGTAGTTCTTCTAATATTTTTATTTGTTCATCATTTAAATTATATTCTACCAATTTAGTGCCACTTTTATAAGTAGACTAGACATTCATTTTGTGACGCCCTCAAAATAGGTATATATCACCCATTTTGAGTCGCCAAATACATGGTACAAAATACAAATACAAACTTAATTATACAACATGAGCTGAGAGTTTTTACACGAATATTGTCTTCTAGACAATATCCAAACTCAAATGGAGTCCTCATTACAATTATTATCACACTATTTCATAAAATAGTGAGGACTACTATGACACCATCTCGGACCATCACTCCATTCCTCGACTAGTCCCGGCTACGTTCTCATTTCCTGAAGAGATCAATGAAAGCAAAAGGGTGGGCTCAACTAGCCCAGTAAGATATATTAGGACTAAGATAATGCAGAATAAATTATCGTTAGCCTTCAACAGTGTTAAACTGATAAAATATAATAAACATCAAGTTTAACTGCAGCGGAACAAGCAATCTATTAGAAGATTCAAGTAGAGCATGATATCTACTATCTTATATGATTTAAAAAGTTTATCATCAATTTTATCGCTGAGACTCAGCTTAATAAATAAATCACATCATCGAATCATCCCTGCACTACAGGCCAAGGATATTCATTAGTATCACGACCACGAATTATCCATGCAGTACAGGCCAAGGATATTCGTGTTTTCACTAATGGTTATGATCATACCAACAACTATCCATCAATGCACTACAAGCCAATGAGGACTTTTACCACATCATTTGTAACATTACGGGTCATGATTATATTGAATGATTCCTGGTCATAATCATACCAATCATCAGTCCATCTATGCACGTAAGCCAAAGATAACTTTCATCACAATATAAGCATGAGGATGATGACAATGATATAAGAATTCAATTAAAAGAAAGCAAAGGATACTTTTTTAAAGATCATAATTTAATTTATCTAGAATTCAATACTGATCAAATTGCCAACATTATACTGCTTTGTGAAGTAAAATTTAAGAATGATATTGTATCAAAAATGATTTGGACCGAAAAAAATCAATTTTTATCATGAATAGTACTCTGGGTGAATAGTACCTAGGTAAATAGTATCCCGTGAATAGTACTTGGGAATAGTACTTTGTGAATAGTACTCGTGAATAGTACTTCGTGAGTAGTACCTGTGAATAGTACTTTATGAATAGTACCATTTAAATAAATAGTACTCATGGACAATATTCCGGCATGAAAAGCTTTAAATTTAACAAGAATGTTCAGAAAAATATCCTTGTGAAATGATATTAGATGAAGCGCAAATTTCAAGGATATTCTACTAATTTCACAGATTATAGAAGCAATACTTTAACAAAATGAGGGTATACTCAGTAATATGAGACGAAATAAAATTATTCACATACTACAGAGTATGGAAGAAAACATTATTCCTTATGAATAATGAACAAAAATAATATCTCTTACCTCAGAAGAAGACTGGATACTGGAATAGTGAGGTAGCAGACTTCTCTTCTTCTTTCTCTCTAAAGCTTCTCTCTCTATAATTGCTCTTGTGAGTCTTAGTGAATTGGTGAGAATGAAAGAAGAATAAACTTCTATTTATAGGAAAATATAGTTTTAATAATTGCACGTTTGGGGCTCAAAATATTACAGTATAATACCTTCATTTTTTTCTTTATTTTTAATTTAGTCATGCAAGTATTATCAAACTTGCACCATCTCCCCTAATAGTACATCATGTGAATCAATAGTACATTCATATGAATCAATAGTTCTATACATGTGAAAAAAATAGTTACAGTATAGTACCTTCATCTATACCTCCATTTTTAATTTAGTCATGCAAGTATTATCAATCTTGCACCACCTCTCCTAATAGTACATGCATGTGAATCAATAGTACACACATGTGAACAAATAGTTATAAGCATGTGAATTAATAGTAATTAATTGCTCATTTATCCGATTAATTATCCGATTGGTCAATATATCCTCCAGACATCAATTATTATCGAAATAAATGTCGATTTCCACAAACACTAATAATCCCAACACAATAGAACTATCAATTTCATCTTTAATCAACACGAACTTATTCATCATTAATATTATAACTCACAATATTTAACAACCGGATCATTCCCAGGAAAGAGTGTGCTTTTCGATAAGGATTTCTCCCTATTGATGCGTAATTAGGTGACCAAACCTCTCCTCGACAGAACTTTCTAGATATCGTCAATATTGCAAATAATAATATGAATAACTTTGTCGTCTCAATTATTGATTTAATAATAAATATTATGCAGATGATACTGTGACAATAATTGAATCAATAATATGAGAGATATTATGCAGCAATTACTGTAGCAATAATTGAGTATAACTGAGTGACTTCTCACGTAAGCATCAATAATCAATACCGTACGCTACTATGCAACCACGTGTATTACTATACTTTTACTACCGGGTAGTTCAACAGTTTAACAGTAAAACTTTCGCCGTTATTTTTATAAAAAGATATTTCTGTCGTTTTCTAACTATGACAATACTTCCGTTGTTGGGTCTTACACACCATAATATAACTATAACATTATATCAAATCCACACCATAATATTCAAAAATATATTTTGAAAAAAATTAATCTTTATTCATAAAAGTTGGGGTCTTACACATTTCTTATCATCGTAAAATAAAAACACAATAAATACAAAACAATATCACAATTTGCATTATATATCATCAATATTATTTAATCAATTTTTTATATTTAATATAAAAAATAAACCATAAATTCAATTCATACCTGATTATTCCATACATCTTCTGAAACATGATTTTGTTGATCATAAAAAACACTAGGATCAAATGGACCATGATTAAAATCCATATTATCCTACATTTAACAACAAAATTTCATCAAAAATAATAGCATACCTAATTTAACAAAAGGAACACAGATTAACACATGTTAACCTACATCTAACAAAAATTTGAAAAACTAACACATTTTTAACCTACATTTAACAAAAAAATAAAAAACTAACACATTAACCTAAATTAAACAGAAATAATAAAAAATTACATAACTACCTTATACAATGTAAATATAATAAGATTGTAGCAAAACAAACAAATTAACCTACATAACCATAGAAAATTGAAAAAAGTTACCAAACTTCTTATTGCAACATTATACAAGTTAAAAACAAGAAGATTATTGCAAAACTAATCATATAAATGTATTTTTCAACCTCCAAACTTTCTCAAAACTTGCAAGATTCTTCAAGAGCAGCTTTTAGCGTGAGATTTCTTCTCTATTTCTCTCCAGCTAGCGGGTTAGGGTTTTGATCAACTAGTTTGGCCTAATTCGATCTGCTGGGTTTTATATGGGGAGACTAAATATTCGCAAGAACTTCATATTCATATGGATATGAGATAAAATATTAAATACGCTAATTTAAATTAAGGACAGAATAATAAAAATTAGTCCAATTATTACCGGTAAGAAGTTGTTGCGGATATTATTTATTCTTTACTAGAATTTCTTGCCAATAGTAATTTTAAAATTTTAATTTGAATCGTTCACTGTTAGAATGCTTTTGATGGGTTTGCTGGGATGAGACATAGCCAACCGTGAGTATGAATTGTATCCCAATAATGATTATGAGAAGAAGCATGTGTCTAATCACAATAAAATTATTACATGAGATTTCCTAATAAAAATGCCGTCTAAAGTCTTACAAAGTCAAAGAAACCAATAAAAACGACAAAAAGGAAATGAAGGAAGCAAAAGACAGCAAAAAAGAACAAACAGACGCGGGAGGAGGAGGAAGGAGAAACTTGTCACTATAAAATATTTTCTCATTTATTTATTCTCCTTTTTCTTCCAATCGTGCCGGCCTTAAACCTTTGAAAATCTCTCTTCCCTCTGAATATATCTTATTTTCTCTGTATTATGTTCAAAATTCACTGAAAACATTCACCATTTTTTCTCTCTTCATTTCTTCTTCTGTAGAATCATTTAGCCTCAACAATGGCGGCAGTAAGAGCCTCCTCACAGAAACAAATTTCTCAGTCTGCTTCGTCTTCTTCTTCTTCTTCTTCATGTTCGAGGAATTTTAATGGACATAATAATTCTACTCGCTCCAAACTCCCCCTTTCGACCAGATGCTCTGTTACCCCCAATTCGCGTACTCGCTCTCCTGACCACAACGACCCAGGTCTCTCTCTGTTTCTCTCTCTCTGTATGTGTATGTATAAGCACATATACATGTGTGTGTATGTCAGTATGTGTATTGTATTTGATTGATTAACATGTTTAATTACCTTAAGCGCAAAATGGATATTGACATTGAAGTCCATTTATTTGAATTTTTCTACTTCTTACTAACAA
Organism: Panax japonicus; assembly: GCA_020205505.1. Classification (NCBI taxonomy): domain Eukaryota; kingdom Viridiplantae; phylum Streptophyta; class Magnoliopsida; order Apiales; family Araliaceae; genus Panax; species Panax japonicus. Next base: position 47,979,918 of record CM035114.1, read on the forward strand.
AATGCCGCGCTGAAACTTTCAATTTTACTTTTTCACAATTTGATATTGTAACAAAGATTATGCTCCTTCTTTATTTTATTATTTTTATTTTTAATTCCATCAGTGACCGGAGAATAAAATTGGTTGGACTGGGCCTTAGAATTTGAAAGGAGTCATCAGTCATGGAAGCTTTCGAATTTGAATGTTAAAAGTAACTAGAAAATAGTCATGGAGAATAATGTTACATTTGCATGTTTATGTACATTGCATAGTTTTTTGACAATATCTCTGGAAAATGTTTCTTCAAATTCTCCATGCCAAGAAATGAACTTGTGGTAAATCATCGAAATGGCTGCTAGAGACCATTTTGAAAAATTAATATACCATGAACATTATTTTTATAGTTCAGTTTTTGTTCCGATTTGTCAGAAAAATATATGAATTTGCTACTTCTTGGAGAGCTTTTTAAATTGCTACCATTTTTGTTGTATGAAAAGTTTTGAGAACTTAATACATAGAAAAGGGAAAGAAATCGGGGTACTAGAAAATGAGTTGTAGCATGTGCGTTTATGCAAAACAGATGGGTAACTTGGGTGCATGAACATACTTTGAAGTGGTAAGCTAGCTGTAGGATGGAGATTGGAATCTGCCAACCACCTCAAGGTCTCAACCACTTTATGCACACCTTGGGGTTATTGAGTATTATCTATCTACTCTCCGGGGCTCATACGCATAATAACTTCATAAGACGTGCATTATGATAATTCCAGAATTGCTGCTAAAGATGTCCTCCGCTCTCATGTTAGAATATGATACTCATTTTTGCATCCCTAGGCCATAAGAACATTAAAATGTTTTGATGGAATTTAGACGTTTGGCACTTTTATTTTTACTGTTTTATGGTTTTGACGTTACCAAGTCATATCTACTGATTGGGGTGAATTAATTACAGATTTCATGTCTCAATATATGAATTCTAAATGTTGTAATTGATTTAAGATATATTTATAAAAATCCTCATTTTAATCTCTGCTACAGAACACGGAAGAGTGAGAGTTGCTGTTAGACTTCGGCCAAGAACTGCTGAGGATCTTATTTCAGATGCAGATTTTGCTGATTGTGTTGAGATACAACCAGAGGTGACTGACATAAACTAGCATGGTCCCATGTTTATGATACTATTATTGACTTAAAGAATGTTTAATTCCAATTCGTTACAAGTCTATGTTTTCTCATATAGTAAACTCTCTCTCTTGGTTACAAATGTGTGTGTGCACTAATGTGCTCGCATATAAATGTGTGTAGTTCATACTTGTAGAATGAAAATGTATTTTTCCCCTCACGCAGCTGAAAAAGTTGAAGCTGAGAAAAAACAATTGGAGTTCGGAGGCTTATAGATTTGATGAAGTGTTCACGGAAAGTGCTTCTCAAAAACGTGTTTATGAAGTAGTAGCCAAACCAGTAGTTGAGGTAAGTGATGAAGTAGCGCAATTGTCCTAGACTTGATATGTGTGTAGGTATATATATTTAATATGTTGATTTATATTTATATGTTTGTGTAATTATCCTTGTTTTTGGTTCAAATAAAGCCACTTGTGGGGAGGCATGTTGAGAATCTGAATATGACAAGTCTTGTAGTCTCAAATGTGAATATTGAGGGAGTTACTATACTCGTTGCATTTTGTTAGAAGTTGGATGCTTCAACAAAGACAACTACATGACCCGAGGATGGTAGAAAATTACTAAAAGAATCCCCAACTCCAGAAAAACGAGAAAACATAATAACTATACTTACAATTAGGGGCATTATCCTGGGATATGGTCCTAGGGAGACTGAAGTGAATGTAATCACCGGAGGGGTGTTGAACGAAAAACAGATATTCATATATTCTTGATTGACCAAATTGTGACATGTGGTCTATCACAGTCCTATGTACATATGTATTTTTGGTACAAAGAATCCTACTAACTTTCTTACTTGTAGGCGCATGGTTGTGAGAAAAACTCTTGATATCAGGCGTTTTCTAGACCTGCTATCTGCTCTTTTATATGCGTCAAATCAAGACTTCCCATCCAGCAGGTGATACCATTAGTTAGCTTCCCTATTCCCAGGGGCTTGTTTAATTATTCACATTATATATACCCATGTGGTGTTTGGAAGTGGAATGCATTCCTTTATGAAGTTGCATTAATATGTATAAATATTTTCATATATATAGCAAATTTAAAGAGAAAAAGACTTAAATAAATGAGAAACATGTAATAGATGATATTTTTGGCCAAGAGATTTTAGAGGACGAGGGTTGACTGCACCATAACCTCCTTCCTTCTATGCCAACACCTCTAACCTTGGATCAGAAGTAGCAAAAACTTTCTTCTTCTTTCATAAAAAAGTCAAAGTTGAGTAGAATGTATTATTAAAAAAAGTAAAAATCAAGATATGAAGAAGTATCAAAAGAGGAGAATGCATTCTCCCATGGTCATTTCAAATTGAGCCTAAGTTGCTTGTAGGAGCTTTTAGTTTTAACATGCATGTATAACAGGTATTAAATACTTTATTGATGTGTTATCCAAGGCGGTTATTGGGGAATGGATGTATACATATCATGATAACATGAAAAGAGGGAAGTTAATGAATTGCACATGAAACATTATGTTTGATACCTCATATAAGCAAGTGTAGGGTATGTAGAAATTAGTAGTATTACCTATATTTATTTAGATTAATGCAATGCTATTATACTAACAAGATGGGCCATAATGCTATGTCTAAAATCTTCAAATTTGATGTTGGTTCTTTTTCCTTCAACCCTACCATTAGATTGCAGGAGCCTTTGATGTATGTCGGTTTCCAAATTTGATTCCAGCTAGAGGTTTATAAGTTCTGACTAAGAGTGCGCTAAATTGGAGATTTACTTTTACTTAAATATTTGAAACTACAAATGGCTACAAATGTCATTCTCTGAGGCACTGACTGTTATATGGAATTGTCCTTTTGAAATGGAATTGAGCCCCTCATTTCAGTTTTCGCATTTGGAACGACCCAGAAATTTGAATCTGCAACCAACTGCGGAATTTAATATTACAAGATTTCATCTTTAATGCAATTATATTTCTAAGGCAATGACATTGTATTGTTATTCAAACTCAAATTATAATTCCATGTCTAACCAGACCCTAAGATAATTGAAATGTTGGAAATTTTAAAAGTGATTCTTTTAATCATAGAGTGCTCTATAAGAGTTACAATCCCTTGGAAAAGTTTTATGCCGGTGAAGATAATGCTTGCTTTAGATGGGGCGTATTTTGATTCTGACAGTATATATTTGCTATGTATTAAGAAGTAAACTTATTGTTAAATTCATTCCTTGAAATATTTTTACAGTTTGCTATACTCTTCTTCTTACGGAAATATAATTAATTATTTTTTCCTCGAAAATGTAAAATCATACAGCTAATTTGGAAATTCACTATGTATGTGCATATAAGTTTTTGGATTCTTACAACTATAGACTTACGGCTCAATAGATGGTCAGTTGAAAGCAATTTTTGTCCAGACTTCTTTTATCATTAAAGGAAAAGAAAAAAAAATCTTGAGTAAGTTTTGGTTGTATGTTGATCACCTATAGTCGATTTGAATGTATTTTTGCAGAGTGTATTGGATGGGTATAATGGGACAGTTATGGCTTACGGTCAAACAGGTACTGGCAAAACTTACACACTCGGCAGGTTAGGTGAAGATGATGCATCTGAGCGTGGTATTATGGTTAGAGCTTTAGAGGACATAATTGCCAATACATCTACAACATCTGATAATGTGGAAATATCCTATTTGCAGGTATTGAAATTAGTTGTGAATATTTGGTTCGTTCTTATAATATTAATAAAGTCTTTTAAGTTTATTAACTTCTCCACTTGGTTTAAATTTGTAGTTACTTTTTGGGGGAATGAGTTTATAGGAAAACAGTAGGAGCACAAAAAGGAAAATTTGTATAACTCTTAAAATTCAAAGTAAAATTTTTCATCACTATCTGCAAATGAAACATATAAAATAAGAAAATTAAGTTTTTCATATTTCTACTCAGCAAAAGCTTTCACCATATGGATTTCCAAAGCATAAAACGTTCCTTATATTATTGCACTTCTACGAATAGGAATCTTATTTAAACAATGAACTATAATCTATTAATTCCTTAATTGTGTGACAATGTATCAAATTGGATACTTATCCTTTCCTGTGTTATGTTCTTACAGGATTGAATGAATTTTAGCATTCTGAAAATTGCTTTTTTATCTAGAATATTACTCATTTTAAGTTCTGTTTTAATTACATGAATTATAACTCTGGGAAAGCTCCATTCCATTCAGGTCCTTAGTTCTAGTCGAATCGCGAGCAAAGCTCGATACTGCTAGCGAAGCTCTACGACAGAGCATTTCAATTATTTGAATTATAGAACCAATCACACTGCTCTCTCTCTCTCTCTCTCTCTCTCTCTCTCTCTCTCTTTCTTTCCAGCCGGTATGTATAATCCTCGGAGCGAGCTGAGCAGCGGAGCTTATAACATAAAAATGTTTCAGTTTTCTGAATTCCAATCAATTAGGATTTATAAGTATACTTACATGGCGTTTATATTGGTTGCTACTGGTTTTGACCATGAAAATGAACTTGCATGAAGTACCTATGGCACCCCTTTAAGCGTCGTTGTGGTAATACTATTTTACATATATAAATAAAAGCTATTATGTTCAAATAGATGAAAATGATTGGGATCTAATCAGATTCTTAAATATATACCATATTAGGATTGGCAGCGAAGGTAATAGGGAGAGGTACCAAACTAGGTAGACCTTTTAGGTATTTTTAAAATATGAAGATATTGAGAACTAGTAATAGTGGACTAGTTTGACTGCATGAATTGCGATTAGAGTTACTTGAACTGTAGGACTGTGGCAAATGACTATCAGAAGCTTAGAAGGTTCATTTAACTTACTTTGATAGTCTCTTATGTTTATTCATCATCTTTCCGTAATGTCTTAAATAAAAAAGTCATAATGTAGATGGACCTGTAGTTGTCATATGTTTCCACTTGTTGACAATTGATATGTAACCAACTACTTTTATTCTTAGGTTCAGGAGTGGTTTTAGCATATCTATTTGCCCTTGAAGTTTTCACATTCTCTTTTCAAGCTTCGCTTGGGACTGTCTTCTCATTTGAGAAAAAAGTGATTTTTTGATGATATATCGCATGGGAGTGCCTATGTAAATATAGAGCTGTCTTGTCATGCTATTATATGTTGCTAGTGTGTCTATGAGCTACTAACTTTGCTTTTTCTGGTAGACTATGCTATTTCTAAATTTATGAAGAAATCACCATGCCTTGTTTTTTATTATACCAGCTGTATATGGAATCTGTGCAAGATTTACTTGCACCTGAAAAGATTAACATTCCAATTGTTGAGGACCCGAAAACAGGGGAGGTGTCAGCTCCCGGTGCTTCTGTAGTTGGAATTCAAAATCTTGAGCAATTTTTACAAGTACTGAAAGTTGGAGAAACAAATCGTCATGCAGCAAATACAAAGCTGAACACAGAATCGTCACGTAGTCATGCAATTCTTATGGTGCATCTCTCTCTCTAGTCTCTTCTATTCTGTTTTTCTGGTCAAACATGATCAGGATTTCATCTTTAAGTTTGTGGAGAGTAAATTTCCAGACCTTTTGACTAGTCATAAAAACTTGTTACTTTCTATGTTCCTCTATATCTAATTTTTTTCTCTACAGATTTATGTTAGAAGATCTGTCCAAGGGAATGAAGAGAATGATATTTCTATCCTTCGAAAGAACAGCAGAAGTGATTTATCTAGTAGCCATGGCATACCTACTGTTCGAAAAAGCAAGCTTCTGATTGTTGATCTTGCTGGATCTGAGCGATTAGATAAATCTGGTCTGTTGTTAAAATAGGAATTGATCTTGTTCCTCTATTTAAATAAATCTTCATTTGCGAAATTTGTTATTTTCTTATTGTTTACATCTTTTATTCTTTTTCTTTCTCTTTCTCTCTCTCTCTCTCTATATATATATATATATATATAATGGACAACATCATATACATCAGTTGACAGTAAACAAGAAATTATAATATATTCAAATTTTCTTAATGTTTTGATAGTAGCCTTCAAAGGAATAATTTAGTTCTAATGAATTCAAATTCACTCACAAACACACACACACATAGATGAATATGTATATCTGTGTATGTGTGTGCGCACGCACATATGTGTATCTCATCTTTTAGCCAACAGTTTAGTCTCCAAAAGCTCATATATTGTTTTCGGATATTGCAGGGAGTGAAGGTCACACAGCCGAGGAGACCAAATTTATCAACCTTTCTCTTACTTCTTTAGGAAAATGTATTTATGCTTTGGCTGAAAACAGTCCTCATATACCTACTAGAGATTCCAAACTCACAAGGATGCTCCGAGATTCATTTGGAGGTGATCCTGTTTTTCAATTTTTTTCTCATCTATTTAGTTTAGTATTAAGTGTGCTTCACTACAGTGAGTTTGTAGTAGCATGTATTATTGTCTGTCAAGACTGTTATTCTTAATGATCTTAGTAGGTGGTTTAGCTTTAGCGATTTTAGACTATGCTTGATTGTGTTCTTCAAATGATCAAAACTACAAATCTTCTCTCAAGTGTATCCTGTAATGACCCTGGTTCGAACCCGAGTCGGAATAAGGCTTAATCCACCCTCCAAGAGCACCAATTGGGTCATATTGGTCCACCAAAGGCCTACCCCAAACGTCAAGTTAATTATTGGTACTCTAAGAATTAGAGTTGATCCCTATACAGTTCAGTCCATCCCACGTGTTCCGCTGTGGGATGGGTTATCACAATTTCCCCCACTTAAATCCATGTTGTCCTCGTCAGGCCCACAATCACAGTCCAATCCAGAACCAATCCTAAGGGATGTGTTGGCTTTAGACCCACCACACTCACAGGGCCAGAGTGCTGATACCATCTGTAACGATCAGGGTAAAACCCTAGTCTAGAATAAGGCTAAATCCACTCCAAAGCGCAGCAGTCAGGACATATTGACCCACCACAGGCCTACCCAAAAATCGTGACAAATTATGGGTACTTTAAGAAGCAGGATTGAGACCTTATATACGATAACTCCATCCCACATATTTTGATGTGGGATTGGGGTATTACATTCCAGTCATTGACTCATTGGCCTTGAGAAGTATATCATTGCAAATTGCAGAATTTTTTGTTTGTTTGTCTGTATAGTTAGGCAATGAGCACTGATTGGTTTATGATTTGTGTACAATAGTGTAGTCAATTCTGATAGTTGAAAGTGAAAAGTTGGAGTCACTATTATCATCGTAAAAAATGTCAAAAAGTAAAAACACCTAGAGTCTTCCATTACTGGTAAAATAAGTTTCTCTTGGAAATTTGCAGTTTCCAACTGGAAAAATTTTCATCTCAATTCAACTCCGTATTTTATTACCAACTAGTTGGGGTATGTTGAAAATGAATCCAGTATGAAAGCGTAAAAGTAGAAAGAAAAGAAGAAACATAAAATAATTAAATCCACTTAATATCAAATCGGGTTTGGGTATACTTTGCGTGAATCAAATCAGACTAAAAACACATTGTAGAATGATGCGAGAGGGGACCATCAAGCACTGGTTATATATCACATGGTTTCTGGGGCTCTATAGGTAGGTAGCCATCCAGAAGATAAAGGTGATGCCCAACTGTTGTTAATATTTGCATAAACCCTTCTATATTGGATGTACTATTGGCATCCCAATATGGTCAACTGAATTGCAATGAGGACTAAGTCACAGTAGCAAACCTTTTCTGTTTGTGGTAAGTTGTCAATATAAGATAGTTTTGCTCTTCTGGTATATCAAATTATAAACATTTGACCTTTCCAAATGAAGTTTTCTTGTTCTAGATCCAGACTGTTTCTGATTTATATACATAGTTCATGAAGTTTGGCTATTCTGGAATGATGAGAATGACAATTAGTACCAGAATTTTTCGTAGTGTGTTCCTTGTTTTTATTTTGATATTTATGAAAGTTTAATCAAACAGGCACAGCAAGAACTTCTCTAATAATAACAACTGGGCCATCTTCTCGGCATCATGCGGAAACCACAAGCACCATCATGTTTGGGCAACGGGTGAGGAAATTATCTTCGTAACTAAATAGCTACATTAGTGTTACAATTTTCTTAATCACCTAAAATTCTATTCTTTTATCTTTTTTTTTATTATTTGTATTAGTTTTATCCTTACCTTTCTTCTTTTACGCTTACACGTGGAGTTCATTTTCAGAATAGCACAACTAGTTCAGGATAAAAGGGGTTGTTGAGTTGAAAGTATTTATAAGAGTAATATGTATTTTAAAGTAGTAAACAATTTAAGCTGTAGAAAAATGTTTTACACTATCCTCTGTTGATGTCTTCAGTCATGAGGTAGTGTGGGAGAACAATCCTCAAGAGTTTGACCCAAAATGATGGTCTACTATCAGAACTCTAAACTGTGTCACTGATAATGTGGCAGTAGATCAGATACTGAAAGAAATTATGATTTTACTTGCAGTTTGTCCCCATAGAAATTTCCTTAACCTGCCACTATTTGAGCACGTAAATCTTAGCCTTTCAATTGCAAAGGTATTAAAAGGAAAGTGAACTTCCACATTGACTTTGTGATGCCATCAACATTTACGAAGGAACTGGTTCTTAATTATTTATTTTTTAATAAATTTGCATTATGATAACCTGCGTACATCAAATTTTGTGAAAAAGAGTTGCCCATGGTACAGACTTATACTAATTTAGTACAAGTTAAAATCAATCCAGGAGCAGCACATTTTAATTTTTTTTTAATCTTAAGTTTTACATATTGTATCACATGTAATCAACCTATAAAAATATTAGTTAGTTATTCATAATACTCCTTGCATTTTTTTCTTTATTTTTTTGCTTCTTATCTCCGTCTCTCTTAGCTATTTCAAAAATCTTTATTTATTAAAGAAAGCTTGAATCTTGTTGCTTGAGCAGGCTATGAAATTAGTAAATGTGGTAAAGCTAAAAGAAGAATTTGATTATGAAAGCTTATGCCGGAAGCTTGAGAATCAAGTTGATGACCTCACTGCAGAGATTGATAGACAGCTGAAATTGAGGGATAATGACAAAACTGAAATAGAAAGAAAGCTTGAAGAATGTAAAAATTCATTCGCTGAAGCAGAAAAGAGTTTAGTTGCAAGGACTAAGGTAATTCTCTCTCCTGCTAGTATGTGTTCTGCATATATATGATGTCATGTGCACAAGCTCATATGTTGAACACCAGGCATATTTATGTTAATTATATTTGTTTGCTGCCCCCATGTGATGGTGTACGTAGAAGTAGAGTTCAATGGCATCTTCTTCTTTTTTTTCTCCCCCCCCCCCCTGAATATCTTGTACCTAAATGCAGCTTTTAGAGGAGGAGAATACTCGTCTAGAATCAGAAATGATAGATATACTAAAGGAACTCAATCATCAAAAAGATCATAATGATCTGATGATGCGCAACGAGGTTGCACGCCTAGAAACGAATTTAAAAAATAGCAAGGTATGAAAATTTTGAAAGAGAGATGCATGTTGTTTTCTAGCTATATACCAAGTAAATATTTTTGCTGAAAGTTTATCCCGTGTTTCTTTATCTTTCTTTGTTCATGGTGCCAGTCTTCCAGCTTATATTATTACTGTTAAGTTATTTGATAGTCCTATCACCAGTTGAGGTGAAAACATATGATGTTTTATATTTGATTGCAGTTAATCGAGAAGGACAATGCTCGATTGGAAGCACAGATGAAAGATATTCTGAAGGAATTGAATCTTCAAAAAGATCATAGTAATTCGATGCATGACGAGATTGCACGCCTTGAAATGAGTTTAAGTCATAGCAGGGTATTTAAAACAAGTTTTATTGGCTGAAATGCCTACTTTCTCTCTCTCCTCTATGACTTAACTGATGCTAGAAAGTAGGTTCACTCGTAGTTTAAGGGATGCCAGATATTACCTTTTTTACATTAACGACTTGAGATTAAACCCTGGTGATTCTTTTTTAGCACACCTTTCCAGTCTTCCAGACATAACAAACGTATTTCTAACATTTGAGTTTTTCGGAGGACATTGTTTTCAGTGTTACCATGAAAATTGAAATGAATATGATATGGTTTATACATACGGGATTGAAAAAAGGTTGGAAGAGGTGACTGAATCAGGGTGATGAGAAAACCTCATCCCAACTTTATGCAAGAACACTTCCACAAACTGGTTTACGATAAGAAAATAATGTTATTCATGAAACACATGAGTTGGTTTGGTTACGATTTAGAAGCAGGAATTTTTGGTAAGAATGAAATCTTCGACACTAAAAATTTGTTACCTAGGTTCTCAAAGAAAAAGGATAAAAAAAGAAACGAACTTCCCATGAGTTAAGCTCTTAAGGACTAGAAAGAAAGTTCATCAATACTCAATAACTCGTTTTTCCCCAGCGACAAGGTATATAACTATATATACTAATATGTATTTCTACCTTGCATGGTGCTTCAACCATCTTGTTTCCTTACACATGGTACAATTTCCTTTTTTGGGACTCTAAATACTATTATTATTTCTATAAATTTTAAGTCACAGCGAGAGTAAGTAGTTGTTTTCGAAGTTTATGTCCTGCTACTTCTCTTCAGCTTTTGATATGCAACACTGATTTTGGAATCTTCTTGCAGTTCTTTTTTTCTTTTTTTTCCCTGCTGATTGGTTCACATTCAAGCTGCAGCCTGCAGATCTCTTCCATTTACACTCTTTTATTAGAAAGTCGAATGTCCCTTCAAAAGTTAAGGATTTTGTTTGCTGTTGGCTCTTAATTGGCTCAGTACCAATGACGCCTTGTAGTTAAGTAGTCTTCATAGGATGTTGTCACCACACATTTGCATCATGCTCAAACAATGTATTGAGTTTCATGCTCACTTGTTCCTTAACCATCTAACTGCTGGACTTATGTAATTTGATGTTCCAGCTGTTTAGGAGGCTTAGGGGTGCCCTTCCTCTCTGGGTATAACTTTTACTTGTCAGATTTCAAAATTTTGCGGTGTTAAAAATTTAAGATTTTATGAGGTTTGTTATATCTTTGGGACATCTTGAAAGAGTAAAGTGACAGAATTTCTATAGATCAGTTTCTTTCGCTTGACTTTCTCAAGGATGGACATCATGGACCAAGATCCAAAGCAAAGGGATCAATCTTGTTGGGGGTCACTTTCAAACACATCTACTTGGTCTTCAATACGGACCTGGTTTCTCCACAATAAAGCAAACACATAGTTACTTCACTTTGAGTGTCTTCCATCGAATATCTTGGAAAATTTTGTTTTCATAGGGATTGGAGAGCTGTCCTCTCTTGTTTTTTTTTCGAACTTGTGTCTTTCACTTCTTTGGAGGACTTCTTGTTCTCGCAACGTCGATCGCTCTATCTTCTCTGTTGACGAAATCTTTACAGAAAACATTTATACTCATATTGCGCATAGAGAGTGCAATAAGAAAATTAAAATCTTGAAACTCAGTTCATATAAATGATTCTGAAATCTTAACTATCTAATCTCTAAACTATTTACTAGAAAATTAAGTTTTGAGTCCTGTTTTATATTTTTGTTTGTTGGCTGAAGGATTTTTCCCCTGAACTTAAAAAGCATTGGCTTTTTCTTAACTGTGAAATTTTTCATGAAAGATCACAAACACTAATGTGTTGTTTTGGCTGTTAGTAGAAACACCAGCTTGAAGATTCTACAAATCAAAAAGTACTTGCAGAAACTACCCAGATGTATGAGAAGAAAATAGCTGAGTTGATGAAGCAATTAAAAGATGAGCATTCCTTGTCTAAAAGTGCTGAGGAACAATCAGATGTGATGAAGAAGACAATAGCAGAGTTGATGATGCAACTAGAAGATAAGCATACTCAGTTCGAAAGTTCCGAAAAACAATTAGATTTGATGAAGAAGAAAATATCAGAGTTGATGTTAGAATTAGAAGATGAGCGTGATCGATCTAAAAGTGCTGAAGAAGTAGATGTGATGAAGAAGCTTCTAAGTGATTATCAAAAGACAGCTCAGGTTAACCATTCATAATATAGTTATTGGGCTACATACCTTTCATGCTTTCTATCAAATATCCGCTTCCAATAATTAATTTTATGTCTGGATCTTGTTTTGTAATAATTTGGCATTTTACCTTTCTGGTTATTCTACAATCTGAACTGCAACTTACAGAAGGACCTGTTTTCACTTCACATGAAATTAACGTTCCGTTTGTGGGATTGACCTATGATTCACTTTTTCTTGCCCCTTGCTAAAAGAACTTTAGGATCTGATGCCTATTTTTTCTTCTGTTTGCAACAGCAGATGGAACATACTACATATCAGAAGGCACTTGCAGACAGCACTCAAATGTATGAGGAGAAAATAGTGAAATTGATTCAACAACTCGAGGATGAGCAGGCCCGTTCTGAAGGTGCAAAGGAACAATTGGTTTTATCAAAGAAACTCCTTAGTGATCATCAAAATCTAGTCCAGGTTAAGTTTATGAATATATAAGCTAAAACAATTGGATTGCCGTATGCTTCTTCAATTTACTATTGTGCTGTATGGTTGTTCTTAATTTGATTATAGTTAGGTGGTTTGATAATTTCATATGCATAGATTTGGTGACATGTCATCGAAAATTAGGGGCTATGGCTAGACTTACAAGTATATATTTGAGATGGATTTCAACTAAATTGAAAGAGAATATTCACGAGTGGTATAACATATGGAGTTAAAATAAGCACAACAAATGGAGTAATCTGACCTGGTAAGGATTCTAGTTGCACGTGGATCCTACTAGACTAAGTCTCTCCCATGTTACTGTATCAATTCATTTGGTCCTTTAATGCAACTCCAATAGGCACTTCTTCTTTATGTATCTTTTCAGTCCTTCCACTTTTAATCATCCATCTAATAGATATATAACCAAACCTTAATTTGGTGTTCCAAACCTTATATACATGTAAAGCATTTATAGTTTGTGATATTATTCGAAATTTATAAACTCAAAAAGAGTCTGATCCAAGTTTTGATTACTGAATATTTCCGCTTATAATTATATCCATCATCACCATTATGAGCATTATCATCATTGTAATTCTTACTAATGTTCCTATTTATTTTGGAGATTTTGGTCATGATCAGGCTTTTTTCAGTTTTAGATTGTAGATGATATCACAACAGTTGTATGCATATGCGCTAATTCAAAAAGAATTAGGATAAGTCCTTTACTTTCTCATGGAATTTTACAAGTCTAGTTGTTTCATCATAGTTCTTCTAATATAGTTGGAAAGGCACGACCCTGTCAGATAATTTTTCTTCACCATAACATCTCTTTAGAATTTAATCTTCTCCATGAGAATGGTAGTAAGGTCCCATTGTTTGCCTTTGAATCTGTTCTTGACATAATCATAATTATCTGTCATGGCCATGTCTTTCATTGGACAAACAGTTCTTTATTAATTTAATCAAATTCCTTTTATGATAATGTGAAGTACCTATATAAAAATACTGACTGTAGCAATTTGAGACTTGATTTTTGGCATCCTTTTTCATTTCCATGCTACCTAATACCCATGCATGTTCATGACCTTTCATTACTTGTCCTCATTGTAGTGGTTTTGCATTCACGCTGATTGATTCCCCCACCCCCCTCCTTTTAAGTTTTATCTTTTTGTTATCCTTTCTTTTCCTTAAATCGCAGATTCAAGAGCAACAAGAAATCGACAACCTCAGAATGAAATTAGAAGAGATGTCTCAGCTGCATGATGTGACTGTAAATGAACTTCAATCCTTGAAATCAGAATATAGGGATCTATTATCTGAAAAGGTAGTTTATTAAAATGGATATGGATGGCCGTGCTTCAAAGCTAGCACCATCCATATGGATGTCAATGTGCTTTTATGTTGCTCTTGATCTATTGTCTGAGAAACTATCTTTCGAATATGAAATTTGATAGATGTGTTTCAGGATAAGAACCATCACCCATATGGTTGACTATGTGCTTTTATGTAGAAACACCTGACCCTATTTAATTTTCCTGATTCTGATGCTCATGTCTTTTCCCTGTCCTCTGTTTTAATGTATTACAGTCATACTAGAATTACTTTTCATCCTCATGAAGTTTTCTCATTATTACTTTCCTTTCAGTCCCTCAAATTGCAGATTCAAGACCAAAATGATATTGACAACCTTAGAATGAAATTACAAGAGATGTCTCAGCTACATGATGCAACCGTAAATGAACTCCAATCCATGAAATCAAAATACAGGGACCTATTATCTGAGAAGGTGAGTTTGGAATATGAAATTGGATAGTTATGCTGCAAATTGTTTTCCTTTGATAGTTTAGAACAATGTAGTTGTCCCTACTCCCTAAGCAGAAGATCCCACCACCTCATTAGCATTTTGATATGTTGGAATCCAAAAAATTTACTGATGACACATTTTTCTTTTACCCTCCCTATCAACATTGATTTTTTTAGGCTATAGTGAATGGCGAATTCCATGCCATGAAACAATCCCTTGTAGCAGAGGAAAGACGAAGGAAAACCATCAAATATGAGCTCGTTAGTATTAAGAAGGTTGTTCCTGAGAGTGAAGATGAATTTGAGGTATGTGGTTCCCTACAGATCAGTATATACTATTATCATCCAAGTTCAAAAAAGTTCAAACTTAATGTTCCACAGGATAAGAAATCATATATGAAAGAAAACATAGCTAAAGGATCTTCAACTTTTGGCACACATTTGGCTTTACAAAAATCAAACAATGTATCAAGGGAGACAGTCTCTGGGCAAAGAACCACCATAGCAAAGATATGTGAAGAAGGCAAGATTCTTCTCTTTGATTTTGCTTCTGTTTTTCATGTTTTATTTTAAGTGTACTATGAAGTTTGTGTCTGTTAGTTAATGATTTTGTTTTATTAAGATTATAAATGTGTATAGAAGCTTGAAACTTTCCTCCTAATGTCTCATGGTAATTAACATTATTTTGCTTCTCGAATGCAGTGGGGCTTCAAAAGATACTTTCATTGTTAACATCTGGGGATATTGATGTCCAAATTCATGCTGTCAAGGTCATAGCCAATCTTGCTGCTGAAGGTATGGAATTGTTTGAAGTCATAAACTAGTGCCAATGCTTGTGTGCCGGTATTTTATAACCTAATCAAAATACAATTTGTTATCATGGCAACTTCCTGGAAAATATATGCTGATGATTGGTCTCTGTTGAAAGGAATACACAGAGTTTAGGTTTATAATTCCTTCTTAATATCATCTCAATTACATTGGTTTATATACACAAGTATATTTATGGTAATATCTAATTACAATTATGTATACACAATAATTATGGGATATGACTAACTATAATTTTGGAAACCATATCATATCTTCTAACACTCCCCCTTAAGTTGGTGTACAGATGTCTCGTATACCCAACTTGAAACACAAAACATCTTACTACTAAGACCCTTGGTCAAAATATCAGCAACTAGTGCTTTGTTTTGACAAAAGGTAAGCAAATAAGCCACTAATTAAATTTTCTTTACTGAAGTGTCTGTCAATCTCAATGTGCTTCGTTCTATCGTGTTGTACTGGGTCGTTTGCAATACTAATAGTTGCCTTATTATCACAAAATAACTGGATAGGCTTTTTAGTTGTAATACCCAAATTTTTTAGTAAGGTTCGAAGGCACATTAGTTCACGTGTACCCAAGGCTATAGCTCGATATTCGGCTTCAGCACTGGATAATGAACAGTAACCCGAAGTAGAACGACAATCCTCTATAGAGCCAACCCAATCTAAGTTAGAAAATGCTTCAACTCTCATATGACCATATGTGAACGATAAGCATTTTCCGGGAGCAGACTTTAGATACCTCAGAATTCTGTCGACAATTTCCATATGACAATGTCGAGGATCATGCACATACTGACTCACTATTCCTACAACATAACATATATCAGGTCTAGTATAAGAAAGGTATATCAATCGTCCCACTAAATGTTGATATCTTTCTTTATCAACCATATGTCATGTGCCACCTACTAGATGATGATTAACTTCAATAGGAGAATCAACAGGCTTACATCCCAACATGTCAGTTCTGTTAAAAGATCAAGTACATATTTCTTTTGAGATAGAAAAAATCCACTAGAAAATCTTGCAACTTCAATACCAAGGAAATATTTAAAAGGACCAAGATCTTTGATCTCAAACTCTTTGGCCAGACTTGCTTTGAGATTAACTATCTCTTCTCTATCATCCCCTGTCACCACAATGTCATCCACATAAACAACAAGAATGGTAGTCTTATCTTTTATCTGTTTGACAAATAAAGTATGATCTGTTCGACTCTCCTTGTACCCAAACCTTATCATTGCTTTGTGGAATCTACCAAACCAGGCTCTGGGAGATTGCTTCAAACCATATAAAGCCTTTTGCAGCTTACAAACCTTACCTTTGGTGGCAGATGAAGCAAAACTATGGGGTATTTTCATGTATACTTCCTCCTCCAAGTCACTATGAAGGAACACATTTTTTACATCCAATTGATGAAGATCCCAACCGAAGTTTGTTGCACATGAGATTATGGTATGAACAGAGTTCATCTTCGCCATAGGAGCAAATGTCTCCTGGTAATCAATCTCATGGGTCTGAGTATACCTTTTTGCAACTAGCCTGACTTTGAGTCTCTTAAGTGTCCCATCTGGATTCTGTTTAACTGTATATACCCATTTGCAACCAACTGGTTTTTTCCCGTAAGGAAGAGAAACTAGTTCCCATGTATCATTCTTTTTCTGGGTATTCATCTCTTCTATCATAACATGTTTCCAATTCTCATCACTAATTGCTTATCTCCACCCCTGAGGAATAGATATTGAGGACAAAGAAGAAACAAAGGAGTGGTAGGATGCAGATAATTTATCATAGGCTAAAAAATTAAAGATAGGATGTTAAGTACAAGATCTAACCCCTTTTCTATGAGCAATAGGAAGGTCAGTATCATCAGAAAAACAAGTAGGATTAGGATTCTCACCATTAGCATTATCAAAATTAGGTTCTGCGCAGGCTTGGGGTAGTGGTGCAGAAACGGTGACCTTATTCTTCCTTCTTCGAACATAGGTCCTCAACTCAGGCTCATTCTGTCTAGCATATGACTCCTAACTGTGACTCCCCCTGTGTAGATGTATCAGAAACAACATGAGCAAAAGAGGAATTTATAGGATAAGATGGTATAGTAGAACTTGTAATATCAGCCTCAAGAGGAAACTTCTCATCAATAACATCCTCCCCCTGAGGAGAAGAGGAAGAAGAATAAAAAGGTTCTGATTCCCAAAAAGTTATATCCCGAGTGACAAATACTTTGTTTGAAGGAGGATAACATTTATAACCCTTTTGGGTTAGAAAATAACCAATAAAAACACACCTAAAAGTCTTGGGATCCAATTTTCCCCGAGTGGGAGATTTATCATGAATATAACGAACACAACCAAAAACTCAAGGCGAAGGAGAGGGACTTGTCATGTGTTAGAGAAAAGAGATGGGACTTTTGTTCCCAAAAATTCTAGAAGGAAGGCGGTTTATATGAAATGTAGTAGTGAAAACATCTCTCCATAGAAATTTAGGTGTGTTCATAGTGAACATAAGAGTGTGGGCTACCTCTAGTAAGTGTCAATTTTTCCTTTCCGCTACTTCATTTTGTTCTGGAGTTTTGAAGAATGATGCCATGCTGAGAGAGATAAGATGCAAAGACATTATTATTACTATACTCACGACCATTATCACTATTGAGAATTTTGACTTTAGTGTCAAATTGGGTTTGAATCATTTTAAGAAATTCCTTAAAACAATCAAATACCTCATTTTTGGAATTCAGAAAATAAATCCAAGTGACACGAGAATGACAATTAATAAAGCTAACAAACCATCTAAAACTAGAACGGGAAACAACCCGAGAGGGTTCCCACACATCAATATGTATAATAGCGAAAGACTCAGAATGTCGACTGTTAATAGCAGAATAAGTGTTTTCCTAATTGGGAAAAAACACATTTACCCCACTGTGGTCGTTGTGTTTTAAGCAATTAGTCACTATAGTTTAAAAAAATTCAATTTGCCCACTGTGTTTTTTAAAAATTGTTAATCAAGCCATTCCGTCCAATTTTACTCACGGACGTTAAGAAATCAGACCAATTTTCCTACGTGGATGTTAAAAAAAATGCAAAATACGTATTTTCTTATGTGGCAACACAATTTTTTTTTATTAATTATGTGGAAAAATAATAATTAAAATAAAATAAATATTTTAATTCATTTTTTTTATAAATTTTTTTCTTTTTCTTTCTCTCTTCCTTTCTTTTAATTATTATTATTTTTTTAAAAATTAATTATTAATATTTATACAATGAAATCAGGCTTAAACATAAAAGAAATAAATACATAATACAATCAGATCTTAAGATTAGCTAAATTGCAAATGATTTTCAATGTAAACCACCGACAATGACACCGAAAATAGAAAATTCATAAAAACGAAAACATCCAAATCAAGACATTAAGAAATATGCAGAAAACACATAATATCTCTAGATCGGAAAGCTATGAGAACATCGGACAAAATCCAAGCCAGAGCAAACAAGCCCAAAATTGAACCCAGAAGCCGGCAAGGACAAATTGATGCAACGATTTCGTAGTCCCAAACACAAATCAGATTAAAGGAATAATAAATCAACAATATAGAATAACCGATTATCAGATCTGGAAAGTTCCTTCAACCAAAATCGTAACCAACCCCAGAGCAAATATGAGAATCCTCTGATTAGATCATGACTCCAGAACTCATCAAAGGAAGGGGACAATGATTTTGAATGAGGCTCCTCCTTCGACTGTAAATCGTGGATGTATCTTGAAGAAATTAATTTGTTGAATTTTTAATTGTGGAACATGGGAGAAATTAATTTGATTTAAAAAAATCTATGGTAGGAGAGATTAATTTGTTAATCTTTTAGCATATCTAGATCTGTAAAACTTACCGAAATTTGTAAAAGATTGGGATTGATTCATATGATATCATTTTCAAAAGGAGATAAATAATGATGATTATGAAGTTTTGAAAGTGGCTTGCAATGTTCCGATAGAATATATATAAAGCTTAGAAAGGTTGAAGATGAAGTTCAGAAGAGAAATAAAGACAGATAGAAGATAAGTTCTGAAGAGAAATAATAAATCTACGTGCACTCACCTAAATAAAAATATAAGCCATGTCAGTATTTATCTATTTTTTTATATAAAAAAAGCCACGTCTAAAAATATTGAAAGAAAATTGACGTCTGTGAGTAAAATTGGACGGAATGACTTGATTAATAATTTTTAAAAAACACAGTGGGTCAATTGATTTTTTTAAACTATAGTGACTAATTGCTTAAAACACGACGACCACAGTGGGTGGGGTAAATGTGCTTTTTCCTTTTCCTAATTCTATATAACAATTTCACGCTAGTATACGCGATTGATTATGAAATATAGGGCAAGAAGAGTATCGTTTCCACGAAGAACAATTATAACTTTCAGATACTAATTAGTAATTATATATTAGTTTAATTCTATTTAGACAATTTAATTAATAACTACTAAATAAATAAATAATAAATATGAATTATATAAATGAAATATTAAGGAATTCAATTTCCCCCGATGAATCACGAAGATAACCTTATTAATATTGTATTGAATTGATTAATTGGAACTGCCAACAGAATATCACTAATAATTAATATAACCATTTTCCAAATAATTATAACGCATACCTATTATTATTATTTTCACTATATTCCTATTAGGAATAATAATAATAATAATAAATTCATTAAGATTCATTTTCTAGTAGTTGCTTTCGACATCTAGGTATATGTTTATCCAATCCACAAATTAGCATTCACTCCTAAGAAGAATTACTAATCACAAGTTACTATATCCAGATTTTAATTTAAACTCCATTTGTCAAATTTCATCTAAATCCATCCAATAATTGTTGATAAGACAACTATAACAACCATAACAACATATAATAAATAATCCCAATATATATAACCAATTCAATATACAATAAAAATAAATATTAAATTAACTCGTTATCGGGTTCCATTAATTCCCTAATTAAGAAATTAATTAGTTCATAACTGAAATTAAAAAAAATAATAAATCATTCCAAGTTATTCCCAAAATACAGAATTTAAGAATTAGAGAAGAAAGAATGAAACTCTGTAGAAGCTTCTATCTTCTTTCCCAGCTCTTTCCTCCAGCTGTTGAAAATACTCTGGAAACCCTTATTCTTCTAATTACTATCTCTACTCCCTATCTGAATAATGAATAATAATTCTGCAATACCTAATTATTAGTCTTCTACTAATATTTAATAACAAAAGTGTCCAACCATACATGAATGAGTGTAAACCAATAAAATGTAGCCTTTTTTAGGAGTTTGAGAACCTCCAACTTCAATAATAATCCCCAGCTATTTTTAGAAATCAAAACAACTCAATTTCTTTACCGGTGCGTGGGCTCACGTGCGCCTGTCCACAAGCCGAGCGCCTCGACTTCCTCTTGTTTCCGGCCGTGACTCCCGTCTCATTTTTTATTTCTTCAGCTATTCCTTGTAGTTATTCCTTGTTTGGAATGGTCATGCCTCCACCAAAATGATCTTTATTGACCTGTAGCTAAATCAAGGCTAAACTAACAATATTTTGTAACATTTACACTAAAACAAGCTAGAATCCTTTATTATCACAAACTACTAAAATGCAATAAAATAGTACTAAAACTCTTAAGAATAAGCAAAATAATTCAGTTAAAACTACTCAATTCATAGATATAAAATCTACTCATCAATAAGTAAAATGTTTGTGTTTACCCAATTCACATGGGTCACACAAATATCGAGTTTTATTACATTGCTTAACTAAAGATGGAATTAAAGAGTCTAATACTGAGAAAGAAGGATGTCCTAAACGTCGATGCCATTAATGGAGAGGTCAAACTGGAGTCAGAAGTAGAGTAAAGAGTCTGAGTAGAGAACATATTAGACGAGGGAGCATCTAAATAATAGAGAGCACCAACTGCACTACCACTGCCAATCTTTTGCCTCGTCACCAAGTCCTGAAAAACCCAATGAGTTGGGGAAAAAGTTACTGACCAGTGTAGAGATTCAGAAAGACGTTGGACAAATAATAAATTTGCAGTAAATGAAGGAATACGAAGAACAAATGATAATGTTATTGAAGGAGTACAAACTATAGAACCATTCCCAGAGATAGAAGAAAGGGAACCATCAGCTACTCGAACCTTGTCTTTTCCAGAGTAGGGAGTGTATGAAGTAAAGAGGTTAGAGGACCCAGTCATATGCTCAGAAGCTGTTACTCGGACTCTTCACTTTGTCCTGACGTACCCTTGTCCGACACCGTGTCCAAAAATTGGATACTTCACTTTAGTGTAAAAAATTGGCAAAATTGAGAAGTACCCGTGTCGGATACAGTGTCCAACCGGACACTCCATCCGAGTCCGAGTAACACAGCTCAGAAGCACCTGTGTCTAGGGGTGTTCATCGGTAAAAAACCGGACCAAACGGGCCCGAACCGTACCGTACTGAATACCGATAGTAGCCAATTTCATGTACCGGTACCGGTTGGACCGGTATACCGAACCGGCGATACCGGTTCGGTACCGATTTTTACCGAAAATTAATATAATTATTATTTTATTGTTACCTAAGTTTATGTGCTATTTTATTGGTCGGTCAGAATATAGGGATAATATGTTACATGTCAATTAACCTTTTGTTTTGTGGCAGTATCTGAAAATGACATCTAAGAATATTGAGAATGACAATGGAGCACAGGCGATCGTTGATTCACCACATATCAATAATCAGGATAATGTGCATCAGGAAGGCGAAAATCCTTATGCAAATAACAACACTGATCAAATGACAAATGATCAAATGTTCAGAGGTTTTATGCAATTCATGCAGCAGCAGGCGAGAGCAACTCCTGTCCAAAACGTAGATGGAAACGCGAGAAACTCTCGGGCGGTCACCGCTAAACAGTTCAAGGAGCTGGGACCACCGGAGTTTAAGGGAGAGCCAAAACCACTTATGGCGGAAACATGGATAAAGCAGATGACCAAGATATTTGATGTCTTGGGATGCTCCGAGGAGCAAAAGGTTCCCTTTGCTGCTTTTATGTTGCGCGGAGAGGCAGATTACTGGTGGGAATCGGTAAAACGTACTCAACCTGCTGTACTGAAGATATCTTGGGAGAAGTTCCAGGAGCTGTTCAACGACAAATACTTTCCCGAAAGTATTCGCCACATGAAGGAGGTGGAGTTTATTACGTTGGAACAAAATAATATGACCGTGTCACAATACGAGGCAAAATTTGCGGAGTTATCACGGTTTGCATCCCACTTGGTGGATAATGAAGAGAGAATGGCGCGAATGTTTTTAAGAGGTTTGAGGCCGGAGATACGTCAACATCTTATTTCTCATAAACTGTGTTTGTATTCAGATGTTGTAAATAGGGCTCAGTTAGTGGAGCGCGATAACGAGTCAACTCAACTAAAAGAGAGCAGCCGGCAAAATTATAATACCAGTGAGAGTGGTCATCGAAGCGGTGACAACAAGCGTGGAGGGAATCAGCAAGCCAGAAATGGTAACTACTTCGGTGGTAATCAGGGTCAAAACAATTAGAATAGACATTTCAAGAAGAGGAGATTCAACAATGATGGAAAGACGTCAGCACCAGCACCCGTTGTTAAGGAAGGAGAAAGACCATCTATCATATGCTTCAAATGCGAAGGGGAGGGACACATCAGTCCAAATTGCGTGATGCCGTCCAAAGCATGTTATAATTGTGGAAGAGAAGGTCACTTAGCCCGATTTTGTCGTTTATCGAAGACAAATTCAGCTAGGGTGGAGGCACCAAAGGCCGTCCCAGAAAGGTCAAAGCCGGTAGTGCAAGGGAGAGCGTTTGTTGTGACCTCCCAGAAAGCAAGGAACCCGAATGAGGTCATCACGGGTAAGCTTATCATAAACTCTAACAAAGTCTATACTTTATTTGATACCGGTTCTACCCATTCTTTTATTTCTCCTACTTGCGCTCATCGATTAAATTTGACTCCGGAGAAATTGGACTTTGACTTATCTGTGGAAACTCCGTTGGGAGAAACCTTCATTACATCCACTGTTTATAAGTCTTGTTTGGTTCAAATCGGTACCCTCACATTACCTGTAGATCTTATTTCATTGAAAATACTTGCATTTGATGTGATTCTAGGGATTGATTGGTTAACTACTTATCATGCAAAAATTGATTGTTTCCATAAGGTTGTTAGCTTTCATATTCCTAATCAACCTATTATGCGAATTCAAGCGACCAAACCATTAAAATCAATCACGGTCATCTCAAGCCATAAAGCTATTCGTTTATTAAAAAACGGATGTCAAGCTTTCTTAGCTCATGTCACAGATTTAAACAAAAATACGTCAGTTTTGAACGATATTTCTATTGTTAATGAATTTCCTGACGTATTCCCCGAAGAACTTCCTGGTTTACCCCCAAGAGCGTGAGATTGAATTTTGTATCGACCTTGAACCCGGTACAAAACCCATTTCTAAAGCCCCATATCGAATGGCTCCTATTGAACTTCAGGAGTTAAAAACCCAACTGCAGGAATTGTTAGACATTGGCTTTATTCGTCCTAGTACTTCTCCTTGGGGTGCTCCTGTTCTATTCGTGAAGAAGAAAGATGGGAGTATGCAACTTTGTATTGATTATCGGGAGTTGAATCATGTCACCGTCAAAAATAGGTATCCATTGCCACGTATTGATGACTTGTTTGACCAGTTGCAAGGAGCCAAATTCTTTTCAAAGATTGATCTTCGTTCCGGGTATCACCAATTGAAGATTAGAACCAATGACATTCCAAAGACGGCTTTCAGAACTCGGTACGGGCATTATGAATTTCTAGTCATGTCCTTTGGATTGACTAATGCTCCTGCTGCCTTCATGGATATGATGAACCGAGTATTCAAGGAATATTTGGATCACTTTGTGGTCGTCTTTATTGATGACATCCTTATTTATTCCAAAAGCCGTGAAGATCATGAGCAACACTTGAGGCTGACACTCCAAAAGTTTCGTGAATATAAGCTTTATGCCAAGTTGAAGAAATGCGAGTTCTGGCTTGAGGAAGTAGCATTCCTTGGGCACGTGGTATCAAGTCGTGGAATATCTGTTGACCCAGCAAAGATTGAAGCTATTCAAAGCTGGGAGCAACCTAAATCAGTGACCGAAGTACGTAGCTTTCTCGGTTTAGCTGGTTATTATCGAAGATTCGTGGAAGGATTTTCTCGAATCGCTACTCCATTGACTCAGCTGACTCGGAAAGATACAAAGTTCGGTTGGAGCGAAGAATGTGAGAAGAGTTTTCAAGAACTCAAGAGGAGACTCATTTCAGCACCTGTTCTGACAATACCATCTGGCTCGGAGGGATTTGTCATCTACAGTGATGCTTCGAGCAAAGGGTTGGGATGTGTTCTCATGCAACATGGAAAAGTCATAGCCTATGCCTCGCGACAACTCAAAGAATATGAGAGGAATTATCCTACTCATGATCTAGAGTTGGCAGCTGTTGTCTTTGCACTTAAAATTTGGAGGCATTACTTGTATAGGGAGAAAGTGGAGATCTTTACGGATCATAAAAGCCTCAAATATTTCTTCACTCAAAAGGAACTCAACATGCGACAACGACGTTGGCTTGAACTGTTGAAAGATTATGATCATACCATCCAATACCATCCTGGAAAAGCGAACGTAGTAGCTGACGCATTGAGTAGAAGATCACATGCAAGTACGAGTGCGATATTGTCAACGCAAGGGCCCATTTTGTGTGACTTGCAAAGGATGGAGATAGAGTTGAAGACTCCAGGGACACATGTGACAATGGCGAATATACGAGTAGAACCGACTTTAATCGATAAAGTTAAAGCTGCTCAAGCTACAGACCTGGAGCTGATGCGTATGAGGAAGAAAGTGCAAGAGGGTGCTATGCCGGAAGCAAGAATCGATGAAGAAGGAATACTTCGAGTCAACTCCAGACTTTGTGTTCCTAACGACCCTGATTTAAAGTATAAAATCATGATGGAGGCGCACAATACACCGTTTGCAATCCATCCTGGGAGTACCAAAATGTATCATGATATTCGTCATACATTTTGGTGGAGTAATATGAAGAGAGAGATAACATTGTTTATCTCAAGGTGTCTAACTTGTCAATGAGTTAAAGCGGAGCATCAAGTACCAAAAGGTCCATTGCAACCACTTGAAATTCCAGAATGGAAGTGGAGCACATTACCATGGATTTCGTTACCGGTCTTCCTAAGGTTTCTCAAGGCATAGATGCGATTTGGGTTATTGTTGATAGATTGACCAAGTCTGCTCATTTCTTACCGATACGAGAAACTTATACACTTGAACGTCTTGCTCGTATGTACATAAACGAGATTGTAAGACTGTATGGTATGCCGGTATCCATAGTTTCTGATCGAGACCCAAGATTTACTTCACGATTTTGGGTTAGTTTGCAAAAAGCTATGGGCACAGACTTACGATTTAGCTCGGCATATCATCCTCAGACGGACGGACAGTCGGAGAGGACTATTCAAACTCTTGAAGATCTATTAAGACTCTGTGTCCTTGATTTCAAGGGAAGTTGGGACAAGTTCTTACCATTGGTGGAGTTTTCCTACAACAACAGTTATCAAACAAGTATTGGCATGGCTCCATTCGAAGCGTTGTATGGAAGAAAGTGTCGCTCTCCAGTATGCTGGGATGAGGTGGGTGAAGCAACGTTGTTGGGACCGGAGTTGGTACGTATGACTACGGAAAAGATTCAAATGATCCGACAACGTATAAAAACCTCACAAAGTCGACAAAAGAGTTATGTTGATCTTCATCGAAAGGACGTGGAATTCAATATAGGAGATCATGTGTTGTTACGTGTTACTCCATGGAAAGGAGTTACAAGATTTGGAAAGAGAGGAAAACTCAATCCTCGATTCATCGGTCCATTTTTAATCCTCGATCGAGTAGGAACTGTGGCCTATAGACTCGCTTTACCGCTAAGTATGTCTCGTGTTCATAACGTTTTTCACATATCCATGTTACGAAAATATGTGAAAGACCCGAACCACATTATTGAGTTAGAACCGGACGAAATAGCGGAAGATTTGACGTATGAAGAGATTCCTGTTCAAATCTTGGATAAGAAGGAACATATTCTACGCTCCAAGGTTATACCTCAAGTCAAAGTTTTGTGGAGAAACCACGATGTTGAGGAAATGACTTGGGAGTTAGAATTTGAAATGAAATCAATGTATCCTTACCTCTTTGACATACCAGGTACGTACCTTAATTTCGAGGGCGAAATTTCATAAGAAGGGGAGGTTGTAAGACTCCAGTTTTTATAAATAAAGATGAATTTTCATAATTATTATTTTTGAATATTATAGAATAAATTTGATATAATGTTATAGTTGTGGGTAATATTTATAAATTTTGCAAAGTACGCAAGTTGTTATAAAATATTCGTTTGGTCGGGGAATATTCTTTTTGTCGGGGAATATTCGTACGACGGCACAATCATTGGTGGACCCCACAACGGAAGTATTGTCGTAGTTAGAAAATGACAAAATTAGCTTTCTATAAAATAAACGGCGGAGGTGTTACCGTTAAAACTGTTGAACTACTCGGTAGTAAAAGTACAGTAATACGCGTTGTTGCATAGTAGCACACGGTATTGATTATTGATGCTTACGTGAGAAGTCACTCAGCTATACTCAATTATTGCTACAGTAATTGCTGCATCATATCTCTTATATTATTGATTCAATTATTGTCACAGTATCATCTGTATAATATGTTATATTATTTAAACAATAATTGAGACGACAAGTTATAAATGATTAATAATTGTTGAAAGATTAAATATGTGTTGATTAAAAATAAAATGATTTTTGGTAATTTTTATTCAATCCTTGATGTATATAAAGAGTCTATTATTAGACGTTTGTGGTAAGTTGAATTATTTATGGGGGGCTATATGTCATCATCTAAGAGTCTTTTTGTAATAGTATACCTTCGTAAATAGTAATTACCTTCGTAAATAGTAATTACCTTCGTCAATAGTAATTACCTTCGTAAATAGTAATTACCTTCGTAAATAGTAATTACCTTCGTAAATAGTAATAAATCTTCTATAAATAGAGGCCTAGGGCTTCATTATTTTTCACAAATTCGCTCAAGCTATAGAGAGAGAAAGTATAGAGAGAATAAGAGAGAAAGAAGAAGAGTATTCGGTTATTACACTGCTGCAGTATTCAATCTCCTAAATAAAGTAAGGGGTGTTATTCTTTCTTCTTGAAGAGAACTTATGTTATTCCATTCTTTGTTATTCTGTTGGAATAACCTGTAAAAGTGGCATACCCTATACATGACCTGTATACGCGGTACACCCTATACTTGGTGAAATCCTTATGTTATTCCATTCATTATTATTCTGTTGGAATAACCGGTATACGCGGAATACCCTATACTTGGTGACATCCATTTACTATTCTGTCTTTACATTTCTGTCGGAATATCCTGTCTGTGCTATACGCCGGACCTGGTTCCATTCTTTATTATTCTGTTGGAATATCCTGTCTGTGTGTTTTACACCGGACCTGGTTCCATTCTTTATTATTCTGTTGGAATATCCTGTCTGTGTGTTTTACACCGGACCTGGTTCCATTCTTTATTATTCTGTTGGAATATCCTGTCTGTGCGTTTTACGCCGGACCTGGTTCCGTTATTTATTATTCTGTTGGAATAACCTGCTTGTGCGGTCTATCATGCATGGTGATTTCTTTTGTTATTCCATTCTTTATTATACTCAGTTGGTTAAAACTTTGACTTCTATACTCCATGAAATTAGTGGAATATCCTTGATATTTGCGCTTCATCCAGTATCCTTTCATGGAAATCTTCTTCTGATCATTCTTGAATTTTACACCACAAAACAGTATCGTGTTGACAAATTTGGACGTTAATAATTCCTGGATAAAATAATTCTTGAACTTGTTTTATTGAATTCTTATATCATTGTCATCATCCTCATGTTTATATTTTGTTGAAAGTCATCTGTGGCCTGTAGTGCATAGATGGACTTGGTATGATTATGACCAGTGATTATTTGGTGTAATCATGACCGTAATATTACAAATGATGTAAAAATAAAAAGTTCTCATTGGCCCGTAGTGCATTGATGGACAGTTGTTGGCATGATCATGACCATTAATGAATACACAAATATTCTTGGCCGTAGTGCATGAATAATTGTGGTCGTGATACTAAAGAATATCCTTGGCCGTAGTGCGGGGGTGATTCGATGATGTGGAATATTTATTAAGCTGAGTCTCAGCTATAACGATGATGAAAAACCTTTTAAATCATAAAAGACAGTAGATTTTATTTTCTACTTGACTCCTTTAATGGATTGCTGGTTCCGCTGTAGTTAAACTTGATGTTTATTGTATTTTATCAGTTTAACACTGTTGAAGGCTAATGATAATTTATTCTGCATTATCTTAGTCATAATATTTCTTACTGGGCTAGTTGAGCTCACCCTTTCTTTCACTGTTCTCTTCAGGAAATAAGAATATAGCTGGGACGAGTCGGGGAACGGAGTGATGGACCAGAGAATAGTATTAGTAGTCCTCACTATTCTGTTAAATAGTGTGACAATAATTGTATTGAGGACACCTTTTGAGTTTGTATGATCTCTAGTAGACAATAATTGTATTCAAACTCACAGTTATGTTTTGTCGTATTGTACACGACAGTTGTATTACTAAGTTGTATTTGAATTCTGTACCATGTATCTGGCGACTCAAGATGGGTGATGTATACCTAATTTTGGGGGCGTCACAAAAATGATTTAATATTATGAAAAATCATTTTAAATAAGAATAATGTATTTAAAAAAATTTTGAGTTATAAAATGTAACTTTTAATATTTTTGGAGAATTTTCATTAATAATTTAATATTAATGATATTAGATTTATTTGATTATTAAATTAAATAAATAAGATAAAAATAATTCTAATGATTTAAAAATCATTTTAATTGAGAATAGGGTGTTAGAAAATATTTTAAATTATAAAATATAATTTTCAATATTTTTGGAGAATTTTCATAAATAAATTAATATTAATGATGTTTGATTTATTTAATTATTATATTAAATAAATGAATTAAAAATGATTTTATTGATTTAAAAATCATTTAAAAATGAGAAAAATGGTTTAAAAATATTTTAAGTTATAATTAATGACTTTTAATATTTGAATAATAATTTCATTAATATTTATATATTAATGGTGATGATTTAAAAATAATTTTAATTACTTTAAAAATCATTTAAGTAGAATATTGATGATTTAAAAATATTTTAAGTTACTGATGATAACTTTAATATTTTGGAATGAATGTTATTAATATTTTGATATTATTAAATATTAATAACGGTAAGATTATTTGATAATTAAATCATTTAAAAATGATTTTGATATTTGAAAATTGTTATAAATTATAATAATTGTTTGATAATTATTAAAAACTTCTGAAAAATATTATAAATGATAATTGACTTATCTAAATTAATATTGAAGCTTAGAGACCAAGTTTAATTGACAATAACTGTGTTAATTGTCGAATAGGGTGACAGAACACCGAGAATGGACCGAAGTCCAACCAGACTGAATTAGTTTGACTTGTTAAGTGTTTATATAGGTTATAAACACTAATGTGGCTATGTGGTAATGTGTCTAGGAGAAGTTTGACTGT
This sequence comes from Panax japonicus, assembly GCA_020205505.1. NCBI lineage: Eukaryota > Viridiplantae > Streptophyta > Magnoliopsida > Apiales > Araliaceae > Panax > Panax japonicus. The sequence continues at coordinate 48,009,974 of CM035114.1, forward strand.
GAATTACAGTGCTGTGTGTTATGAATTATTGTGCTAATTGTTAGACCAATATTATTGGTTATATGTTTTTCGAAAGCAGATAAGTATTTTGTGTAGCTGTAATCAGCGGAAGAGTCAAATTCCCTAACTCAACCTTGAGTTATTTCCTTCAATTATTATTGGTGGATAATTATTGCTAATTATACCACGTCCAGGGAATTATTGTTGATAATTCGCAGTTAATGCATGCTTAATAATTCAAATTGAATTACTGATTCAGAAATATACATTTGTAGAATAACTGTTGTTGGATATTCATATCTGTAGAAGTTAGAATTGACAGTACAGATAATTCCTGTTTATTGTCAAATTACACTGAGAAATGTCTTAGCTAATTATTCTAGCTAGACGAACATTTGTTTGAATTTGATAGGTTTGAAAAGAGAATTCAATTATTATTGACAGATCGAAGCCAATTATTCCAGCTCGACCGAGAAGTAAATAAAATTTGAAATACCAGTATTTCGTTGTAAAATCAAAATCTTGATTCTAAGACTGAGAAGAACAACCTTTTATATAAAGAGAACATTTTGTTGGTCGTGAATTCGACCTTTGCGCGCGTTTTGAGTATTATGCATAATATAGGGTATAATAAGCTGATCACTTGTTGTACTTGTAGAGGGGTATGATTTAATCTTTATGGTTATCTGATACACCTGAGTATTTATCAAAGTAAATCTTTGATATCTACCCTAGAAAATAAGTTCAAGATCTTGTGTGATCGCTCAGTATAAATCTGGAAAACATTCCACTTTGATATTTCGTAGAATTGATTCTTGATTATTCATTAGAATATCGTAGAAACTTTGAAAGCGTTGTACTCTTTCATTATTGAATTATTGTGTTGTATAGAATACGAGAAAACTTGTTATTGAATAACAATTTGTTCAGCCATTTCAAAGTTCCCCGAACTTTGATTTCATTCTATCAAAATAGATAGAATGTTGTTTTTGAATTCTTATACATTTATTGTATGTCTTAACTTGCGGGGCAAATTAGTTGCTCACCTCTTGTTAAATAAAATTTTTCAGCTATGGATGAAGTTGCAGGAGGTGATGCAAAGGACAAAGGCAAAGGCGTTGTAATAAACTAGTTATGATTAGCATATTTATTATGTTGCATTGTAAACCCTTTTTGTATTTCTAAAGGGTATGTTTGTAAAGTTAAGGTTAGAAAACCTGGGGGATGTATTATTAAACTCTGATAAAAACTTATGAAAGTTACTATCTATATATATTATGGGTAGTTAAATGTTATTTATATTGTGGATCGTGAACACCAAACTCGGGGGTCAGGTAACCCGGATTTGGGGGTGTCACTGGTTGGTATCAGAGCTGTAGTGACCAAGGTGTCACCAGCTGGTAGTGGAGCTGTAGGTTATAAACCTTAAGTGGGGTGGGGGAAAACCCTAGGATTATGACCATAGCGAGATAGAGAATACTCATTTAGAGTACTAAGTGAGGGATCGTTGAAGTGTATCGATAATAAGATAAGTAAATTCGTAGTGAGAGAAATTTGTACTGGTGAAGTACTAATCAAGTTATTTAAACTGATTGTAGGATGTCGGGAGAAGATAAGATAAGTACGGAGATGCCAGCGGCTGTCGCACCAATGCCAGTAGCCGAGGTGCCTGCACAGAGCGAATCAGTTGAAGAAGTGGAGAAAGATGAACCAATGATCAATCTTGGGAGTGATCATGACGATTATCCTGAGATGTATCTAAGTGGTGATGAGGAGGCGGAGTCTGAAGAAGCTAAGGTGGAACAAAAGAATAAGATCATGGTTGGTGAACAAGATCAGCTATCTCTGGAAGTCCATGAACTCCGAAGCAAAGTATTTCTTTTGGAGGAGTTGTGGAAGACGGAGCGGGCATTACGCGAAATGACTGAAGAACGGAACGAGCTAAAAGCGCAGGTGGAGAAGATGAAGGCTGAAGGTGGTGGATCGTCTGAAGGAACCGTCAAGAAGGACAAGAAGAAAAGAAAGAGGAACAATGATAGTGAAAACTCTGGAAATTCGAACCCGAAGAAAAAGAAAGCATGTAGCAAGTGTGGTAAAACTCACGTGGGGGAATGCATGATGTGGAAGAACGTGTGCTTCAACTGTAAGCAGGAAGGACATATCTCTTTGCATTGTCCTAAACCGAATATGAGGAAGTGTTTTTCTTGTGGGCAAACGGGGCACGGGCTCAACAAGTGTCCTAGCAAGAAGAAGATTGGTGAAGGGAGTGGGCGTTAGATAACTTAGATATAAGTTATAATATCTTTTGGTAGAAGTTTCTGATATTAAGATATGTAATATCAAGAACGATGTTTGAACATATGTAAATATATGTTTGTATGAATAAAATCTTTATTTTCTATATGAATATAAGATTAAAATGAATTTGTGTGTTCTTAAAACTCATACTTATGGTATGTTCATGACTCATAATTATATGAAATCTCCTGAACCCCTCAGCGAATGGACGCCAAAGGTCTGACTAGGATAAGTTCATACACTCATATGATTGTGGCAAGTTACTGAACTCCTAAGTGTGGTAAGTTTGATGAACTGGAAATAGTAATGTGAAATTGGAGAATGTCAACTTTTTGTGTAAAATTGGGGAATTGCAACTTTTGTAAAGTTGAGTGTGTTAATCCTAGTATTATTTTAAAGGGATAGTTATATGTGTTAAGTACTATAGGTACTATGTGCTATTTGAATAAATATGCAATTACTTGAGAATTATATGTTGAATTCTTATTGTGTTAAGAATTTGTGTAGAATAAGAGTATTAATATAAGATTTTCATTTAAATCAGATCATGCCGCCTAGACGACAGAATCGAAACCAAAGAGAAGAACAATCAGTGAATAACGAAGGAGGTCAAGCAGACCCGATGCAGAATTTTATGGATATGCTGGCCCTAGCTATGGAAAATAGGGCTCCAGCCAGGGGAAGACCAAGGAATCAACCAGCCGACAGATTGGCTAATTTTAAGGATTTTAAAGCGGTAGGACCACCTGAATTCAAGGGGACTACGGATCCGATCGAAGCCCAAACTTGGGTGAAAGAGATGGAGAAAGCGTTCGTGATTGCGCGAGTGGCAGAAGAGCAAAAGACGACGTTTATAACATATCTAATGAAGGGAGAAGCCAATTATTGGTGGGAAACCAATCAAGCGAGAGCGGGTACATCGGTGGTGACGTGGGCAAGATTTAAAGAATTGTTCTTTGAGAACTACTTCTCATCGAGTATGCAAGATCAGATGGAAGTTAAGTTCTTGGAACTTAAGCAGGAGAATATGTCTATTTCAGAGTATGCTGTTAAATTCAACGAATTGGCACGATTTGCACCTCATCAGGTGGACACAGAAGCAAGAAAAGCAAGAAGATTTGAGAACGGATTGAAGCCGAGGATTTACAACAAAGTAGTTGTGCTGCAGATCAACACTTTTGCGGCTCTATTGGAGAAAGCATTAATTGCTGAAGGAGGAAACGAGGCTGCATCTCGTTTTCATCAGGAGAAGAAGAAGAATACCAATGAGGGTGGAAGCAGTGGTGTTAGTAACCCAAATAAAAGGAAGAGGAGTGAGATTACCCAATCCGGTAGCAAAGCTGAAGGGAATAGGAAAGGAGGAGAGCCTTGTGCGAGTTGTGGGAAGAATCATGCTGGTGTTTGTTTGAAGAAGAAGGGGGTTTGTTACAACTGCGGACAAGAGGGGCATATGTCGCCAAATTATCCCAGCCCGAAAAAGATTCAAGGTTGCTATGCGTGTGGATCAACTGATCATCTGGTGCGGAACTGTCCGAAGAAGAAGGCAGAAAAAGAAAGTGTCAACAAGGGACCTGGTGGTGGAACCTTGGCGATTCGAGGACCTGCGCAGCCAGGAAGACCAACAACCCGTACATTCAACATGACGGCGTTAGATGCGGTAGCTACTCAGGAGGTGGCAGCAGGTAACGATTTTGCATAATACTTAAATTACGCGATTGATATTGGATAAATATGGCTGTGAATTGTTTTTTTTTATAGATTCAAGTCATACGTTAGAATTTGAAACACAATTTAATAATGTGTTGATAAAAATGAATTGATGATATAACTTTAAAAGATTTTAGAGAATAAGAAAGCGGTGATTCCGAGGACGAAATCCTTTTAAGGAGGGGTGAATGTGATAACCCAGGATTTCGAATAATCCAAAATTTGCGAATAAATTTTTTTAATTAGTATTAATATTAATTATCAACTTTGTGACAAGTATCTGTGATACGAGTCTCGAGAAAGTCAATTTGTGTATTGACTAATAAATTTAGAGTAGAGCTGTGCTTAACAACTTTAGAAAACCTAACCCTAATTTTCGGATAGGGATTCGGTAGAAAATATAATTAAAATAATTATATTGTTAAGAATGTGTTTGTACTGTATGTTGATTATGTTGATCAATAATTGATCGGATAAGGTTTGTAATTAATAAACCTTAATAAGGGATTTAAAACCCTAATCTTAAATTTATAAAATAAATTGTACAATTAAAAACCCTAATTGTACGTTGAGGAACCCTAATTTAAAATCTGGGATTTCCTAAACCCTAATTAGGCAACCCTAATTTTTATTAGCATGCCTAAAGTGATTGTTAAACTTAAATATGATTAGAAAACTCTAATTATATTTTTGTATGTTAAATTTCTATTTTAGAAACCCTAATTTTATTTTAGAAAATTTATTTTTCTAATTAAACCCTAAATTTGACAATTGTGAAAACTAGAATTTTTAATACCTTAAGGGTTCAAACCCTAATCCAAACCATAAACCCTAAGGGTGTGTACATTTGTCAAGAATGCCATTTAAAATAATTAAATAATGACAATAATACCCTTTTTACATTTTTAGTGAGCTAACTTGTAAATTTGGTAATATCTTTAGTTGGTCACCAACTATATTGACTTATGAGACATTTATATCAGCCATTTTAGCCTCCTTTTGACACGTAGGTTAGCAAGTTCATTGCATCTTGAAGTTATATAAGAGAATTAGAGAGAGAAAGTCTAGTATTTAGGTTATTTTGTACACAAGCTCTCACCTACTCTCTCTCTCACCAAGACCTCCGAAAATCCATTGTAAATCAGTCACAAATTACCCTCTTAAACAAATAGATCAGATCCAGAGATCTAGAATCAAGAATTGGAAAGCTAGAAGGTGTAATCAAATTTTAATTTTTGATCTTTGTTGCTTGGAAAAATTTCATGTTTATGTGTTTAAATCTTTGCTAGATGATGTTTAATGATGATCTATGTTGATATAACATATATCCATAGCATCAGAATGCTTTAAAAGTGATGATTTTCAAAACTGCCAAGAACAGAAAATGTGGTCTGACAAGCTAGTGTCAGGCGCCACGGATTCTTCTTTGTTTAATATTTTTCTTGTTTGATGTTTTGAATCGGTAGTCTGACATGAGGACTGTAATCTAGAAGTGAAATATCAGCCATTCCATGTCCAGGTTACAAGATATTCATGGTCAAAGTGAGTTGACCGAGCTTGACCAACACTTTCTGGGTAACCCAGAAAGTGAGAATCCGTGTCTGACAACGTTTTCAAATTACTTGATCTGTCACGTTTTGTAGGTTTTGTTATTGTTGTTATCATAAATGTGTAGTATGTTATCGTGACTTTAGATTAATGGCTTTATATCATGTATTTGATTAATAGAGAGAATTTAGAAAGCGGTCAAAGTAGCCTACTCGGCATTAATGTATGTTTTCTGGAATTTCCAGAAAACGCATGAACTCAGTTTTTATCAGAGTTTGACCGGATTGTATCTTGTAGATCTGTTGTTGTTAAACTGATGTGTTGGTTTGTGAGTGTTCTATGACATACGGTCTATAATGGTGAACCATTAAAAAACATAAAACATAACCGTAACACGTTACAAATTGAGCTTCAAAGTAGTACCACGAAACTGTCTGGGTTTCTGGGTTACCCAGAAAACCCAGAACAGCTCTGACATTAAATTTCGAGGCTCAGATCTTGCATCTGGATTGTAGTTTGGGCCAATTGATGGTTGATAATTGGAGAATTACATGTATACTACACGATCACAATTTAAGTTAACCAATAAACGATTTTTAAATAAGGATTCAAGTTGGTCAAACAGGGCAGCTTAATATCGAAGCTGTTAGTGTTCTTGAGCTCAAGAACACCAACAGCGACGCTTTTTGTCACTAAAGACCTATAGCGACGGTTTTATTTATTTTATTTTCTGAATATTCCGACAATTATTTAAAAATAGAAATAAATTCTAAAAATTCCCAAAAATAGTTTTAAAAATTATTTTAAATTATGAAAAATAATTTTTGACTAATTGGAATATTTTTCTTTAATATTTATAATTATTTAAAAATTAAAGGTATTTAATTTATTTAATTAGTGTATTAAATAAATTAGAGAAAAATGATTTAATATTATGAAAAATCATTTTAAATAAGAATAATGTATTTAAAAATATTTTGAGTTATAAAATATAATTTTTAATATTTTTGGAGAATTTTCATTAATAATTTAATATTAATGATATTAGATTTATTTGATTATTAAATTAAATAAATAAGATAAAAATAATTTTAATGATTTAAAAATCATTTTAATTGAGAATAAAGTGTTAGAAAATATTTTAAATTATAAAATATAATTTTCAATATTTTTGGAGAATTTTCATTAATAAATTAATATTAATGATGTTTGATTTATTTAATTATTATATTAAATAAATGAATTAAAAATGATTTTATTTATTTAAAAATCATTTAAAAATGAGAAAAATGATTTAAAAATATTTTAAGTTATAATTAATGACTTTTAATATTTGGATAATAATTTCATTAATATTTATATATTAATGGTGATGATTAAAAAAATGATTTTAATTACTTTAAAAATCATTTAAGTAGAATATTGATGATTTAAAAATATTTTAAGTTATTGTTGATAACTTAAATATTTTGGAATGAATGTTATTAATATTTTGTTATTAGTAAATATTAATAATGGTAAGATTATTTGATAATTAAATCATTTAAAAATGATTCTGATATTTGAAAATTGTTATAAATTATAATAATTGTTTGATAATTATTAAAAGCTTCTGAAAAATATTATAAATGATAATTGACTTATCTAAATTAATATTGAAGCTTAGAGACCAAGTTTAATTGACAATAACTGTGTTAATTGTCGAATAGGGTGATAGAACACCGAGAATGGACTGAAGTCCAACTAGACTGAATTAGTTTGACTTGTTAAGTGTTTACATAGGTTATAAACACTAATGTGGCTATGTGGTAATGTGTCTAGGAGAAGTTTGACTGTGAATTATAGTGCTGTGTGTTATGAATTATTGTGCTAATTGTTAGACCAATATTAATTGTTATAGGTCTTTCGAAAGCAGATAAGTATTTTGTGTAGCTGTAATCAGCGGAAGAGGCAAGTTCCCTAACTCAACCTTGAGTTATTTCCTTCAATTATTATTGGTGGATAATTATTGCTAATTATACCACGTCCAGGGAATTATTATTGATAATTCGCAGTTAATGCATGCTTAATAATTCAAATTGAATTACTGATTCAGAAATATACATTTGTAGAATAACTGTTGTTGGATATTCATATCTGTAGAAGTTAGAATTGACAGTACAGATAATTCCTGTTTATTGTCAAATTACACTGAGAGATGTCTTAGCTAATTATTCTAGCTAGACGAACATTTGTTTGAATTTGATAGGTTTGAAAAGAGAATTCAATTATTATTGACAAATCGAAGCCAATTATTCCAGCTCGACCGAGAAGTAAATAAAATTTGAAATACCAGTATTTCATTGTAAAATCAAAATCTTGATTCTAAGACTGAGAAGAACAACCTTTTATATAAAGGGAACATTTTGTTGGTCGTGAATTCGACCTTTGCGCGCGTTTTGAGTATTATGCATAATATAGGGTATAATAAGCTGATCACTTGTTGTACTTGAAGAGGGGTATGATTTAATCATTATGGTTATCTGATACACCTGAGTATTTATCAAAATAAATCTTTGATATCTACCCGAGAAAATAAGTTCAAGATCTTGTGTGATCGCTCAGTATAAATCTGGAAAACATTCCATTTTGATATTTCGTAGAATTGATTCTTGATTATTCATTAGAATATCGTAGAAACTTTGAAAGCGTTGTACTCTTTCATTATTGAATTATTGTGTTGTATAGAATACGAGAAAACTTGTTATTGAATAACAATTTGTTCAGCCATTTCAAAGTTTCCCGAACTTTGATTTCATTCTATCAAAATAGATAGACTATTGTTTTTGAATTCTTATACATTTATTGTATGTCTTAACTTGCAGGGCAAATTAGTTGCTCACCCTTGCTAAATAAAATTTTTCAGCTAGGGATGAAGTTGCAGGAGGTGCTGCAAAGGACAAAGGCAAAGGCGTTGTAATAAACTAGTTATGATTAGCATATTTATTATGTTGTATTGTAAACCCTTTTTGTATATCTAAAGGGTATGTTTGTAAAGTTAAGGTTAGAAAACCTGGGGGGATGTATTATTAAACTCTGATAAAAACTTATGAAAGTTACTATCTATATATATTATGGGTAGTTAAATGTTATTTATATTGTGGATCGTGAATACCAAACTCGGGGGTCAGGTAACCCGGATTTGGGGGTGTCACATAAGTACATGATTCATCTCCACGCACCTTTTCAGAACCAATATCAGATTATATAGGCATAGGTCGAAACTATCACCAAAAACAGAGAAGTCATCCATAAATACTTTAAGATTGTGCTCGACCATATTCAAAAAGATCACCATCATGCATCTCTGAAACGTAGCCTGGTGAGTTGTAAAGACCGAAAGACATCCTCCGGAATGCGAAGGTTCCATAAGGGTATGTAGTATTTTTCTCTTGGTCTTCCAAAGCTATTACAATTTAGTTGTAACCCGAATACCCATCAAGATGGAAATAAAACTGGTGACCCGCCAGCCTATCCAACATCTAATCAATGAATGGCAAGGGAAAATGATCCTTGCGAGTTGCCTTGTTCAATTTGCTGTAATCCATGCACACTTTCTACCTGGTTAATGTTCTTGTAAGAATGAGCTCATTATTTTCATTTTTGACCACGATCATTCCTCCTTTCTTTGGCATACACTATACATAACTAACCCATGAACTGTCTGAAATTAGATAAACTATACCAGCGTCTAACCACATAATTATTTCTTTCTTCATAACCTCCTTCATGATCAGGTTCAGTCTTCTCTGTTATTCAATGATTGGCTTTTCTCCTTCCTGAAGTAGTATTTTATGCATGCAAATGGATGTACTTATCCCCTTGATATCTGCTATGGTCCACCTGATTGTTGTCTTATACTTGAGCAAAACTCTTAACATCTTGTCTTCTTGGGATTCATTTAGATAATCAGAGACAATAATTGGCAAAGTATAGGAATCTCCTATATAGGCATACTTCACCTGGTTAGGGAGGGGTTTGAGTTCAAAGACTGGTGGCTCCTCCAATGATGTTCTAAGAATGGTCTTATATCTCATACTACTTTTTAAGCTTCTGGGATACGGGTAATGCATCTAACAACTTTACATAATACACATGATCCGAAACATCTGGTACATCAAATACAACAAGGAATGCTTCAAGAGGGTTTGATAGATAACTCCCATTGAACACCTCAGTCACTACCTCCTTAATTAAATCTATCCGTAGGCAATCCTCAGCTTCCTTGGAGAACTTCATTGCTTTAAAAACACTAAATCCTGAACTTAGACCCTCATCGTTAATTCACCTTTTTGCACATCTATTAAAGTTCTCTCTGTCGCTAAGAATGGGTGACAAAGTATGATTAATATCTTCTTATCTTCCTCAAAATCCAATACTATAAAGTCATCCAGAAAAATGAATTTATCAATTTTTACTAAGATGTCTTCTATGATGTCCCTCGGATATATCAATGATTTACGTGACATTAGTAGGCTTGTCTTCCTTTAACCCCAATTGATTATAGATTAAGAGTGGCATCAAGTTAATGTTAGCCCCTAGATGACATAATGTCCTTCTAAAGAACTGATTACCGATCATACATGGGATTGTGAAGCTTCTCGAATCCTTTTACTTTAGCGGTAACATTTTCTACAAGATAACACTACATTCTTCGGTCAACGCCACTGTCTCGAATTTGCCCAATCTCCTATTTTTAGACAAGACTTCTTTCATAAACTTGGCATTGAAAGTAGTATGCACATAAGCCAATCATGTTTGATGATAAAGCATATACTTTGTAACAATCTTATTCATTTATTAATAAAAAATATTAATTTATTAAAGGCATTTAATTATCTACATGATGCTGTTTTATAATATGTGATAAACCCATAGTTTTAAGCAATGCTTTTAGAATAATGATGATGATCATTCTAATGAGATCTAAATTCTTAGAAAGCTTAAAAATAAAATAGTTCCCAATCGATGGAGTACTAAATTGGGGATTAGTGAATCCAGATAGATTGGTACATACGTTGCTTGCTCATTGGATGAGGATGATTGATCTCGTGATCATTTGTGTGGAGACACTAAAGCAAGTATGTAGGTGCTTATTAGAGAATAAGTTCACTGAACGTGGCTCGCTAAGGAATACCTAATGGAGTTTTACTTGACTGTCAATAGGAATTCCTGTAGTAATAGTAGTACAAGTGATCCTTAGACTTGAGATCATCATAGTATCTTGTGTATGATGAGTTATACTTTGACTTATTCCTTAAGACCCTTAGGGTATATCAAAGGGTATGCTTAGGTATAATAAGTTGTACATGAAGATAATGTATGATCAATAAAGAATCTACCACTTCTAGTAAAAGAAGAGAAATGTCCTATGTGATACGATAAATGACAACCTAGTAGTCCTTGGCCAAGGCAGAATGAAATTAGAAACGAGTTTTTAATTTGCATTATTTAGAGTTGTGCATTTAAGAATCGAAATACATATAATTAAATAAAATAAGACTTGACAGTAATTCCATGTCTTATATTTAATTGGGACATTGTATGGTGGAAGGATTGAATTGTACGGTAACTATTTACTCAAAGGTTCTGTTATGATTAATGTTGAAATCTATATTATCTGAAAAGTCGTTAATAGCTAGGAAGGCTTATCCCTATTGTAGAATAAATATTATTTATTTAAATAAATTATATTTTAATTTATTTATTTAAATAAGATTAGAATTGTTCTAATTAATTTATTCACAACCGGTTTAATATGGAGAACCTAAAGGGTCACACCATAAAAAGAAGAATAGTTATTTAAGAAGTTAATGACATAATCGTAATAATAAGTTAAGTATATTTGATTTAATCTATGGTGATATAGAATAAATTAAATAGCTTAATATTTATTATTTAATATTTTGGAAATATTAAATATAAATTAATAAGAGGAATCTTATTATTATTATTATATTCTATTATTATTATTTAATTCCTAAAAGAGTTTGAGAATTAATTAATAAAAGTACTCTCATTTATATAAGATTAGGAGGTTAAATTAATTAAAAGGGTTTAATTAATTCCCCCTAATAAGATTAGGGAGCTTAATTAATTAAAGAAATTTAATTAATTAAATAATACCCTATTTTCTAATTAGATTAGAAGGGTTAACTGATATCTTTATAAGAGGAGTCTTATATCAGATATCGATATATACATGATTTCAATGGTTGGAGAGTACGCTCTTTTTTTATGAGAGATAGAAAAATTAGGGTTTTGCGAAACACCCATCTTCTTGAATCTTTCTTCTTCTTCCTTGGTGGATCACCTCTAGAGGCCAAACATTTGGGTTGCTAACGTTGATCAAAGGAAGGAACCAAACCCGGCGGATCCAAGTTGAACGCGAAAAGAATTTGGAGGTGAACTTGTACCTGAGGAAACTCGAATCTTCAAGGGTATGATTCTTATTCTTTATCTTTCTGTTTAATTAATAATTGCGCATAAAGGATGATCCGGGTATATGGTTTGTAAAATTTTAAAACTCTATTTTTCCACGTTTCCGCTTATTTAATACAATTTGATTGCGTTCATGAATATTACAAACCCTAACAGTGGTATCAGAGCCAAACCTTTATGCGAATTATTAATTGTTTTAATTTGATATGTTTATTGATATGTGTTTAGAACAATTTAATTGGGCATAATTTGTTGTATAAAATTTATTTAGTAATAAAAAAAGGGATAAGCCGATATTATTCGCGGATAATGTTTTGAATTTCGGTTATCCTATTTTTTTCGCAGAGGCCATGGCTGTGTTGGTTCACGTTAACATATATATTAACCAAGCTTGTCCCTACTTTTGAATTATGCACGGATATTAGTGGATGAGTTCAGGATCTCCTAGAAACCTTATATATATGATTAGTTATTTAGTATATATATTTTTAATAATTTATAATTAAAATAAAATGTTTATTTTAATTTTAAAATAAAAAATTTTTATTTTAATTTTAAAATTAAATTCCATGCTACATAATTAGAGTTGGAATTAGATTCTATGATAACTAATTGGAGTTGAAATTAGATTTCATGTTTACTAAAATAAAGGAGTTTATTTGTGAATAGGAAAGTGAATCCATGTTTCCTTAAATAAAGGAGTTTATTTAATTAAGAAATAAGATTTTATATTATTCAAAATAAAAGAGTTTATTTGTGAATAGGAAAGAGAATCCGTATTTCTTTTAATAAAGGAGTTTTTTTACTTGGAATTGGATTCCATAATTAATTAAAATACATGAGTTTATTTTGATTAAAGATTTTGATTAAAATAAAATAGTTTATTTTATTCAAAATTGGATAAATTAAAATAAAAGAGGTTTATTTTGATTTAAATTTGGATTAAAATAAAGGAGTTTATTTTGATTCAAAATTAGATTTTATACTAACTAAATTTGCCCATTAAATGATATCAATATATATATATATATATATATATATATATATATATATATATATATATATATATATTGAATGTTTATTATTCATGAGATGAATGTTATTTATTAATACATATGGTGATGTGTATGATAATAAATGGGATTGATTATGGACTATTGATCAATATGATTGGATTTTATTTTAGTTGGATGCATGAATGTATGAGTTTTATTAAATGGGGTCTGCGTACCTCGTATTCTCTTATTTTTTCTTAATGTAAATTATATCTCCCTCCTATGTACTTCCCATTGACTGCTGATCAATGTTTCTATTTATTTTAAATAGTTTTGTAATAGGAATAGTTAGAATTAATTTTGAAGAATTGGAGATCAAGGATCAAGGATCAAGGAGCGCTTGAAGACCCGTTTGTAATGTAGCCCGAGTTTAAATATAATAGTTATATTTAAATATTAATTCTTGCACCCTAGGTTTGATCTCTTGGTTCACTTTGTGGCTCTAGTGAATCAAACTAGAATAAAAGTTCATAATCAATTCGAGTAGAATATAGTATTCTATATGTGCATGTTTGTACTATATATATATGTATGTATTATATTATGTAAATATGCTTCACATGTTCATTAATATGATGCGTATTATATATATATGTGTGTGTGTGTGTGTGTGTGTGTGTGTGTGTATGCGCGCTAAACAAGATGAGATAAATTAACTACATGCAAACCCCTCAAATTTTTATATTAAGTCCTAAGCGTTCAAAGATATTTGGAATATCGAACGTTGCCTTCTAGCATGATAAAAATAATAGAGTATCAATTAATTATTATAAGTTTATTATGTCACCACAAAGCTTATCTTAATTCTTTGAGATGTTAATTTTATCACATTTGATGCTTATAAAGAAAATTGAACAATATTGTTTTGTTGTGTCACCACAAGGATAATATTTTTTTTCCCTGAATATATGGAGTGCTAGGTTGGACTTAACTTAAATCATTTTAGTTCGGATGTGCATACACTTGACCATTATGATTTAAGAGGCAAAATACAAGGAGTTGCATAGTTGATGTAATTGACAAGAGTTGTCTACCTATTTATTTATATATAGTTTGTTGTGTCACCACAAGACTATATACATTTGAAATGGAATCCTTATTCTCACTAGCAAATCTTTAATTAGATTTTGTCGAACTATATAAGTGAGGGTAATATAGTTTGATGAAAATAGTGGGAGATACCAATTTAAAACAAGACCTAATTTATTTTAATAATTAATAAAAGAATATATGCTAAGATGTTGTTAATTACAAATTCATTTACAGAATTTTACAATGTCTAAATTACTATCACTGCGAAGCATATTAAATGTTATTTAACCAGACCGTATTAAATAGATTGGTTAAGGAATTTGAGAATAGTTCTCACGACTGAAAAGTTATCTTATGTCCTTAACAAGCCTATCCTTGCAATGGTTGCAGACAATGCCTCTGAGAAAGACATTGCTACTTTTAGAAAGTGACAAGATGATGCACAGTTGTTTCAATGCATCATGCTCGCATCCATGAGTAACGAGCTTCAGCGTCAGCATAAAACTATGGATACTCCTACTATACTCCTGCACATCAAGTAGTTGATGGTGAGAAAAGTAGGACTTATAGATATCAGATATCTAAGGAGCTCTTCCGATCTAGAATAACCGATGACACCACAGTATAGACACAAGTCCTTAACATGATCAATTTGATTAAACAATTGGGAAAATAGGTTTTGTCATGGATGGAGAGTTGAGCCAAGATTTGATCTTGCAGTTACTCCCGGACTCCTTTTCACAATTGTTGTGAATTTTTCATATGAACAAGCTAGATATCAGCCTCACTGATTTGATTAATATGTTGAAAAATAGCTGAGAGTCACTTTTCAACCAAGAAAGACCAAGTCTTACTGGTAGGGGCCAAAGGATCTTCTAAAAAGAAGAACGATTCAAAGAAGGTAAACAGAAAGGCAAAAACAAAGGATAATAAGAATAAAATTGATACGGATAGCAAAGGAGTTTGCTTCTACTACAATAATCCAGGACACTAGAAAAGAAAATGCGAGAAGCATCTTGTAGAGCTAACCAGAAGAAGCATAGTGAAGTTTCGGTTACAAATACAATTGTGTTCATGATTTAAAATAAATTTTTCTTTAAGTCAAGGTTCTACTTGGGTATTGGATACCGACTTTGGTTATGATAAATATAGATTTATGAAGGGACCAAGCAGAAGTAGAAAGCTAAACAAAGATAAGTAATCCTATGTGTGGAAAATGAAGCAAAGGTTACTGCATCAACCATAGGAACTTATAACTTAGCACAGCCTATGGACAAGTCTATTAAGTCAATAAGTTGTTATTGTATTCCAGTTCTATTTGGAAACATTATTTCCATTTTGTTGTTGGACAATGAAATCTTTGGTATTATATTTAAGAATAATTTTTGTTTTATTTATAATAATAATGTTTTGTATATAACTGAAATATTACTTAATGGATTTTGTGTACTTGACTTACTGTGAAATTTATTTTGTAAATTGAACAAACTAGTATAAGAAAAAAGAGATGATCATTTAAAAAGTTGAATGTGTGTATTTGCTAAAATACAAGTGTGAATTATTTGAAAGGTTCAAAGAATTCAGAAGTGAAATAAATTGGCAAAGTGTTAAGATTCTTTGATTAGATCAAGGAATAAATACTTATGCAATAAGTTTCTAGATCATCTCAAATGGTTTTCTCATAATGGACGCCTCCTAATATGCAATAAATGATTGATGTATCTGAAAGGAAAAATCGTACCTTGTTAGACATGGTACGGTCCATAATGATTTTACCGACATTCCATTATCCTTCTGGGGTTATGCCCTAGAAATGGCTGTATATCTACGAAAAAGGTAACCTCAAACTCCAGCCCCAAGACTCTATAAGAGTTATGGACAGGAAGGATTCCTAATTTTAAGTATGTTAAGATAAAGGGTTGTCCATCTTATGTGAAAAAGGTTTCAAAGGATAAGCTTGAGACAAGATTTGACAAGTACAGATTTATGGACATCCTAAAGTAAGTTTAGGGTATATGTTCTATAATCCTACTTAGCAAAAGGTGTTTGTTACGATACATGCTACCTTCTAAGATAAAGATGTTTATCAATAAAGGGGCTAGTGGGAGGATAATTGAATCTTGAAGAGTTCAAGAACCACAAAACACTATAAATCAAATAAGAGGAACTTGTAGATAGACCTATTGTACCACAACCGAATCGTAAATCTGGAATAGTACCAAAGATACCTGGGAGGTATGGATTCATCATGGATGATGATGATAAGGTACACATCATAGAAGATGATGATCTAGTTACATACGATGATGTAAGAGTTGTAGACACTCAGGGAAATGGATTGAAATAAGCTTCTCAAAAATGGAACATTCGTTTTGATGAAACAACAAAAGAGCTTGATTTTATCAAAAACAAGAATGAACCTAGTGTGTACAAAAGGGTAAGTGGGAGCGTCGTGACATTCCTAGTATTATATATTGATATACTACGGATAAGGAATAATATTCCAATGCTACAATCAGTAAAGATAAAGTTGTCTAAATAATCCTCCATGAATGATTTGAGAAGAGTATCTTAATTGGTGATATAAATCTATATAGATAGATTTAATAGGATACTTGACTTAACCCAAGGAACGTATATTCATTTGATACTAAAGTTGTTTAGCATGGAAAACTCCAAGAGTTGTCTCATGTTGATGAGCCATGGAGTGTATCTCTCTTAATAGTCCCCATCGACTCATAAAAGAGAGATCGCATGAGTAACTATCATGTATGCAATGAAATTTATGAGACTTGATATCGATCAGTTATATTTTGGAAAAGTTCACTATGAGTCAGTGAAAAACATCTTAAAGTACTTAACCAGCACTAAGGATGTGATCATATTCATGGTGGGTCTAAATTAAAACAAGAGGGCTTAACAGACTCATGTTTTTTAGACAGACCAAGACGACAAAAAATCCACTTTATGTAAAGTGTTACCTTGAACGGTGGTGCAGTGAATTGGAAAGGTTTCAAACAGCAAAGAGTTGCTAGTTTAGTGATAAAGGCAAAGTATATAGCTATAAATGAAGCAGCAAGTTGATTGTTTGGATGAAAAGTTCATTACAGAACTAGGAATAGTTCCTAAGTCTCATCTTGGATCTAAACATGTGTTGTGGCACTTTCATTTGATTATAGGAATTGTTAACGCCAAGATCTTCTGCCACGTCCCAATCACGTAAGACGTCTTGATCTTGCACAGTAAACACGATAAACACCACAAGCTTGACGGCTGTTCCGTCGGGGGATAGCTCAGGCGTGAGAATTAGTATGTGTTCACAAGGTTAACAATGGAGGAATGTAATGTCTAGTGTCTAGAGAGATAATAATCCTTGATCGTGTGTGTATGGGTGAGAGAATATGAATCTACTGAAAGGTATGAGAACATACCTGTTAGAGAAGGCTTCCTTGCTAAGTTATACTGTCCCTGCATGGATTACCGTGCCAACCACTACTACCTGACACCCCCCTGATCTGATGGGCTTTACCGACTGCATGTGGTTTATCTACTGCTTTTGGCCACTGTTTTCTACCGCCGGCCGACTATGATCCCATCCACATTAATGCATGGCAGGAACTTTGGTCAACTGTCATGCTTTTTCATCATCATAAGTCAAAGATAACAGATATTAAAATGTCCAAGGGGTCAATCTATTGATCCGACCCGGTCTTATAAGATTAAATGAAGCTGATACAGTGATTGGGCCCGATGAGCCCTATGACTTAATTATAACAGCCCAATAGATTAAATTAATAAAGGAGCCCAATTTACCCGGCCCAAGAGAGGAGAAATATCATGACCCAACATTGCCCCCTAGTTTTTTGTTAAACAGAATGTTTAATGGAAAATTATGAGTGGTCCAGGATAATTTACTAAAGGCTAATGATAGGAGATAATTAAAGTGTACAAAATGAAAGGAAGAATAAAAGGAGGCCCAACCCAGGAAAGCCCAATCTAATAGATACATGAACCCGGAACCGGACCCTTCCCATTCAAATTATGAATCATTACTAACATTTAATGAGCCGACCTTTGGATAACGTGTAACCGCCAGTACAAAACGTAACTTTACCAATTTTGACAATTTTACCTGTCCATTTGAAATTCGAGCGCCTTCTGAACTTTCTGCTCCTCTGCACTTTCTTTTTCCTTCTGAAAACCGTCAACAATGGCCTCCCAGAATCTCGATCAAGGCTCTCCTATACTGGTAACCCCACTTACCATTGTTCCACCGAGTTCTGCCAATGCCCGTGAAGGATCGTCAACCTCGAACCCAAAGGGGGAAAAATCCGACAAAAATGTTCCCCCAAAAAACCCTAAGTCCTCCTCTGAGTATTACAGGAGCACAGAACGCTTCTCACATGCCAATACTCCCTCTATCATCATAGAGGAGGAACTGAAGAGGATCCGGACTCGATACCACATCCCGGATACCCATGCCGTCAGGATTCCCTGATCCGGCGAGAAAATGTACCAACGGCTAGAAGGTTGGACAGCCGTTCCTGTGACACTGTTGGAAAAAGGGGTTCGTTTTCCTTTACATATTTTCATAGTAACCTTGCTGGGGTTCTTAGGGATAGGGTTTTCCCAACTGGTACCGAACTCGTACATTCACACCCCGGCCTTCGTGGCCTTCTGCCATGAATTGGGTGTTGAACCTTCTCTGGACTTCTTTTTCACTATATACAAGATAATCCAATCTAGAGAGAAGGAATTTAAGGCTCTTAGCAAACAAACCCCAAAATCTGGAGAAAAATTCGAGAGGCGTTCGTTGGTAAACACTCCTTCGAGCAACAGAGGATGGCACGAGAAGTGGTTCTTCGTCAGAGGTCCCGAAATTTCTTCTCTTCCTGACTGGGCCACTGACGAGAAGATCTCTGCTGACTTCGGAGACATTTCTGAAGAAAGGGAAGTTGAAATGATGGAATTTTTCAATAATTTCCCTAAGGAGGAGTGGAAATACGGACTTCTCTCAAAACAAGCATGGTTATATGACCATAAATGTAAGTATCAACCTATTTTATATGTATATAAGGATTTTTTGAGAATGCTTTTATAATACGGGTTCTAACAGAATTATTTGGTTATGCAGTGTCTCTGATCAAACCAAGTTCTTCAGAAATAAGAGAATTTGAAGATTTTTTGTCTGGGAGGTCTTCGAAAACTGTCGAAACTGTGACAACAGAAGCTGTTCCCAAAGCCGAACCAATCCCAGAAATCCACACAGACGAGTTCGGAGCTGACGAACCAGAAGTCGATGAGGTTCCAGCTCCAGAAGAGACCCTCCATCCTCGTCAGAAGAGGAGGGCAATAAGAAAGCCAAGATCAACACCCTTGCCAACTCCCCCTGCACCTACCCCAGAAGTTGAGCCATCCACCGCATCCATTCCCCGAGGAGGAGGCTTATTAGATCGTCCTGATCGAAGAAGCATCCTCCGAATTAAAAAATTGAAGAGCAAAGTAACGCCTCTGACGGCCGAAGAGCTTAGGGTGCCCCCGTCTTTGATTATCCCTCCCTTCGTACCGCCTGTAGAAATACAGATGACCGAAGATGGTGATCAGGATGAAGCCATCCCAACTCTGTCAAGGAAGAGGAAGCGCACTCCCGATAGCCATCCGAGCTCTGCATCGGCAGCTCCTTCTGAGGAACCCCACCAAAACCAAACTCCTTCCCCTGAAACCGTGTATGAAGAACTCGAACCTAAACCTACCCCTCCTGAACAAACCGTTCCCTCCCCAAATAGGTAGAGACCCTCGCCTGAAAGACCCGGTCCTTCAGGTCAGGGTTATCATGCCGAGGCCATGGGGTCTCCGACTCTGTGGCCCAGATTCAATGCTAACTTTCCATTCGACCTGTTCGGGGCCTTCATGAGGGACACTGACGATCATCGGTTCAGTGATCACACGGATGGGAATCTGCTTGACGAAGGAATGAGCTATCTGGCTAAGGTAAATAACCATTCCTTTATGTTTTACCTCTGTTCTTGTTTGGATATCTGATTACTGACTGGAATTCTTTTTGAACGTATGCAGACCAATGCTGTCTTCGGACGTTTACGTCCAAGGCATATAAATGGAGAGGCCGAGGAAGATTTCATGTGACAAGAGATTAATATGCTGAGATCGACCTTGGCCCGAGAAAGGGAGGACAAAGAAAATGCTCTTTATACCATCGATGGCCTCCAACGAGATCTTGATCGGGCCAACATGGACCTAAAGACGTCTGACGATGAGCTAAGGGCCACAAGAGATAGTTTAGTCACTTTCGAAGCCAGCCAACGCACTCTAACTGATATGAATGCCGGCCTGGTTGAAGAAAATCTGTTGCTGAAAGCCAAAAATGAAGAATTTTCTTCAGCCAACCAGAATCTGGCTATACAACTTGGCGAGGCTCAATCGAAGGCCAAGGATGAAGAGCGGAGACATAAAAATAAACGCCACAAACTTCACCACAAAATAAAGGAGCTTGAGGGAAGGGGTCCCCTTTTGACTGAAGAAATGAAAAAGCAGATCCAAGCAGAATACAGGGATTCGGACGAACTTAACGTTGATATCATGAAGGTCTACTCGGAAGGCTATGAAGACTGCCGAGAACGAGGCAAAGAAAAGTTATCTGCTGCTCAACTGGATCCAGCTTTGCTCAACTCCGAAGACGAAGGTGGTGCCTAGCTGATCCTCCTGCTTTCATTTTGCCTTATGTTTATATTTAAACTGTTTGTCTTTTGAAATATGTATAAAATTTTATGTATTGACATTGTTAATGTTTTTCATTAGTGTATTTAGTTTACGAGTAAATAGATCGGACGAATGATTTAGTTTCCCTGATGATGGATCTGTGATTCCCTTAATTTGTTTTCGGTTAGTTCCTTTTCAATAATTCAATATTAGTAAGAATGGACCCATGCAGTGAATCAGTTAAAACATATAATGATTAATGCATGAGACGAAATGAATTATATTTCACGGACAGAATTTAACTTAACCGAACTGAATGGACTGAACTCAACACTTAAATAAAATAAAGTAATACATACTTATCGGTTCCGAAGTGTGAGATCGATCGTTTGTTTACCACTCGGGGTGAAACATTTATATAAGGACCAAGATATAAAGATCAAGATATAAGGACCAAGATATAAGGACCAATTGTGACCATTGACTTACCACCCTGGCTAAATCAATATAGGATCCTTTGTCTACCACTCGGGGTAGAACAATAAATACGCTGCCATCGAATGGCCAACGAGTCCTACCATACCTCCTTACAACATAGTGACCATAGGACAAATAGGACCAGGACCAATAGTGACCATTAACTTATCACCCTGGCAAAATCAATATAGGATCCTTTGTCTACCACTCAGGGTAGACAAACAAATGGGCTGCCATCGAATGGCCAGCGAGTCCTACCATACCTCCTTACACCATAGTGACCATAGGACAAATAGGACCAGGGTCAATAATGAAAAAGTGACTTTTTATTGATAATGAACAATAATATACAGACTTCCGATGGCTTGACTTGATCTCTACTGAAAGTATTTCCGAAGTTTGCCAGCATGCCAAGTATTTTTGATCTCGGAGCCATCCAATGACCTCAACCGATAAGTGCCCGACTTTAACACTTCGATCACCTCATACGGCCCTTCCCAGTTTGGCATTAACTTTCCAGTGTTTTGAGGTGTAGAAGCTTCGGCTTCTCTGAGGACAAAGTCTCCAACTTCGAATCTGCGAAGCTTAACTCCTTTATTATAGTGCTTAGCTACTCTTCGTTGATAGGCAGCTAATTTAAGTAGGGCAACCCCTCTGACCTCTTCCAGCAGATCCAAATTGGCCTTCAGTCCTTCATCATTATAGATCTCTTTGTACTGGCTTACTCGAAGACTTGGAGATCCAATTTCGACGGGGACCAAGGCATCAGTACCATAAGCTAGTCGAAAAGGTGAATCTCCCGTAGTGGTCCTCGGCGTAGTCCGCTAAGCCCATAGCACACTGAGCAGTTCTTCTGGCCATCTTCCTTTAGCTTCATCCAGCCTGCATTTGATCCCATTCAGCAGCGTCCTGTTGGTCACCTCAACTTGCCCATTTGACTGAGGATGAGCCACCGAAGTCTTCTTATGCTGAATTCCCAGCTCCTTTAAAAATGCCTCGAACTTTGATCCCACGAACTGGCGTCCGTTGTTCGATATCAATACTCTGGGGATTCCGAAGCGAAACACTACGGACTCTTTTATGAACTTCAGACATTCTTGCTCCGTTATTAACCGAAGTGGCTTCGCTTCTACCCACTTGGTCATGTAGTCAATGACAACTATGACAAAGCTAACCTGACCTTTAGCTTTAGGCAACGAACCCAATATATCTACCCCCCAGACAGCGAAGGGTATAGGAGATAAAATCGAGTATAACTCTTCAGGTGGCTGATGTGGGATCGGACTGTTGAGTTGGCATTTTTCGCATTTCTTGATATACTCAGTAGCTTCTTTAAAAATCGTAGGCCAGTAGTATCCTTGCCGAAGTACTTTGTAAGCTAGAGATTTAGCAGCCATATGATCCCCGCAAATACCCTCGTGCACTTCCCGAAGAGCATATTCCGCCTCAGATGGGACCAGACATTTCAATAACGGTGAATAAAAAGCCAATCGATACAGATTTCCATCAATAAGAACAAAATTGGCACTTTTATACTTGATCGTTTTTGCCAGCATTTGATCCGAAGGTAGGACGCCATTTACCAAATACTCGATGTAGGGGGTCATCCAACAGTTAGATCGCTCGATACACATCATTGCTTCATGCTGAACACTCGGCTGCTGCAGAATCTCCAAGTAAACTGATCCATTGAAAACATCGATATCCGTAGTAGCCAATTTCGACAGTGCATCGTCGATGAAATTGTCATTTCGCTCTATGCCTTGAAATTCATACGAAGCGAAATACTGAAGTCGGTCCTTCAATTCCGCCAAATACTTGATCATTCGAGTTCCACGAGCCTCATAATCTCCTGACAACTGCTTGACGACCAACTGTGAGTCACTGTAAATGATGAGCTTCTAGACCTCTAGACTCTTGGCCAAACGCACACCCGCCAATACTGCTTCATACTTAGCTTCATTGTTTGTTGCTTTAAATCTGAATCTAATGGCCTGCTGAACTTTAAATCCATCTGGACTTGTCAAGATGATACCTGCCCCACTGACAGTCAGAGTGGAGGAACCATCCGCATATAGAGTCCAAGCATTCTGACCTTGTTGAAGGACCGCCACTGCTCGATCAGATGACTCAGCTTCTGGCAACTCTACATCAGCTTCGGTGAACGTACATTCAACAATAAAATCGACTAAGGCCTGACCTTTGATAGCTGTTCGGGGATGATATTCGATGAAAAACTGGGACAACTCCATAGTCCACGCCGCTAGCCTCCCGGAAACTTCTGGTCTTCCCATTACCTTCTTTAATGGCTGATCCGTGTAGACGACCAGGAGCCGACCTTGAAAATACTGTCGAAGCTTTCTGCTAGCAATTATTAGAGCAAAGGCAAATTTTTCAATATTCGGATACCTGGTCTCAGCATCTCGCAAAACATGACTGACATAGTAGACCGGATGCTGCTTTCCACTGATTTCTCGAACTAGTACCGCTCCAACCGCTAACGAAGTTGCTGCAAGGTACAGATATAAGGTCTCCGCTGGAACTAGCCGGCTATGATCCCATCCACATTAATGCATGGCAGGAACATTGGTCAACTATCATGCTTTTTCATCATCACAAGTCAAAGATAACAGATATTAAAATGTCCAAGGGGTCAATCTATTGATCCGACCCGGTCTTATAAGATTAAATGAAGCTGATACAGTGATTGGGCCCGATGAGCCCTATGACTTAATTATAACAGCCCAATAGATTAAATTAATAAAGGAGCCCAATTTACCCGGCCCAAGATAGGAGAAATATCATGAGCCAACAGGAATCATTGAAAGATGGGAAATCACTATAGAGATAGTTGACTCTCAAGAACAACATTACATATCTATTAACTAAAGCTTATCCAACAGCAAGATAATCGTAACTTGGAGAAGAAGGGTATGAGATACCATGGCGATTGACTTTAGTGCAAGTGGGAGATTGAAAGTAATATGCACAGAAGCCAATCATGTTTGATGATAAAACATATACTTTGTAACAGTCTTATTCATTTATTAATAAAAAGTATTAATTTATTAAAGGCTTTTAATTATCTACATGGTGCTATTTTATAATATGTGATAAACATATAGTTTTAAGCAATGCTTTTAGAATAATAATGATGATCATTCTAATGAGATCTAAATTCTTAGATAACATAAAAATAAAATAGTTCCCAATCGTTGGATTACTAAATTGGGGATTAGTGAATGTGGATAGATTGGTACATACGTTGCTTGCTTATTGGATGAGGATGATTGATCTCATGATCATTTGTGTGGAGACACGAAAGCAAGTATATAGGTACTTATTAGAGAATAAGTTCACTGAACGTGGCTCGCTAAGGAATACCTAATAGAGTTTTACTTACCTGTCAATAGGAATTCCTATAGTGATAGTAGTACAAAGTGATCCTTAGACTTGAGATCATCATAATATCTTGTGTATGATGAGTTATACTTTGACTTATTCCTTAAGACCCTTAGGGTATATCAAAGGGTATGCTTGGGTATAATAAGTTGTACATGGAGATAATGTATGATTAATAAAGAATCTACCACTTCTAGTAAAAGAAGAGAAATGTCCTATGTGATACGATAAATGACAACCCAGTAGTCCTTGACCAAGGCATAATGAAATTAGAAAGGAGTTTCTAATTTGCATTATTTGGAGTTGTACATTTAAGAATCAAAATACATATAATAAAGTAAAATAAGACTTGACAGTAATTCTATGTCTTATATTTAATTGGGACATTGTATGGTGGAATGATTGAATTGTACGGTAACTATTTACTCAAAGGTTCTTTTATGATTAATGTTAAAATCTATATTATCTGGAAAGTCGTTAATCGCTAGGGAGGCTTATCCTTATTGTAGAATAAATATTATTTATTTAAATAAAATAATTTTTTAATTTATTTATTTAAATAAGATTAGAATTGTTCTAATTGATTTATTCACAACCGGTTTAATATAGAGAACCTAAAGGGTCACACCATAAAAGGAAGAATAGTTATTTAAGAAGTTAATGTCATAATCATAATAATAAATTAAATATATTTTATTTAATCTATGGTGATAGAATAAATTAAATAGCTTAATATTTATTATTTAATATTTTGGAAATATTAAATATAAATTAATAAGAGGAGTCTTATTATTATTATTTAATTCCTAAAGGAGTTTGGGAATTAATTAATAAAAATACTCTCATTTCTTCCTAATAAGATTAGGATGTTAAATTAATTAAAAGAGTTTAATTAATTCCCCCTAATAAGATTAGGGAGCTTAATTAATTAAAGGAATTTAATTAATTAAATAATACCCTATTTTCTAATTAGATTAGAAGGGTTAACTGATATCTTTATAATTGGAGTCTTATATCAGATATCGATATATACGTGATTCCAATGGTTGGAGAGTACACTCTTTTTCTAAGAGAGATAGAAAAACTAGGGTTTTACGAAACACTCATCTTCTTGAATCTTTCTTCTTCCTTGGTGGATCACCTCTAGAGGCAAACATTTGGGTGGCTAACGTTGATTAAAGGAAGGAATCAAACCCGTCAGATTCAAGTTGAACGCAAAAAGGATTTGGAGGTGAACTTGTACATGAGGAAGCTCGAATTTTTTAAGGGTATAATTCTTCTTCTTTATCTTTTCGTTTAATTAATAATTGCGCATAAAGGATGATCCGGGTTTATGGTTTGTAAAATTTTAAAACTCTATTTTTCCATGTTTCCGCTTATTTTATGCAATTTGATTGTGTTTATAAATATTACAAACATAACAGGCATAACTTGGCATTTGCTCCGAAGCTTTCGCAAATGGTATGTTGATATGGAGATTTTTGAACACCTCGAGGAACTTTGAAAATTGTTTGTCTAACTTTTTTTTTTTGAATCTCTAGGTAAATGGCACGAGAGGAACAATATTTTTTTGCTTGCCTCCATTATTCATCACATCTGAGCTTACATCCTTTGTCTTGATAGCCTCATCAACCTCACTTTTTCTTTATCTACCTCTTCCTCTTCCAAGGGTTTTGGATATGCACTTCCCTTAACAACCACATGCAGCTCTTTCCATTTTGTAGAGTTACAACCTTGCAGTGCTCCTTCCCATCCCTCTTCAGATTAATTTTAGTATCACTCGGTAACATTCCTTGAGGACTGTTGTTTAGGGCATGAGCTAACTAGTCCATCTATTTTTCCAAATTCCTTATTGACACCGTTTGGCTCTTCACGTTCAACTCCACTTGATTCAACAGTCGATCTTAATCATTCATTCTCCTTTCCGTTGCTGTAATGAATTTTGCTAAAGCCTCCTCTAAACTTGCCTATTTTTCTGCCTGATGAGTTGTTTGATTCTGAAAACTCGGTGGATAAGGTTGCCTTGGAGCTTGGTTTTGAGGCTGATTATTGCTCTAAGAGAAATTAGGATGATTCCTCCACCTTGGATTATAGGTATTCTGATTATATTGTGGCTGTTGTCTGTTTTGACTCCCCTAAACTGTACTACCTCTACACTGATGGCGCATTAATCACTAACATGATTACCCGCACAAAGTTCATAAACCATTTCCACTGTTTAATTTTCATGTGGTCCCCATGAATCAATCTTCTTAGTTAATACAGCCACTTGTGTAGATAAGGTTGTGATTGCATCCAACTCAAGCTTTCCTACTGTCTTTGGCTGATTGACCCTTGTTGTATGCCACTGGTAGGTGTTGGCTGCCATGGTCTCTAAAAACTGGTACACCTCATCAAAATTCTTTCCCATAATAGTACCCCCAACTGCTGCATCAATACGTGTCCTCGTAGAGCTAAACAACCCATTGTAGAGTGTCTGCACCTCCAACCACTTCGAAATTCCGTGATGTGGACATTTACAAAGTAAGTCCTTGAATCTTTCCCATACCTCATATAAAGTCTCCGAATCAAGTTGGCGAACAAAGTAATGTCATTCCTCTTTCTCGCCGTCTTAGCAGGTGGAAAGTGTGACACCCCCAAATTCAAGTACCTTTAAACTTCAGACCTGGTTCTTCACTGGTACTAACTTTAACATACACCTAACCATGCATTAATGTTAATATGAAAGTAGTTACTACTTATTACAAGCCTATTATTACATACCCAGGTTGTATGACCTTTAAATCCTCTTAACATGATAATTAAAATAATAATTATCTATAACAAACATATCTATTACAGATAGGATTCTCATTCTCTTATTCATTTTTTTGCCTTTGCCCTTGTCATTTCCAGAACCTTCTACACACTCAATTTTCGCTGAAACATTTAATTTAAAGCAAGAATGAGCATGTACATGCCCAACAAGTATAATAATTGCATATAAAACAACAAATTAAGAATCATGCTTTCATACTTCTAAACCTTCAACAACTGAACGAAAGTTGTGAAGAGATCTTAAATGATAGGAAATTACTTCCTTCGATTTCAAAATATATTTTTGAAACAACATACTGACTTTAGCTGTGCGGTCATAAGACCTCGAACTTTTATTTTCATTCAAAAAGGGTTTGAACAACTATTCCATTATAAGCCGTCATGGCTTACGGGCACGTTAGGTGATCAACCCTTTCTACCCTATATTAATCAATACTACATGAAGAATGACTTATTTTACGTTCTTCTGTCACTTAACATTGTATGTCGACAATATTAAAACATTTCCCCAATATTAGGGTTATTCATTCTTAAACTGAGTCCGCACCAAGTAGAAATTGGTTTGGAAGCTTTACTTATATTTAATAACAATTCAAAAGATCATATCTAGATCATTGAAAAGTTTTAACATGTGTCTAGCCGATACAATTTTGTATTGACATACTTCTTAAATAGTTCATATATATCAGAACTTAAAAACTTGAATAATTTATACGTTATATCAAATCTTTAACAATTAATGCATTACAACATATCTAAACACTTATACAACCAAAAAAGAGTGTGTATAGGTCTGGTGTTTACAAAATATCAGACTATTGTGCAAAACATAGCATTCATACCGGTTATTCATAAGAATATATGTTTACGTTCTTAGAACTACATTCAAAAACAGAAGTTGAATGGAGTTAGAATACTTGCCTTATGCGTTCTTTAAATCTTGACATTATTCATCTTTCAAATGTCCTACATGTCGATATCGGGATTTTTTATTTGTTCCTTTCTGTTCTTGTCTTTTGGTGTTCTCATGTTAGGTGAGATTTGTTTGAAAAAACAAGTTTGAAAAGGTCCGACATGTATATGTCGATGATTTGACTGTAATAGTTGGTAGTTGGTTATTTTTAAATGGTTGTACCAACTCAACCGAGAAAGGGTTTGCACAAAGACCTAGTGATGTGACACTGTTTAACTGGTTTGCAAAACAAAAATTCATTAGGATCCGGGGGCTTGATTAAGCAGAGAGAAGGTGTCAGGCACCCCCCGACTTCCGTGATAACATGGTTACCGCCACTTTTCATTAAACTTTTATCTGGATGTGTGTGTAGGTCTATGTGGAGTTGTTTTTGGAAGTAGTGTTATGCCTCGTTCACACCTATATATAAAGGGTTTGACTTTTGTATAAAAGTTCAATTTTAACGAAATATAGCACTGATGTTTTGTAAAACAGGTTTTTTCAAACCCTTTTGCTCAAAGTGTTCGACTTGATTGCTTTAATTTTTTGAGATGCGAAACATCTTCAAGAAAATAAGATACATAATAGTGCCGAACTCCTTGTGGGAATGAGAGCCATCTAAGGAAATTCAGACACGGTGAATAATTTACAAGCTAGTGGAAGCTGAAAATGTCCATCACGGGAACCGAATCTAGATTCAGGAACTGAATCTGTGTTCACATGATTTCTAGGCTCACATGATAAAGCAATATATACAAAAGCTAAAATAAAAACTAGATTTGAATAAATCTAAACTATTTCAGCTTCATCGGTTCCAGTTTAGTCACCATGAACTGGTTAAAGTGAGAAATAGCCAGAATGAGACAAATCTAGCCCGCAACAAAAGCTAGAAAACGAATTAGATTTGAGTAAATCTAAGCATTCCAACTTCAACGGTTCCAATTTAGTCACCATGAACCGGTTAAAGTGAGAAATAGCCAGATTTTGGCAAATCTAAATATATATAAAAGCTGTAAATATATATATGAACAATCAACTGCCACGAAGTGAATTCCAGGCAGGACTTGAAATGCAAATATTTATATCTATATAAATATATATATATATATATATATATATATATATACACATATATATGTATGTATATATATATATATATATTTACATATCAGTCAGGCCTAGAGATTCTGTCTGGCCTGGAGTTCACTTCGTGGCCTTTTATTGCTTATATATATATATATATATATATATATATATATATATATATATATATATATAAGCAGTAAATGCATCAGATGTATATCCAGGATCAATCAAACCGAGTTTGATACAAAGATGTATATACATAAGTATTTATATATATACAAAAGGAATAAACGCTCCGGATGTATATCCAGGTTCAATCAAACAGAGTTTGATGACTATATATATATATATATATATATATATATATATATATATATATATAAGTATTTATATATATAAAAGCAGTAAACGTTTCGAATATTATATTCAGGCTCAATCAAACAGAGTTTGATGACAAGATATATATATAAGTATTTATATATATAAAAGCAGTAAACGCTCCAAATATTATATTCGGGCTTAATTGAAGCATAATTCGATTATATATATATATATATATATATATATATATATATATATAAAAGTAATAAAAAGCCACGGATCGACGATCCGGGCATACCCACACGACGCAACTCTTAACGTGAGTAGATATATATATATATATATATATATATATATATATATATATATATATATATATATATATATATATATACAAAAGTGATAAAAGGCTTAAAAATTTGAAATATCTTATAGTGGGCTGCCAAGAAGACTTCAGATGGCTTTTGACACCTGAAAACTTAGTTTCCACCAGTTAAATTTTAGTATGTAGCAAAACACGAGCTTATAAGTGTTTAGAAAGAAGAATCACTCAGTTTAGAGCACTCTAGATGTGTTTATGAACTGATGGCCGCAGGTCTACCCATGGCAGCCACGGGTCTACCTGCGGTTGTGATGAGTGGGATTTATACCCGCGAATCAAACCCTTTGTAACTTAAGTTGTTGCCTGTTTTCAATCTTTTAGTTAGCTTTTATATATATTTTATTGTTATTTCGTTTAACTTCTCTTCAGGCAGGCTTTGCAGATTATTTCCAGCTTTGTTGGTCAATTTTGCCGTGCTGGCACCGTAGAGCCAGTGTTATACTTGGAGCCCGTGCCGCAGCGCTGTGCATCTTTGGTAGCTACTGGAAAGTGGTGCCTCAGCTCCATACTTAGAACCCCAGCACCGGCCATTGATCGACCCTACTGTAAAGTGACGCCCTAACGCCAATGGTAGTATAATGATCCGCGCTGCAGCGCCGGATGTAGCCAAAAGCTACTGGAAATTGGCGCCTTGGCGCCAGGAGACAGCGCCCCAACGCCCTTGATGCTCGCGCCCCAGCGCCCCTACTGTACTATGGAGTCACGCCGTAGCACGAACCCCTATGTATTTAACCATACATGGACGCCACGACGCCATTTTTCAAGCTTATGCTCATGCGGCAGCGCGAGCTCCGGTGCTCAAACAGTAAGGAGTCTTTAATGACCTAGAAGAATGAGGGGAGCACTATAAAAAGAAAGAGAAGCCGCCTGCATTCATTATCAAAGAATATCAGAGATATTCAGAGAGAACAAATAGCTTAGACTAGGATTTATTTCTGTATTTTTATTTCTAGAACAGAAAGAAGCTGTGCAACAGAAGGATATTTATTACATCCGACACAGAACTCAGAGCTTTACACATGAAGAGAAGATTTGGAGGAAGAACACTTCAACACAGGGGTTTTCTTATTCCAAATCTCCCATTTATTTGTGTTTGTCTGATAATGTGTAATGTATTGAAAATGCGTGTTAGTACCATGGTTATGAACTAACTCCATTTTTAGGATTGCAATGTAACCTTTTGTTTAGCTTAATTAACTTTCTCTCCTTTTTTATATAATGAATCATTTTGGAATGGGTTGTTGTATTTCTTATTTAATGACTGATTGCTTGATAAAGATATTGGTATTGATAGTAATGGAAATTGACAAACGGATATTACTATTTTTCTTTAAATACAACAACACCTGTTATGACAATGCCAATGGAATGTGTGCATAATATGATAATAGGATAGACATATCCCTATTTTCCTTGTGTGGCCTTGAGACTTAGCTTAATGACCTTGACCTAGTTATTTTCACCAATAGACATATTGTGATTTATCTGGTTAGGGATGTTTATTTGACCTTCGACAGAAGCTTATGCAGTTTTACTGTTCTCGGTCGACCATTCCTTGATTCATTTATAATTTGGAGAGTTAGGAGATTAGGCGATGCATTAGGGGAGTTGTAATCCTATCTTGACTTCCTAGCACAACCACTTCTCTCATTCTTTCAGTTTTTAATCATATAGATTAACCAACCACTTGTTTTTACTTATTTAGATAAGATTAGTAACGGCTTTGCCTTAGCAATTGTTTTCTTTTAAGACTTTGTCCTCGTGGGTTCAACACTCTACCTTCATATATTACTTGTGGACCGCATATGCTTGAGCGCGATTTGGCAATAGCCAAATCGGATAACAAGTTTTTGGCACCATTGTCGGGGACTTAGAATTAATTGTTTTTCAATATTAAAACTAAGTTATTACGATCTTACTTTAAACTGATTCTTCTGTTTAACTCTCTTTTTAGGTAATCTTCATTATTTATGCCACCTCGGAAGGGATGAAATATAATACCTATCGATCCCGAGGTTGATAGAACATTCAGACGACTGAGAAGAGAAAAATCCGAGGACACACCCGAGGACATACTTGCTCCTATCATAATGGCTAAGGAACTTTAGAAATCTCCGAAGGAGTACGCTATGCCTCACATTGACGATCTCCAGGTGAGCATTCTAAGGCCCACCATCCAAGCTAATAATTTTGAGATCAAGCCGGGCACCATTCAAATGTGCACCAACATTCAGTTTGGGGGACTACCGAATGATGATCCCAATGATCACTTAATCAATTTTGTGGAGATCTATGACACATTTAAATGCAACGGAGTGTCTAACGATGCCATCAGACTCCGGTTGTTTCCATTTACATTAAGGGACAAGGCCAAGAGTTGGCTTCATTCATTACCGTCAGGCTCCATTACCACATGGGCTGACTTGGCATAGAAATTTGTGGTGAAGTTCTTTCTGCCTGCTAAAATAACAAGGCTCAAAAATGATATCACGTCCTTTGTCCAGTTTGACTTAGAATCCTTGTACGACTAATGGGAGTGGTTTAAGGATCTTATGAAGAAATGTCCGCACCATGGATTGCCAGAATGGCTTCTTATCCAGACCTTCTACAATGGGCTATCCGGATCAACTCGTTCGAGTATTGATGCCACGTCTAGAGGGGCCTTAATGGCCAAACATCACACAGTGGGGTATGAGCTAGTGGAGATAATGGCCGCCCAATAATTACCAATGGCCAAATAATAGGCAAGCCCCTAGAAGAGCAGCAGGGATATATAAAGTTGACTCTTCTCATGGGGCAACAACAACAACAACACCAGCAGTAGCAATAACTCCAATCAACCATAACCTTCATCTACCAGGCCGTATTATGCTAACCCTCCTGGATTCCAATCTTAGAATCAGTTCACCCCACATCCACAGAGCACTCATAATCAGTTCCACCATCCACCACCTCAACAGGAGAGGAAGCCCAGTTTAGAAGATCTCCTGTCAAGGTACATTTCCCAAAATGAAACTAGAAGTAACAATCAAGAAGCCTCCATTAGGAATCTTAAAGTACAGATGGGACAATTAGCTACTGCTCTAAACAATCGTCCACAAGGCACATTGCCTAGTGACACTGATGTCAATCCGAAACCGGAAGGTAAGGAACAATGTAAAGCAGTGACACTTAGAAGTGGGAGAACCACTAAGGAACAAAGTGGAGAGAGTGCTCTAGTGGAAGAAGTAGTGACTGAAAAGGAACCTCCAGTGAAGGAGAATACTAAGACATTTGGGGGTGAAGAAAGTGGTAAAGATAGCCCTCCAAAACTATCTCCTCCAATGAGTATGGTAAATCACCCTCTCCCTCAGTTGCCTTTCCCCCAACGGTTGAAGAAACAAAAGCTGGACAAGCAGTTTTCTAAAATTTTGGAGGTGTTCAAGAGACTGCACATAAATATCCTGTTTGCGGAGGCATTGGAGGGAATGCCTAGTTATGTTAAGTTCATGAAGGACATCTTATCCAAGAAGCGCAAAATGGGGGACTATGAAATAGTGGAACTAACAAAGGAGTGTAGTGCCATCCTCCAAAACAAGCTTCCACTGAAGCTAAAAGATCCGGGGAGCTTTACAATTCCGTGCATTATTGGGGACCATTTTATTGGCAAGGCTCTGTGTGATCTAGGGGCTAGCATCAACTTGATGCCCCTCTCTATTTATAAGAAGTTGGGCCTCAATGAAGCCAAACCTACAAGTGTCACCTTGTAATTGGCTGATAGGTCTCTAATGTACCCGAAGGGGATTGTAGAGGATTTGCTTGTTAAGGTTGACAAGTTCATATTCCCAGTGGATTTTATAGTCCTAGATTTTGAAGAGGACATGGAGGTCCCGATAATATTGGGCAGTCCATTCTTGGCGACTGGGAGGACCCTAATCGATGTACAGAAAGGGGAGTTAACAATGAGGGTACATGATTAAGAAGTGATGTTCAATGTCTTCAGATCAATGAAGTATCCTAATACCCCTGAGGATTTCTTCCAGATTAATACAATTGATAATTTAGTGAAGGGAGTATTCTCAGTAACTTGCATTCAAGACCCTACATTAACCGGGGCCAGTACTACGGAAGAGCCCACACATGTGGAATGTGCCAAGTGGCTAGATGAACCCCAAAGATCCAAGTAATTCCATCGACATTTTTAGTCTCTGAATAATAATGAGGCATCTACTTCCAAGGCTCAGTCGTCGATCATAGAGCCTCCTGTCCTAGAGCTTAAGCCTTTTCCCAATCATCTGAGGTATACTTACTTAGGGAATTCATCTTCTTTACCTCTGATAATTTTTATTTCTTTAACTAAGTGTCAGGAAAAAAAGTCGTTTCTTGTGCTCAAGAAATACAAAACAGCCCTGAGGTGGTCAATTGCTGATATAAAAAGGATCAACCTGACTCTATGCATGCATAAAATTCTATTGGAGGAAGGGTCGAAGCCATCTATAAAGCATCAGAGGAGGCTAAATCCCATTATGAAAGAGGTCGTCCGGAAGGAGATCATTAAATTTTTAGATGCGTGCATTATCTACCCCATCTTCGATAGCCCTTGGGTTAGTCCTATCCAGTGCGTGCCAAAGAAGGGCGGGATGACAGTTGTGTCCAATGAGAACAACGAACTGATTCCCACCAGGACGATGACCGGGTGGAGAGTGTACATGGATTACAGGAAACTGAACAAATCAACCTGTAAGGTTCACTTTCCCCTTCCATTTATTGATCAGATGCTTGATCGGTTGGCTAGGCACGAATATTATTGTCTGCTAGATGGGTACTTGGGGTATAATCAGATTTCTATTGCTCCTGAAGATCAGGAGAAGACGACGTTCACATGTCCGTATGGGACCTTTGCCTTCCAAGAAATGTCTTTCGGGCTATGTAATGCTCCCGCAATATTTCAACGGTGTATGATGTCGATCTTCTCTGATATGGTTGAAAAGACCCTGGAGGTCTTCATGGGCGACTTCTCAGTATTTGGGAGCTCATTTGATAATTGCTTGACAAATCTGACTGCCGTTCTCCAAAGATGTGTCGAAACTAACCCGGTGTTGAATTGGGAGAAGTGTCACTTCATGGTTCAAGAAGGCATTATTCTGGGTCATTGAGTTTCTGTTGGCAGAATTGAGGTTGATAAGGCAAAGATAGATGTGATTAATAACCTTCCATCACTCACCTCAGTGAAAGGGGTAAAGAGTTTCTTCGGGCACACCGGGTTCTACAGAAGGTTTATCCAGGACTTCTCACGGATTACCAAACCGTTGTGCACTCTATTGGAAAAGGACATACCTTTCCAATTTGATGAAGCCTGCCTGGGTGCTTTTGAGTTGTTAAAGAAAAGACTTGTCTCGGCTCCTATTGTTGTAGCCCCTGACTGGACCGTCCCTTTTGAGCTAATGTTTTATGCAAGTGATTTTGCAATCAAGGCAGTGTTGGGCTAGAGAAGGGAGAAGGTCTTCCACACCATATACTATGCCAGCAAGAAATTAACTGATGCTCAGTTGAATTATACCACCACTGAGAAGGAGCTGCTGACAGTAGTCTATGCCTTTGATAAGTTCTGTTCCCACCTCATTGGAACGAAGGTGATTGTATACACCGATCACTCGGCAATAAAGTATTTGATTGAAAAGAAGGATGCTAAGCCGAGATTGATAAGGTGGGTTCTGCTTCTCCAGGAGTTTGATTTAGAAATCCAAGATAAGAAGGGGATAGAAAATCAGGTTCCCGATCACTTATCTAGGTTGGAAAACACCACGCACTCGGGAGATGCTGACAAAGCCATAAATGACTTCTTCCCAGACGAACAACTCTTTGTTGTCAATAGTAAAGTTCTGTGGTTTGTGGACTTCGCCAATTATGTCGCGTGCCAAGTGCTTCCTCAAGACCTGAGTTATCAATAAAGGAAGAAATTCCTAAAAGATGCTAAGCAATATCTATGGGATGAGCCCTTCCTGTTCAAGCAGTGTTCAGATTAGATTATGCGAAGATGTTTACCGAATGAAGAAATTGAAGGTGTGCTACATCACTGCCACTATTTAAACTATGAAGGTCATTTTGGAGGCCGACGAACTGCAGCTAAAGTTCTTCAGTTGGGATTTTATTGGCCCACCCTATTCAAGGATGAACACACATATGTGTTACACTGCGACAGATGCCAAAGGGTGGGCACTATATCAAGACGACATGAACTACCACTGCAAAATATCCTAGAGGTGGAATTATTTGATGTATGGGGCATCGACTTCATGGGTCCATTTCTATCCTCCTTCAACAATCTCTATATCCTAGTGGCAGTGGATTATGTCTCTAAATGGGTGGAAGCAGTTGCCTTACCGACTAATGATGCTAAGGTGGTGCTTTAGTTCCTCAAGAAAAACATTTTCACCCATTTTGGCACGCCTCGGGCTATCATCAGCGATGAAGGGTTGCATTTTTGTAACAAATACTTTGATGACCTTCTAGCCAAGTATGGGGTGACCCATAAGATCACCACTGCCTACCACCCACAGACCATCGGCCAAGCTGAAATTTCAAATCGAGAGGTGAAACGAATCTTGGAGAAGATTGTTAACCCAAATCGTAAGGACTGGTCTAAGAAGCTTGATGATGCATTGTGGGCCTACCGCACAGCTTATAAAATGCCTATCAAAATGTCTCCATATAGGCTTGTCTATGGTAAGGCATGTCATCTCCCAGTAGAATTGGAGCACAACGCTTATTGGGCTATTCAGAAGCTCAACTTTGATCTTGAGGCAGCCGGTGAGAAGTGACTCTTGCAACTAAATGAATCAGACGAGTTTCATCTGCAAGCATATGAAAATGCTAAGTTGTATAAGGAGAAGACTAAAAGGTGGCACGATAAAAAAATTCTCGAGAGACATTTCGAACCGGGCCAGAAGGTTCTTCTCTTTAATTCCCGTCTGAAGTTATTTCTAGGGAAACTAAAGTCCCGATGGTCGGGCCCATTCACAGTTTCCAAGGTTTATCCATATTGGGAAATAGAGGTTGAGGACCCCAATTTCGACACAACCTTCAAAGTCAATGGCCAGAGATTAAAACACTAATGGGGCGGCGAGGTCGACCGATAGAACACCTCCATTACATTGGGAGACCTGATGTAAGATGGGATGATAGTCAAGACGATGACTCTAAATCAAGCGCTTGATGGGAGGTATCCCCATCTCAGTATCAAACAAATTATTTTTATCTTTATTAACTTGAAGTTTTATTTTGCTTGTCTAGTTACTGTCTGGTTTTTAGTATAGCTATAGTCTGAATAATATGTGTATAAGGTTTTCAGTAGTTAGAATTGTTAATAATGTTTGTGTTGTCTGTGTTATGTGCTCAGTGTGTGTTCTATTTAGTGCATGTGGTCTGTATAGTGCATGTTGTTAGTATCTGTTTCAGGGTTTTCCTTAATTAGAACTTGTCAATTATGTGTTGATTGCTGATATAGATTTTGGCCTATGCAGGATGCATTTGTATCGGAAAATTAGGCTCTGCGCCATGACGCCAATGTTTATACTGGCATTCGCGCCGCAGCTCCATATTCACGCTGCAGCTTCAACTTCCACGCTGTAGCGCTGGGCAAGGTGTTGATATACTATAAACTGGCACCCCAAAGCCTATTCTTAACTAGCCATTCGTGCCGCAGTGCCAAGTATTATGTGAGCACAATGTTAATTCGTGCCCAGACGCCATAGTCAACGCCGCAACGCCAAGACCTGCTCAAACACATTGCAAAATCGCGCCCCAGTGCCAAGTATCAGTAGAGGTTCGCGCAGCGGCGCCTGAAAGGGTTTTCACAGCGCCCCGACGCCATGCGCAGCGTCCCAGCGCCACAAGCAAATTTCGGTTTAAATAAGGTATTTTCACCAGCATTTTCTCTCTCCTCTCATAACATATGCATCCATTATTTCTTCAAGCGTACGTTTTCTCCTCGTCGAGCGGTTAGAAAACCTCAATAGTCGCATTGATACAGTTGCCAACTATTTATTTTCTGACCGTTCGTCAATCGTCCCAGTTATTTAAGTTGGCCGTTGCCTGCGCCATACCTCTTTTAAAGCCCAAGCAAGGTACGAGTCTTTCACTTAATAAAATTTGCTTTCAGAGCATAGAGTGCCCTTTCTTTGAATTATTCTTGCATAAATTTCCATGGCTTCTAAGCGCCCTAGAACTAGCATTGGCCCCCCATCCTCCATCCTCCTCCCAAAACCAGATTACACCTTGGGATCTTGTAAAATTCCCATCAGAAGATGCTTACAAACGCTACACACAGAATTTCAAATTGCATAGTTTGGTGCCTGAGCGAGGGCTAAGTCCAGATGATAAATTAGATGGCGAGATGAATGGGATGATTAGCGCCATAAAATGGGTGCATTTCACTAAACCACCGGAATCTGTTGTGGTTGCAGTGGTAAAGGAGTTCTATGCTAATGCCATTCCAGATGGCCCGTCGGCAGCTCCAATTAGGAGGAAATTGATCCCATTCGATAACAAGGCTATCAATGAAGTTTATGGGACTCCCAATTTTGACAAGCGGGATTATAGGGAGAATGGGATTCGGAGTTACCACAGTGATGAAATTATTGGAAAACTATACAAGCCGAGGACGGTGTGGAAAACAAATGAGTACACGGGTGAAAGAACGTCGTTTCCCCAGCAGGCTCTTAGCTGTTATGGTAAGGCATGGTACGCCTTTATCTGTGCAAATATCCAGCCTACGCGTCATTTGAGTGATGTCACTCGGGAGAGGGTGAGGTTGCTCTATGCCATTGTTATGGGGTTGAAGGTGGATGTTGGAGTCTTGATTAATGATTCTATCAAAAAGGCCATAAAGAGTAAAGTGATGTCTGGACTCCCCCACCCGTCTCTTATTACCCGTCTATGCAAAAGGGCGGGTGTTCAGTAGGAGGTAGAAGATGTCACCCTGTCGCCAATGTCCGTTATTGATCATCAACTCATTAGTTGCTATGATGTTTGGGAAGGCGCACCATCGCTTCCCCGAGGAGAAGGATTTTTACCAGCGCCTCAACCGCCGCCATCAGATGATCCACAGCCATCCACTGAGGCAGGAACCTCCACTCAGGCGCCAGTTCCCCCTTCTATTGAAGCCGTTGATTCTGGGGCCCTTGCACAGATTATGAACAGCCTAAACTTTTTGCACTGCAAGGTGGACACGGTTGCCCAGTGGCAGAGCCAATTCCACCACTACCATGCTGAGTTCGCAGGATACACTAGCCAATATTCATGCTGCTCAGGGGGGCGAGTACGCGGACTTCATGCCATTCCCATTTCCAGTGCCTCCAATCTATGTATTGTATCCGCCATCATTTCTGCCGCCTGCTGAAGAGGCCCACGTGAATGAGCCAGTCAATGTGGAGGACGATGATGGAGAGGATGATGATCTTGAATTATTCGATGCTGATGAAGACGTCGATCGTGATGGTGATGACGGTGGGGATGCTGCTGATGTTTGATGTTGCAGTCTAGAGGCCATTGAGGACACGGGCCAAAGTACAAGTGTGGGGGAGACTTCCTTTTATTTATTTTTATATATGAATTGTGTTTGTCTTTAAATATTTGAACTACTATTTAATTATGTTGGTGTGAGAATTTTATCGTATTATTTGGGCTTTATAGCCCCAGACTTATGGTTTAATTTTTATTTTATCTATTGTTATTATTATTGTGGTAAAGCTTTTAGTTTATGGATGCATGCTTTAATTTATTTTGGATGCATGTCTTTGATTAGTAGTATTTTAAGTTTCATATTAATGCATGTGGTTATATATCTTTTGCTTGGGAATATCTTGACTAAGTCAGATATTGTTTTGCCTAAAGCCTCACTGTTTGGGTTTTTCACTGATTAATTAGTATACTTGATTCCATGTGTTATGGCTTTGCCCTATGATGAAAAGGGTACTTTATAGTCTATAGATTTTGCATATTACATTTTGATTAACTCTAACCCCAGTCTGTAACTGTTTATATGCTGGGTTAGGGTAGTTTAGCGTTAAGTTTTGTTTGTGGCCTTTGATGGATTGTCTTGTAATTATATCATTTTCCTAGACTAGTGGCAAAACTATGTGAATTTGGGGCGTGTGTTTTAGATAAATTGAAACTTTCTTGGATCAATCCGTTTAGCGAGAACTGACCTATTATCTCTCTAGTAGTTTTCCAATTTTTGGTTGTCTTTTTACTGTGTTGAAAATAGTCTGCACTATTAAATGCTCTGTTCATTTCAAGAATAAAAGACTTAGAAGCTTTAGCACTTTCGACTCTTTAGTTCTAAAAAAAATAAAAAATAAAAATTTAATAACAGTCTTATGGTGGGTTGAGATGGAGCGTGGAAACGCACTCGCCCATAAATGCAGGCTCGTAAAATCTATTTTGGACTTATGTTGTTTACGTGGCCTTTATGCTTGAGTTATTAGATTCTTAGGGGTGTTCTACACCTAGTGCCCTAAAGTCTTATGGCTTGGGAGTCATTGATCAAAAGCTTGCTAATAAGTGCTCTTTTTTGCCTAAAAGTAATAAAGTACTGTCTAAGTCGGAATTTACTTCACTATTCTAGAACTTTTGAGCCTTTTATTTTTTTTGCGTCTTGTCTTAATACTTTTTATGTATGTGAGTTCCATTGTTGCCTATTGGTTATCACGGTCGACTGTATGATCTTAATTTGGATTATGGCTAGTTTAGATATATGTTTTTCACACACATACACAAAATGGATCTATTACAATCTTATGTTTATTTTTAGACTTTAAGCTCTCGTTCGCTTGCGTTTTTTCCCTATTCGTAGAAGATGTTTATGATTTTTCTTAGAGGCCATATTTTTAGTTGTTAGTATTTGTCCTCATTCGTATCTTGCATTAATGGGTATGGATGTCTGATAGTTTACTTGAGGATAAACAAAAGCTTATGTTTGGGGGTATTTGATTAGTGTGATTTATACCCGCGAATCAGACCCTTTGTAGCTTAAGTTGTTGCCTGTTTTCAATCTTTTAGTTAGCTTTTATATATATTTTATTGTTATTTCGTTTAAGTTCTCTTCAGGTAGGCTTTGCAGATTGTTTCCAGCTTTGTTGGTCAGTTTTGTTGTGTTAGCGCCGCAGCGCCAGTGTCATACTTGGAGCCCGCGCTGCAGCGCCATACATCTTTGATAGCTACTGGAAAGTGGCGCCCTAGCTCCATACTTGGGGCCCCAACGCCGGCCATTGCTCGACCTTACTGTAAGGTAGCGCCCCGACGCCAATGGTAGTGTAATGATCCACATCGCAGTGCTGGATATAGCGAAAAGCTACTAGAAATTGGTGCCCCGACACCAGGAGTCAGCGCCCCAGCCCCAGAACTGGCGTCTCAGCGCCATAGACGGCGCCCATGATGCTTACATCCCAGCTCCCCTGTTGTACTATGGAGTCACGCCGCAACACGAACCCCGATGTATTTAACCATACATGGCGCCACGGTGCCACTTGTCAAGCTTATGGTCGCACCACAGCGCGAGCTCCGGTTCCCAAACAGTAAGAAGTCTTTAATGACCTAGAAGAAAGAAGGGAGAGCTATATAAAGAAAGAGAAGCAGCCTGCATTCATTATCAAAGAATATCAGAGATATTCAGAGAGAATAGATAGCTTAGACTAGGATTTATTTCTGTATTTTTATTTCTAGAAGAGAAAGAAGCTGTGCAACGGAAGGACATTTATTACATCTGACACATAACTCAGAGCTTTACACGTGAAGAGAAGATTTGGAGGAAGAACACTTCAAAACAGGGGTTTTCTTATTCCAAATCTCCCATTTATTTATGTTTGTCTGATAATGTGTAATGTATTGAAAATGTGTGTTAGTACCATGGTTATGAACTACCTCTATTTTTAGGATTACAATGTAACCTTTTGTTTAGCTTAATTAACTTTATATCCTATTTAATATAATGAATTATTTTGGAATGGGTTGTTGTATTTCTTATTTAATGACTGATTGCTTGATAAAGATATTGGAATTGATAATAATGGAAATTAACAAATGGATATTATTATCTATCTTTAAATACAACAACACCTGTTATGACCATGCCAATGGAATGTGTGCATAATATGCTAATAGGATAGACATATCCCTATTTACCTTGTGTGGCCTTGAGACTTAGCTTAATGACCTTGACCTAGTTATTTTCACCAATAGAAATATTGTGATTTATCTGGTTAGGGATGTGCATTTGACCTTCGACAGAAGCTTATGCAGTTTTACTATTCTCGATTGACCATTCCTTAATTCGTTTATAATTTGGAGAGTTAGGAGATTAGGCGATGCATTAGGAGAGTTGTAATCCTATCTTGACTTTCTAGCACAACCACTTCTCTCATTCTTTCAGTTTTTAATCATATAGATTAACCAACCACTTGTTTTTACTTGTTTAGATAAGATTAGTAATGGCTTTGCCTTAATAATTATTTTCTTTTAAGACTTTGTCCTCGTGGGTTTGACACTCTACTTTCATATATTACTTGTGGACCGCGTATGCTTTCGCGCGATTTGGTAATAGCCAAATCGGACAACAGGCTGCCCGGGTTTCCCCAGACCATGCGGTCCCGTCGTCTCGAAGTACTTGCACTTATGCTACACGCTGTCCGCTAGAACCTTCATAACTTTTAATTCGGGCATCCAATTGAGGCATGATATACCTTTCCAGAATACTATTTTCGAGAGCCTCACAATGACATAGGAGAAGAGGTTGTACGAAGCCGAGAAGATGGGTCCATGACCAGATCTTTAAGTCTTTAAATTCTATCCGGTGTGCTGTCTTGTATAATAGTCACTCAGGATTTTGAGCTATGGTTCTTATGGGATAGTTCATATGAAATGCGAATTAAAATGATGTTGAGACGACGTAAATGTAGTATTGAGGTGGCAAAATGATAATTTCCTCCCACCAGGGTTATCTCTAGCTTTGCGTGGATGTAGCAGTCGTTGCTCAGGGTTATCTCTGAGATTGGGCTGCTGTAGGTGATGAATGTCCTCATGGTTATTTCTGAGGTGTGCCTGATCTCCCGGGGTTACCTCCTGGGTTGGAACTGAGTGTCTTAGGGTTGTCTCCGAGGTTGGAACTGACTTCTCTGGGGGTTATCTCTGGTAATTGAACTGCTTCCCTTGAGGTTATCTCCGAGGTTGGAACTGACTCTCCCGGGGTTGTCTCCAGGATTGAAATTGAATATCTCAGGGTTGTCTCTGAGGTTGAAAACTGAGTATCTCAGGGTTGTCTCCAGGATTGAGCTGATTTGACTTCCAGGGTTATC
Source organism: Panax japonicus (assembly GCA_020205505.1). NCBI lineage: Eukaryota > Viridiplantae > Streptophyta > Magnoliopsida > Apiales > Araliaceae > Panax > Panax japonicus. Next base: position 48,053,579 of record CM035114.1, read on the forward strand.
TCTAGAAGAAGATTTTTCCCTCTTGCAAGGTTAGTAACATGAATGCAAATTTTGAATGTCTACACTACACATATAAGTGCACATTGAAATCCCAATTAGTCATAAAAAGACTCCACATATTCGTGTTTTTTCTTAACTTTAACCATTTTAGGTTGTTCCGGATCTGTAGAAGTGTTATACGAAGTGTAGAGTACTTTGAAATTAGTCATTTTGTACTCTACAAGTTTATACAGGCCATTCTATGATTCTATACATAGGTAATCTACCATTCTGAGTCACTTTACGATTTTCTAGAAGTCACTCTATAATTCTTTACATAGGTACTCTACCATTCTGAGTCACTCTACAATTCTGTACATAGGTACTCTACCATTCTGAGTTACTCTACGATTTTGTAGAAGTCATTCTACGATTCTGGTCTTTCACTCTACAAGTCAATGCATAAGAACTTGACGACTCCGATTTTACTCTATGATTCTGGTCTTACTCCATGACCTTGCTCAGTCACTCAACGATTTTGACCAAGAACAATCACTCTACGATTGATATTTAACACTTAACACACCTTCTTTTAAGCATCTTAACTCCCTCATCTGAATCCAGAATGAGGTTGTTGATGGGTCCATGGCCTTCTCGACCCACCTATTACACAATCTCTAGGTAATAATACCTTTTAGAGATTTTACCACCCCCTCAAGAACACGTACTTAACAACAAGTACACATACTGAACATGTAAGGACCGAGAATTTTATATGCTTATATATGGATATTTTTACGAATAATTTTTTATTATTATTATTAGTTATTTATTTATTTTAAGAATATGAGTGAATATGTTATATAAAATAAGCAAGTTAGTTAATTTATTTATTTTAAGTTGACTAAGATATGTAAATGAAGCAACGATGAATAATTAATTAATTGATTGAAGAAAAGTAAGACAAACTTAAGTATAAATTAACATAACTTGAATATTGGTCTTGAATAACTAATGAAAAGAGTAATAATCATTAAGTGATTAATTGATATGAATTATATAAAGTGATTATATGAATGTGTAATAACTTATTAAGCCAATTAAGGCTAATTAAGTTGTGACACCCCCAAATCTGGATTACCTGACCCCCCGAGTTTGGTGTTCACGATCCACAATATAAATAACATTTAACTACCCATAATATATATAGATAGTATCTTACATAAGTTTTTATCAGAGTTTAATAATACATCACCCAGGTTTTCTAACCTTAACTTTACAAACATACCCTTTAGATATACAAAAAGGGTTTACAAATACAACAATATAAATAATACTGTTTAACATAACTAATTTATAACTATTCCTTTGCCTTTGTCTTTTGTAGTACCTCCTGCAACTTCATCCCTAGCTGAAAAATTTTATTTTGCAAGGGTGAGCAACTAATTTACCCCGAAAGTTAAGACATACAATAAATGTATAAGAATTCAAAAACAACAGTCTATCTATTTTGATAGAATGAAATCAAAGTTCGGGGAACTTTGAAATAGCTGAACAAATCATTATTTAATAACAAGTTTTCTCGTATTCTATACAATCACAATAATTCAATAATGAAAGAGTACAACGCTTTCAAAGTTTCTACGATATTCTAATGAATAATCAAGAATCAATTCTACGAAATATCAAAGTGAAATATTTTCCAGATTTATACTGAGCGATCACACAAGATCTTGAACTTATTTTCTCGGGTATATATATCAAAGATTTACTTTGATAAATACTCTGGTGTATCAGATAACCATAAAGATTAAATCATACCCCTCTGCAAGTACAACAAGTGATCAACTTATTATACCCTATATTATGCATAATACTCAAAACGCGCACAAAGGTCGAATTCACGACTAACAAAATGTTCCCTTTATATAAAAGGTTGTTCTTCTCAGTCTTAGAATCAAGATTTTGATTTTACAACGAAATACTGGTATTTCAAATTTTATTTACTTCTCGGTCGAGTAGGAATAATTGGCATCGCTCTGTCAATAATAATTGAATTTATTTTCTCGAATCTATCAAGTTCTAACAATTGTTCGTCTAGCCAGAATAATTAGCTAAGACATTTCTCATTATAATTTGACAATAATCAGGAATTATCTGTACTGTCGATTCTAACTTCTACAGATATGAATATCCAACAACAGTTATTCTACAAATGTATATTTCTGAATCAGTAATTCAATTTGAATTATTAAGCATGCATTAACTGCGAATTATCAACAATAATTCCCTGGACGTGGAATAATTAACAATAATTATCCACCAATAATAATTGAAGGAAATAACTCAAGGTTGAGTTAGGGAACTTGCCTCTTCCGCTGATTACAGCTACACAAAATACTTATCTACTTTCGAAAGACCTATAACCAATAATATCGGTCTAACAATTAGCACAATATTTCATAACACACAACACTGTAATTCACAGTCAAACTTCTCCTAGACACATTACCACATATCCACATTAGTGTTTATAACCTATATAAACACTTAACAAGTCAAACTAATTCAGCCTGGTTGGACTTCGGTTCATTCTCGGTGTTCTGGTCACCCTATTCGACAATTAACACAGTTATCTGTCAATTACACGTGGTCTCTAAGCTTCAATATTAATTTAGATAAGTCAATTATCGTTAATAATATTTTTCGGAAGCTTTTAATAATTATCAAGCAATTATTATAATTTATAATAATTTTTCAAATATCAGAATCATTTTTAATGATTTAATTATCAATTAATCGTATCATTATTAATATTTAAAAATATCAAAATATAATAACATACTTGTCAAAATATTAAAGTTATTATTAATAACTTAAAATATTTTTAAATCAACAATATTCTCCTTAAATGATTTTATAATATTTAAAAATCATTTTTTAAATCATCACCATTAATATATAAATATTAATGAAGTTATTATCCAAATATTAAAAGTCATTAATTATAACTTAAAATATTTTTAAAACATTTTTCTCATTTTTAAATGATTTTTAAATCAATAAAATCATTTTTAAATCATTTATTTAATATAATAATTAAGTAAATCAAACATCATTAATATTAATTTATTAATAAAAATTCTCCAAAAATATTGAAAGTTATATTTTATAACTCAAAATATTTTTAAATACATTATTCTTATTTAAAATAATTTTTCATAATATTAAATCATTTTTATCTAATTTATTTAATACACTAATTAAATAAATTAAATACCTTTAATATTTAAATAATTATAAATATTAAAGAAAAATATTCCAATTGGTCAAAAATTATTTTTCATAATTTGAAATAATTTTTAAAACGATTTTTGGTAATTTTAATAATTTATTTCTTATTTTTAATCATTTTCCGGAAAAACAGAAAATAGAAAATAAATAAACTGTCGCTATAGCCTATAGCGACAGAAATCTGTCGTCTTAGGTGTTCTTGAGCCTCAAGAACACTGTCAGACCAGTCACAAGGGAGCACGTTTGACCAACCTTTAATCATGGTTTAAAAATCCGTTCTAGCTATCTTAAACTTTACTCATGTAGTACTCGTTCCGAACTACAACATCAAACAAAAAAACTTGGTCAAACTATAATACATCATCAAGATCTAAGCCTTTGAACTCGCTGTCAGAACATTTCTGGGTTTCGAGAAACCCAGAAAATTCGACCAGCCACTTTCAACCTCTTTTTAATCCATGTTATGCTTTTGTTTTATGTGATATAAAGGTTTAAAATTATTGTCCATACATCAATGAACAACATTAAAGCAACAAATACGTTTATCATCATCAGGATCATAATGAATCATATGGTCAAACCCTTGTCAGAACGTTATTCATACAGTTTCTGGGTTTACCCAGAAACTGCTATCGTGCTCACTCAGCCAAGTTTGACCGACTATTACAACAAATATGTTTACATTCTATGATATCAAAAAGCATGGATCTATAGTCCATCTTACAGGCTACAATATGAATATCATAAAATTAACAAATCGCAATTATACTGATAGATCTGGACACTACAAATCTTGTCAGACTCGATTTTTTCCAATTCTGGGTTGCCCAGATTTTCGTCCGGTCAACTTCGGTCAATGCTCTTTGACCTTAAATAACTTTAAATCTAGTTATCTAATTTCTGTTCTACCACTTGCAGATGAAAGACAGAATACCAAGCTACAAATAACAAGTTTAAAACAACACATAACATGAACAAATAAAGATTTAGAGCGTCTGACATTCCTTGTTAGACACAAAATATTTCTCAAGAACAGTTTTTGAAAAACTTTAATTTAAGGCACTTTAATGCTACGGATTCATGATAGATCATCATAGATCTTCAATAAACATCCAATAGCAATATTCTAAACATATAAACACAAAAATTTCTCAAGCATCAAAGATCAAAAAATAAAACTTGGTTATACCTTTCTAGCTTTTGATTCTTGATCTATGCTCTCCAATTTGTTTATGATTGATCTAAGGAAAGTATTTGAGACTGATATTCTTGAAAAATTCGAAGGGTTAGAGAGAGAGAGAGTTGTTTTAGACTTCGGAAAAATTTGGCCAACTTATGTGAATTTTCTCTCTCTAATTCTCTTTTATCTTCTCTAGATGCAATGAATGCCATGTTGTAGCTGTCAATTGGAGCTGATTTGGCTGAGATTTTGTGTCACACAAGTCAACAAAGTTGTTCAACAACTAAAGTTGTTACCAATAATGCAAGTTATCCAATTAAAATATACTAAAATAGCATTTTGGTTATTTATAAATTAATTTTAATGGCATACTTATACAATTCACAAATCCTTAGGGTTTAGGGCTTGGATTAGGATTTAAGATTTGAACCCTTTAGGTATTAAAAATTCTAGTTCCCACAATTTTCAAATTTAGGGTTTAATTAGAAAAATAAATTTTCTAAAATAAAATTAGGGTTTCTAAAATAGAAATTTTAACATACAAAAATATAATTAGAGTTTTCTAATCATATTTAAGTTTAACAAACACTTTAGGCATGCTAATAAAAATTAGGGTAGCCTAATTAGGGTTTAGGAAATCCCAGATTTTAAATTAGGGTTTCCCGGCGTATAATTAAGGTTTTTAATTGTACAATTTATTTTCTAAATTTAAGATTAGGTTTTTAAATCCCTTATTAAGGTTTATTAATTACAAACCTTATCCGATCAATTATTGATCAACATAATCAACATACTGTACAAACACATTCTTAGCAATATAATTATTTTAATTATATTTTCTACCGAATCCATATCCGAAAATTAGGGCTAGGGTTTTCTAAAGTTGTTAAGCACAACTCTACTCTAAATTTATTAGTCAATACACAAATTGACTTTCTCGAGACTCGTATCACAGATACTTGTCACAAAATTGATAATTAATATTAATACTAATTAAAAAAAAATTCATTCGCAAATTTTGGATTATTCGAAATCCCGGGTTATCACATTCACCCCTTGTTAAAAGGATTCCGTCCTCGGAATCAACACTTCCTTATTCTCTAAAATCTTTTAAAGTTGTATCATCAATTCATTTTTATCAACACAATATTAATTTGTTTTTCAAATTCTAACATATGACTTGAATCTATAAAAGAAAACAATTCACAGCCATATTTATCCAATATCAATCGCGTAATTTAAGTATTAAGCGAAATCGTTACCTGCTGCCACCTCCTGAGTAGCTACCGCATCTAGCGCCGTCATGTTGAATGTACGGGCTGTTGGTCTTCCTGGCTGTGCAAGTCCTCGAATCGCCAAGGTTCCACCACCAGGTCCCTTGTTGACACTTTCTTTTTCTGTATTCTTCTTCGGATAGTTCCGCACCAGATGATCAGTTGATCCACACGCATAGAAACTTTGAATCTTTTTCGGGCTGGGACAATTTGTCGACATATGCCCCTCTTGTCCGCAGTTGTAACAAACCCCCTTCTTCTTCAAACAAACACCTGCATGATTCTTCCCACAACTCGCACAAGGCCCTCCTTCTTTCTTATTCCCTTCAGTTTTGCTACCCGATTGGGTAATCTCACTCCACTTCCTTTTATTCGGGTTACTAACACCACTGCTTCCACCCTCATTGGTATTCTTCTTCTCCTCCTGATGAAAACGAGATGCAGCCTCGCTTCCTCCTTCAGCAATTAATGCTTTCTCCAATAGAGCCGCAAACGTGCTGATCTGCAATACAGCTACTTTGTTGTAAATCCCCGGCTTCAATCCGTTCTCAAATCTTCTTGCTTTTCTTACTTCTGTGTCCACCTGATGAGGTACAAATATTGCTAATTCGTTGAATTTAGCCGCGTATTCAGAAACAGACATGTTCTCCCACTTAAGTTCCAAGAACTTAACTTCCATCCGAGCTTGCATACTCGGTGAGAAGTAGTTCTCAAAGAACAACTCCTTAAATCTGGTCCACGTCACCACCGCTGTACCCGCTCTCGCTTGATTGGTTTCCCACCAATAATTGGCTTCTCCCTTCATTAGATATATTGCAAAAGCCGTCTTTTGATCTTCCGCCACACGCCTAATCACGAACGCTTTCTCTATCTCTTTTACCCAAGTTTGGGCTTCAATCGGATCCGTAGTCCCCTTAAATTCCTGCGGTCCTACCGCTTTAAAATTCTTAAAATTAGCCAATCTGTCGGCTTGCTGATTGCTCGGTCTTCCCCTGGCTAGAGCCCTATTTTCCATAGTTTGGGCCAGCATATCCACAAAATTCTGCATCGGGTCTGCTTGACCTCCTTCGTTATTCATTGATTGTTCTTCTCTTTGGTTTTGATTCTGTCGTCTAGGCGGCATGATCTGATTTAAATGAAAATCTTATATTAATACTCTTATTCTACACAAATTCTTAACACAATAAGAATTCAACACATAATTCTCAAGTAATTGTATATTTATTCAAATAGCACATAGTACCTATAGTACTTAACACATATAACTATCCCTTTAAAATAATACTAGGATTAACACACTCAACTTTACAAAAGTTGCAATTCCCCAACTTTACACAAAAAGTTGGCATTCTCCAATTTCACATTACTATTTCTAATTCATCAAACTTACCACACTTAGGAGTTTAGTAACTTGCCACAATCATATGAGTGTATGAACTTATCCTAGTCAGACCTTTGGCGTCCATTCGCTGAGGGGTTCAAGACATTTCATATAATTATGAGTCATGAACATACCATAAGTATGAGTTTTAAGAACACACAATTTCATTTTAATCTTATATTCATATAGAAAATAAAGATTTTATTCTTACAAACATATATTTACATATGTTCAAACATCGTTCTTGATATTACATATCTTAATATCAGAAACTTCTACCAAAAGATATTATAACTTATATCTAAGTTATCTACCGACCACTTCCTTCACCAATCTTCTTCTTGCTGGGACACTTGTTAAATCCATGCCCCGTTTGCCCATAGGAAAAACACTTCCTCATATTCGGTTTAGGTTTATGCAAAGAGATATGTCCTTCCTGCTTACAGTTGAAGCACACGTTCTTCCACATCATGCATTCTCCCACGTGAGTTTTACCACACTTGCTACATGCTTTCTTTTTCTTCGGGTTTGAATTTCCAGAGTTGTCACTGTCATTGTTCCTCTTTCTTTTCTTCTTGTCCTTCTTGCCGGTTCCTTCAGATGATCCACCACCTTCAGCATTCATTCGTTCCACCTGCGCTTTCAGCTTGTTCTGTTCTTCAGTCATTTCACGTAACGCCCGCTCCGTCTTCCACAACTCCTCCAAAAGAAATACTTTGCTCCGGAGTTCCTGGACTTCCACAGATAACTGATCTTGTTCACCAATCTTGATCTTATTCTTTAGTTCCACCCTAGCTTCTTCAGACTCCGCCTCCTCATCACCACTTAGATACATCTCAAGATAATCGTCATGATCACTCCCAAGATTAATCATTGGTTCATCTTTCCCCACTTCTTCAACCAATTCGCTCTGTGCTGGTACCTCGGCTATTGGCATTGGTGCGACAGCCGCTGGCATCTCCGTACTTATCTTATCTTCTCCCGACATCCTACAATCAGTTTAAATAACTTGATTAGTACTTCACCAGTACAAATTTCTCTCACTACGATTTTACTTATCTTACTATCGATACACTTCAACGATCCCTCACTTAGTACTCTAAATGAGTATTCTCTATCTCGCTATGGTCATAATCCTAGGGGTTTCCCCCACCCCACTTAAGGTTTATAACCTACAGCTCCACTACCAGCTGGTGACACCTTGGTCACTATAGCTCTGATACCAACCTGTGACACCCCCAAATCCGGATTACATGACCCCCGAGTTTAGTGTTCACGATCCACAATATAAATAACATTTAACTACCCATAATATATATATATAGATAGTATCTTACATAAGTTTTTATCAGAGTTTAATAATACATCACCCAGGTTTTCTAACCTTAACTTTACAAACATACCCTTTAGATATACAAAAAGGGTTTACAATACAACAATATAAATAATACTGTTTAACATAACTAATTTATAACTACTCCTTTGCCTTTGTCCTTTGTAGTACCTCCTGCAACTTCATCCCTAGCTGAAAAATTTTATTTAGCAAGGGTGAACAACTAATTTGTCCCGCAAGTTAAGACATACAATAAATGTATAAGAATTCAAAAACAACAGTCTATCTATTTTGATAGAATGAAATCAAAGTTCGGGGAACTTTGAAATAGCTGAACAAATCATTATTCAATAACAAGTTTTCTCGTATTCTATACAATCACAATAATTCAATAATGAAAGAGTACAACGCTTTCAAAGTTTCTACGATATTCTAATGAATAATCAAGAATCAATTCTACGAAATATCAAAGTGAAATGTTTTCCAGATTTATACTGAGCGATCACACAAGATCTTGAACTTATTTTCTCGGGTATATATATCAAAGATTTACTTTGATAAATACTCAGGTGTATCAGATAACCATAAAGATTAAATCATAACCCTCTGCAAGTGCAACAAGTGATCAGCTTATTATACCCTATATTATGTATAATAGTCAAAACGTGCGCAAAGGTCGAATTCACGACCAACAAAATGTTCCCTTTATATAAAAGGTTGTTCTTCTCAATCTTAGAATAAAGATTTTGATTTTACAACGAAATACTGGTATTTTAAATTTTATTTGCTTCTCGGTCAAGCCAGAATAATTGGCATCGATCAGTCAATAATAATTGAATTTATTTTCTCGAATCTATCAAGTTCTAACAATTGTTCGTCTAGCCAGAATAATTAGCTAAGACATTTCTCATTATAATTTGACAATAATCAGGAATTATCTGTACTGTCAATTCTAACTTCTACAGATATGAATATCCAACAACAGTTATTCTACAAATGTATATTTCTGAATCAGTAATTCAATTTGAATTATTAAGCATGCATTAACTGCGAATTATCAACAATAATTCCCTGGACGTGGTATAATTAAAAATAATTATCCACCAATAATAATTGAAGGAAATAACTCAAGGTTGAGTTAGGGAACTTGTCTCTTCTGCTGATTACAGCTACACAAAATACTTATCTGCTTTCGAAAGACCTATAACCAATAATATCGGTCTAACAATTAGCACAATATTTCATAACACACAGCACTGTAATTCATAGTCAAACTTCTCCTAGACACATTACCACATAGCCACATTAGTGTTTATAACCTATATAAACACTTAACAAGTCAAACTAATTCAGTCTGGTTGGACTTCGGTCCATTCTCGGTGTTTTGGTCACCCTATTCGACAATTAACACAGTTATCTGTCAATTACACGTGGTCTCTAAGCTTCAATATTAATTTAGATAAGTCAATTATCATTAATAATATTTTTCGGAAGCTTTTAATAATTATCAAGCAATTATTATAATTTATAATAATTTTTCAAATATCAGAATCATTTTTAATGATTTAATTATCAATTAATCGTATCATTATTAATATTTAAAAATATCAAAATATAATAACATACTTGTCAAAATATTAAAGTTATTATTAATAACTTAAAATATTTTTAAATCAACAATATTCTCCTTAAATGATTTTATAATATTTAAAAATCATTTTTGAAATCATCACCATTAATATATAAATATTAATGAAGTTATTATCCAAATATTAAAAGTCATTAATTATAACTTAAAATATTTTTAAAACATTTTTCTCATTTTTAAATGATTTTTAAATCAATAAAATCATTTTTAAATCATTTATTTAATATAATAATTAAGTAAATCAAACATCATTAATATTAATTTATTAATAAAAATTCTCCAAAAATATTGAAAGTTATATTTTATAACTCAAAATATTTTTAAATAAATTATTCTTATTTAAAATAATTTTTCATAATATTAAATCATTTTTATCTAATTTATTTAATACACTAATTAAATAAATTAAATACCTTTAATATTTAAATAATTATAAATATTAAAGAAAAATATTCCAATTGGTCAAAAATTATTTTTCATAATTTGAAATAATTTTTAAAACGATTTTTGGTAATTTTAATAATTTATTTCTTATTTTTAATCATTTTCCGGAAAAACAGAAAATAGAAAATAAATAAACTGTCGCTATAGCCTATAGCGACAGAAATCTGTCGTCCTAGGTGTTCTTGAGCCTCAAGAACACTGTTAGACCAGTCACAAGGGAGCACGTTTGACCAACCTTTAATCATGGTTTAAAAATCCGTTCTAGCTATCTTAAACTTTACTCATGTAGTACTCGTTCCGATCTACAACATCAAACAAAAAAACTTGGTCAAACTATAATACATCATCAAGATCTAAGCCTTTGAACTCGCTGTCAGAACATTTCTGGGTTTCGAGAAACCCAGAAAATTCGACCAGCCACTTTCAACCTCTTTTTAATCCATGTTATGCTTTTGTTTTATGTGATATAAAGGTTTAAAATTATTGTCCATACATCAATGAACAACATTAAAGCAACAAATACGTTTATCATCATCAGGATCATCATGAATCATATGGTCAAACCCTTGTCAGAACGTTATTCATACAGTTTCTGGGTTTACCCAGAAACTACTATCGTGCTCACTCAGCCAAGTTTGACCGACTATTACAACAAATATGTTTACATTCTATGATATCAAAAAGCATGGATCTATAGTCCATCTTACAGGCTACAATATGAATATCATAAAATTAACAAATCGCAATTATACTGATAGATCTGGACACTACAAATCTTGTCAGACTCGATTTTTTCCAATTCTGGGTTGCCCAGATTTTCGTCCGGTCAACTTCGGTCAATGCTCTTTGACCTTAAATAACTTTAAATCTAGTTATCTAATTTCTGTTCTACCACTTGCAGATGAAAGACAGAATACCAAGCTACAAATAACAAGTTTAAAACAACACATAACATGAACAAATAAAGATTTAGAGCGTCTGACATTCCTTGTCAGACACAAAATATTTCTCAAGAACAGTTTTTGAAAAACTTTAATTTAAGGCACTTTAATGCTACGGATTCATGATAGATCATCATAGATCTTCAATAAACATCCAATAGCAATATTCTAAACATATAAACACAAAAATTTCTCAAGCATCAAAGATCAAAAAATAAAACTTGGTTATACCTTTCTAGCTTTTGATTCTTGATCTATGCTCTCCAATTTGTTTATGATTGATCTAAGGAAAGTATTTGAGACTGATATTCTTGAAAAATTCGAAGGGTTAGAGAGAGAGAAAGAGTTGTTTTAGACTTCGGAAAAATTTGGCCAACTTATGTGAATTTTCTCTCTCTAATTCTCTTTTATCTTCTCTAGATGCAATGAATGCCATGTTGTAGCTGTCAATTGGAGCTGATTTGGCTGAGATTTTGTGTCACACAAGTCAACAAAGTTGTTCAACAACTAAAGTTGTTACCAATAATGCAAGTTATCCAATTAAAATATACTAAAATAGCATTTTGGTTATTTATAAATTAATTTTAATGGCATACTTGTACAATTCACAAATCCTTAGGGTTTAGGGCTTGGATTAGGATTTAAGATTTGAACCCTTTAGGTATTAAAAATTCTAGTTCCCACAATTTTCAAATTTAGGGTTTAATTAGAAAAATAAATTTTCTAAAATAAAATTAGGGTTTCTAAAATAGAAATTTTAACATACAAAAATATAATTAGAGTTTTCTAATCATATTTAAGTTTAACAAACACTTTAGGCATGCTAATAAAAATTAGGGTAGCCTAATTAGGGTTTAGGAAATCCCAGATTTTAAATTAGGGTTTCCCGGCGTACAATTAAGGTTTTTAATTGTACAATTTATTTTTTAAATTTAAGATTAGGGTTTTAAATCCCTTATTAAGGTTTATTAATTACAAACCTTATCCGATCAATTATTGATCAACATAATCAACATACTGTACAAACAAATAAAAAATTGGGCTAAGAGGGAGGGAGTATACACGACCACATGAGGAGGAAAAGAACATGTGGTGAATTCATTTTGACAAGATTTTTGCAAGATTTATTCACCCACTCTATAGCCATGTGTTTCCATACCATTTAGTCTTATAATTTAACCAAGATCACAAGCAACATGAGAGAGAGAATATGAGATATTGTGTATGCATATAAGAGTTGTATGCATATATTTTTGCTAACTATAAATACTCCCACCACTTTTGCAATTAAAAGTTTTGTTCATTGCCATTTCCTTATTTTCCAAAAAAGAGAGAAAAAAATTGAAAGAGAAAAAAAGAGAGAGAGAGAAACCGTGTGCTTCAAAGGGAAAAAGGGAAGAGAGTTTACTCCTTAATACATCCAAAGTTCATCTCATATTGTGGAAGAACAAGGAAAGGTAGCCACCAAAAACAAAGGTATAAATCCTAACTTAAGTTTTTGTTTAATTATTTTGATAGTTGGATAAAATAAAGAACTTATGATCTTGAACTTAAAAAAAAATTAGATCTACATGTTTATGAGTGTTTTATTTGTGGATCTAACCAATTATTTGAGTGATAAAAAGTTGTATCAAAGCAAAAAAATAAAACTAGTTTTCTAAGAGTAGAAAACCCTAGTTTTTGTCTATTTTAAATGTCTACCATTTGAGATCTACACATTCTTTTTGTGATCCGTCAAAGAGCGGTACTAGATATGTGAGTTAACTGTTAAAACCAAGTGGTAACACTAAAAACTATTGATTTTACAAGCCATCACAACTATTTTAGCCAAAATAGTCCATCCCAGGGGTATTTTTGTCCGTTTATATGCTCTAAAATTTTTGAGAAAATATGGTAAGTTAGTATGATGAGTTACAAAGGTTTAGTCCAAAGATGGTGATTTATGGATGTGTAGAATGAAAGGTATGGATTTTACAAGAAAAGACTATTTTGAAAGTGAACCGAAATACCTTTTTATGTGTAACTCCAAAAATTGTAAAATTTTTATTGGAAGTAAATGTATATAACAGGAGCATACCTTGAAAATTTCATAAGTTTTGGACAAAAGGATGATTTATGATAATTGTTGTAAGATCTGACTGTTTTAGACCATTTCAAAATAGTAAATAAAATTGGAAAATTCCAGAAAAAATATATGTTCATGAGCAAGTTTATATGTTCATTTAACTTTGTTTTTATAATTATTTCACATTGTTGAAAATTCTACATTTGTTTAATGTTCATTAAATCCTAGAACTTATACGAATCTTTTATATTGTATAAGTGTTCAAGCTATCTTAAAAATTCAATTATACCTGAATTGTTTAAGTACCACGTCAATGCCATTTGTTTCGGCTAGACTAATATTTGATGAAGCGTTATGTTATTTGTGAACTGATTTGTTATTAAAAATTTAATGTCATTTATTTCGGCTAGACTAATATTTGATGAAGCGTTATATTATTTGTGAACTGATTTGTTATTGAAAATTTGATGCCATTTGTTTCGGATAGACTAATATTTGTTAAATCATAATTTTTTCTATTAATTGAACTGAGTTATTATTAAAGATTTATGCCACTTATTTCGGCTAGATAAATATTGATAATATATGTTGAAATCCTTAGAATTTCTTTGAATTCAATCCAAGTCATATTATTGTGGTACAGACTCATGATGTAAGAGTGAGAAGAACAACCCTTATAAAAATAAGGGGAACTTTATTGTCGAAAAACGTCACACGCTATTTTTGAGTATTATGCATAATCACAGGTACAGTGAGGCTGCTCACTTACGTACTTGCATGGGAGTATGATTTAATCTTTACGGTTAACTTATACTCTTGAGGTATTCGATCATTAAATGAACCGATAATTCCTCGAGAAGTTCTAGATCCATTTATGATCACTCAGCATGAAATCTGGAGAATAACCCTATTTATTGAATATTGTTGCAGTATTGCTAATTCTTCAAAATCAATTGAAATTGTTGAACCCTCGAAAGAATTTCACTCTTTCACTCTTGATGAGTTATTCTGCATGAAATTCTAGATAATCCTTGTTATTGGAAATGATTCATTGTTTCAATTACTTAACAATCTTTTGAATATTGTTGAAGTTCTAAAGAGTTAAACTCTTCTAATCATGATATATCATTCTTGTATTTAAACTTCCTAAGCGAATTAGTTGTTCACCCTTGCTATATCATGATATTATTTCAGTCAAGCCAGAATGTTTGAAGAAAGACAAAGAGAAGGCTTAATGTCAATTGAGTACTGATTATTATGTTATATAATGTTATAAACCTTTTGTATTATTAGATATGTAATATTAAGGTTAGTGAAACCTGAGATAATGTTATGTTTTTGTATTAAGGTATGTAATGAATGATGCAATTCATAAGAAATAAGTAGATAAATGTGATGTGTATGTTGTATCGTGAGCACCAAATCTGAGGTTCAAGGGACTCGAATTTGGGGACGTCATAGAACCAATCATTCAACCAGTTTTCTTAAAAACTTCTTATCTTTATTACATAGATTCTTCCTCAGTCCCAGTTGGGTAATGATCAAAACTCAATAAAGCATCACATAACACCCATAACAAGTTTTTTTTAGTTCAAGTTTTGGAAGATTATAATAATAACCCAAAGCATACTCTTATCAGTTTTTTAGTTGATATCATTTATCCTTTACGCACAAATTTAAATTTTATTAGTTTTATTTCTTTTCACATGTAATTTACAGATGGATTACATATTCAAATCCTGTAACCATCACCTTATAACACTAAAGTTTTACATGATCTTTCATTCAGAGCAACATAACCATCAACAGAGCTATAACATCTCAAAAGAAAAGATGATGGAAAGTTTAAGCTTACCTTTTACAGTTTTCTTTTCTTCTTTTTTCTTATTTCTGATGATCAAAGTCTCCGAGTTTGATCCTTACTTCCTTTTCTTTTCTCTTAACTGACCTTTATTCCTTCTAACTTTCTTTCTTTCTTTCTGTCAATATGCGAACAATATGTATTATGAGCAACCGTTGCAAGCTAACTGCATGGGTCTATTTAAAGGAAACCCATAGCTGGGGGTATAATAGTCACTGAGTACTGTTATAATCTTAACTGTAAGACCCCAACTTTTATGAATAAAGATGAATTTTCTATAATTATCATTCTTTGAATATTATGGAATGAATTTGATATAATGTTATAGTTGTGGGTAATAGTTATAAATTTTGCAAAGTACGCAAGTTGTTATATAATATTCGATTGGTCGGGGAATATTCATTTTAACATGAAATATTCGTATGTCGGCACAATCATTTGTGGACCCCACAACGAAATTATTGTCGGATTGAGAAAACGACAAAAATATTTTATGAAAATAACGACGGAAGTTTTATCGTTAACTATTGAAACACCCGGTGTTAAAAGTACAGGAATACGCGTGGTTGCATAGTAACACACGGTATTGATTATTGATGCTTACATGAGAATTCACTCAATTTTGTTCAATTATTGCTTCAGTAATTGTTGCATAATATCTCACGTTAATTGATTCAATTATTGTCGATATTTTATATATTATTAAATCAATAATTGAGACGACGAAGTTATTAATATTATTATTTGCAATATTAACGATGTCTAGAAGTTCTGCCAAGAAGAGGTTTGGTCACCTAATTGCGCGCCAATAGAGAAAAATCCTTATTGGAAAGCCCCCTCTTTCCTGGGAACGACCTGGTCGATTAATAGTGTGAATTATAATAATGATGATGAAGTTTTGTTTTATTAGTATTATTAATGTAATAAAACAGAAAAACTTTTTATATAAAACAACATACTTTTATAAAGTTATTCATTTTATTAGACTATAAATAGATTATATTATATTTTATTTAAAAGATTTTGTTTTATTAGAATATTTTATAGTAAACCAATCTGGACCGTCCGTTTAAAAGTAAATCAATCTGGACCGTTCAAGAATTAGTTACTATTCAGTCCATTCTCCTATAAATAGAAGCCCATTCTTTCATTATTTCTTATGAATTCACTGAAACTCTAGAGAAAGAAACTATAGAGAGAAAGAAGAAAGTATCCTGCTACGTCACTACTCCTATATTCAGTTGTTCTAAGGTAAGGGGTATTATTTCTTTCGTATTCATGAAGAAAATTTTTGTTATTCCATTTTTTTATTCTGTTGGAATAACCTGTATACGCGGTCTACCCTATACTTGGTGAAATTCTTCTGTTATTCCATTCTTTATCATTATGTTGGAATAACCTGTCTATGCGAAGTACCGCATACGTGGTGAAATTCTTCTGTTATTTTATTCTTTATTATTCTGTTGGAACATCCTGTCTGTGCGTTTACATATGACCTGGTTCTATTATTTATTATTCTATTGGAACATCCTGTCAGTGCGAATTTCGCCTGACCTGGTTCCGTTATTTATTATTCTGTTGGAATATCCTGTCTGTGCGTTTACGCATGACCTGGTTCCGTTATTTATTATTCTGTTGGACTAACCTGTCTGTGCAGTCTATCGCATGCCTGGTGATTTCTTTTGTTATTCCATTATTTATTATACTTAGTTGGTTAAAGTTTTAACTTCTATACTCCATGAAATTAGTGGAATATCCTTGATATTTATGCTTCATCCAGTATCTTTTCATGGAAATATTCTTCTGAGCATTTTTGAGTTTTACCCCACAAAGCAGTATCATGTTGACAATTTGGACGTTATTGGTTCCTGGATAAATTAATTCTTGAACTTATTTTATTGAATTCATATATCATTGTCATCATCCTCATGTTTATATTATGTTGAAAGTCATCTGTGGCATGTAGTGCATAGATGGACTTGGTATGATTATGACCAAGGATTATTCGGTATAATCATGACCGTAATGTTATAAATAATTTGGTAAAAGTCCTCATTGGCCCGTAGTGTATCGATGGACAGTTGTTGGCATGATCATGACCATTGATGAATACACAAATATCCTTGGCCCGTAGTGCATAGATAATTTGTGGTTGTGATACTAATGAATATCCTTGGCCGTAGTGCAGGGATGATGTTGATTATTTATGAAGCTGAGTCCCAGCGATAAAAGTGATGAAAAACCTTTTAAATCATAAAAGATAGTAGATTTTATTCTCTACTTGACTCTTTTAATGGATTGCTTGTTCCGCTGTAGTTAAACTTGATTTTTGTTATATTGTATCAGTTTAACACTGTTGAAGGCTAACGACAATTTATTTTGTATTATCTTAGTCATAATATTTCTTACTGGGCTAGTTGAGCTAACCCTTTTACTTTCATTGTTCTCTTCAGGAAATGAGAACGTAGCAGGAACTAGTCGGAGAACGGAGTGACGGTCCAAATAATAGCATTAGTAGTCCTCACTATTCTGTTAAATAGTGTGATAATAAATGTAATGAGGACTCAATTGAGTGTGGATATTGTCTAGATGACAATATTTGTATTAAAACTCACATCATATGTTTTGTCATATTTTACACGACTGTTGTATAATTAAGTTGTATTTGAATTTTGTACCATGTATTTGGCGACTCAAGATAGGTGATGTATACCTATTTTGGGGGTGTCACATTAACCATACCTTTGATGGTTAATTAACTGCCCACGATTAGGCTAACTACAACATACCGAATGTTACCTAATATCTCTTATTGGATAAGTGGTCTATTTGGGGTAGATAAGAAATTAATGCCTAGATGAGTCATGCCGATGACTCACCATCTGGTCCCCTCTTTCCTCTTTTACCTGAACATTTCTTACTTCTTTGTCCCTTATATTCTCTTTAGATAAGGCAAGTCACTTCATGTTTATCCCACATGGGATAAACATTACTTTGCCTTGCTTTGGCTCAAGTCTTAGATTTTAAACTTAAGTCTTGGGCTATGGTTCAACCCTAAGCTAAACCATCTTAACCCTTGACTTTACCCTTAAGCCAAACCTCTCCAAACCTAGGCTCAACACTAGCTAATTTTTAATTTCTTTGCCAAGCCTTAGAATTCTTAGGCTTAATTAGTTTAACTAATTTCGGTTAGACATTTTCTCATTCAGTTAGGTTTTTTAACTTTCTCGGTTACTTTTTTGTAATCCACTCAGTTATCCGAAAAATCAACTTTTAATTTTTGAAAATCCTTTTTCGTCACCGATCTCCCTTTTCTGAAGAAACGATATGTCATAATTCAAAAATTCAAAAAAATTAGTTTGTGTTTTTAGCTTGAATAGTGTTGTTACATTTTTTTCTCAAAAAAAATTTGTTTACCACATTTACTCTTTAAGCACTAAAAAACGCTTACATTACTCTTAGCTCGATCATATAACAACCATAAGTCACATAAAACACAAATTATCAATAAAATCTCATTTACAAAGCTTGCTCATTGCGATAATTACAATCTTCCCTCTTATAAAGATTCAGTCCCCAGAATCATAAAATAAAACATCATACAAAAATTTAGGGGTAATCTTTCTTTATCTTATCTTCGAGTTCCCACGTTGCTTCTTCGGCATCATGGTTCCTCCATACGATCTTCACCAAGGATATAACCTTGCTTCTTAAGACTGGTTCTTTTTTGTCAATTATTTGAATTGGCATTTCTTCATACGTCAAGTCTTTTTAACCATTTTTGGTTCATATTCTATTACATGATAATAGTTAGGTTTATACGGACGTAATACTGACACATGAAACACATTATGTACATGTTTTAATTCAAGAGGTAAGGCAACTTCATATGCCACCTCTTATACCCTTGTTAGAACTTCAAACGGTTCGATAAATCGCAGACTTAACTTTCTTTTATTGTCGAAGCGTATATTCCCCTTTCAGGGTGATACCTTCAAAAATGCGTATGACCTGACTTCAAAATCTCTTTTCTTTCGATGCTGATTTGCATACTTCTTCTGTCGATCTTGAGCTGTTATTAGTCGCTTACGTATTAACTTAACAACATCGGCGATCTACTGCACTAATTTTGGTCCCAACAGTCAACGTTCCCCTACCCCATCCCAACATAGTGGCGTTCTGCACATTCTTCCATATATCTCTTCGTAAGGTTGCATGCCTATACTAGCGTAATAGATATTATTATAAGCAAACTCAATGAGTGGTAGTTGCTCATTCCAAATTCCCTTGAAGTCCATGATACAAGCTTTCAACATATCTTCTATGGAATATATCTTCCTTTCATGCTAGCTATCTGTCTAAGGATGGTACGTTTTACTCAACCTCAACTGTGTTCCCTTATGCTCTTGCAAGTTCTTCCAAAAATGCGACATGAACCGTGGATCCCTATCCGACACAATCAAAACTGGCACTCCATGTCTAGAATAATTTCCTTGAAATAAAGTTTAGCTAACTTATATAAGTTAAACTTCACCTTAATCGACAAGAAATATGCTAACTTGGTCAATCGATCCAATATAACCCATATAACATCAATCCCTTTTTGCGTAACTCGAAGTCCTACCATAAAATCTATTATGATATGCTTACATTTCCATTCTAAAATTTCTAGCGGTTGTAATAACCCACTTGGCTTTTGTTGTTCGACTTTGACCTTCTGGCAAGTCAAACACCTACTAACGTAATTTGTGACTTTTTTCTTCATATATGGCTACTAAAAATGTTATCAGAGATCTTGATACATCTTCGTATTATCTGGATGTATCAAGTATCTCAAACAATGAGCCTCTTACAAAATCTCTTCTTTAAGTTCAGGCATAATCAGAACCCAAATTCTTCCTTCAAATCTAATTATTCCCTCATTATCGAGTCAATACTTGATTTCCTCACCATCAAAAATCCTCTTTCTAATCTTCTCGCACTCCTCATCTGTGAGGTGTGTTTTGTTTACTCTGTCCAAAATGGTTTGACACGTATCCATTATAAACAATTTCTCATCTGATTCCCTCAAAAGTTTCACCTCTAATTCTATTCTTATCATCGCTGTTATCAGTTCTTCTTGAGTTGTTAACATCGATAACTTCTCCCAAGTCTTTCTACTCAAGGTATTGACCCCCATATTCGCTTTACCTGGATGATATATAATATTATAATCATAATCCTTGATCAATTCTAACCTGTTAGTTCCCGAAAACACAATAGTTATCTAGAGGGGGGGGTTGAATAGATATTAAAAACTTTTCTTTGTTTAAAAACTGTTTTGATAAATCTTTTAAGCACATCGGAACTATTGATTCTTTGGAATCCCTTTTAGATAGAAGATTAAAGAGAGAAAGTCAATTATTGCAGTTAGAGCAGTTATAAAGACATAGTTGTTTTTAAGTGGTTCGGAGCACTCAAAGCTCCTAGTCCACTCTTATACTCCTTGAGTAAAAAATCCAGTAAGGTTATCTTTTACACTTTATGAATCTCATAGATTCCTTCTAGACCAGCAGTCTAGGAACTTCTAAGTTCACTTTTGAACTCTTCAAGTCCAGCAGACTTAGCTCTTCACAGTT
This sequence comes from Panax japonicus, assembly GCA_020205505.1. NCBI lineage: Eukaryota > Viridiplantae > Streptophyta > Magnoliopsida > Apiales > Araliaceae > Panax > Panax japonicus. The sequence continues at coordinate 48,074,597 of CM035114.1, forward strand.
CACTTAGAACTCTTCAAGTCCTTCTGGCTTGGAACTTCTTACTTCAGTAGATTGATGATTGTTGAGTTGTGATTGAGGCTACTCAGTTACAGTTAAGCACTTATTCGAAAGAACTGAGTAGCTGAGCAAGCTTTCCCTTTTTCTCAGATCGTAGAGTTCAGCATTTAGAGTTCTTGTGCGTTTTGTTCAATACTTGCTTAACTTTTCTCATCTATCTTTGATCTGTATATATATGATCTTGAAATCTATCCGTTGAAGTTATCTGATGAACCATTAAATGCGTTTGACATTTCTAAGCTTTGATGGAGACTTTTCTGCACATCTACTGAATTACACTCTGGCCCACTGACACAGCTGACTTCTTTCTCACCTAACACCTCAAAAGGTGTTTTCCTCTGTCCAATGGTCCTTTTCTTAGCTTTTTGAATACATTTCTTTTGATCAATACTAAGGATATCTTTTGTACATTAGGACTGGTGAGAGCTTCAACGTTCAAAACCCATTCCATATTTGTTGGAGTCTATCTTGAAATGAATGATATGGCTTGATGTTTCTGACACAAGGCATATGTCACTCTACTATCAATATCATAGTGTCTTGTCATATTGGTGCTTGTACTTAAGAGATCACTACGATTTCTCACTACGATCTGTTAACACTACGATCTTCACTTGCTCGTCTTGCAGACTCTGCATTTCTGAGAGCACCCTACGATCTCTGAGTTAGCTTGGCAAACGTCTGGACCACTCTACGATTCCTGGAGAGGCCCTTCAAGGCAAATACACTACGATTATCTCAGCTCTACGATCTTGCCTTAGCTTCTGCATTCCGTTGATCAGCCGAATAGACTACTAGCCTATCTATTTCTTTCTAGCCATAGATCAACCTAACATATTTGATCTCCTTATCTATATAAGTAAGCATTAAAAGGCTAAGATCAACCTAACAACTATGATCTATCACTAAGTCCTTGTACATATATTCTTTGAATGACTTTATATAATCATGAGCTTTTTCTTAAAACATCAAATCACAATATGCATTCTTCCAACATAACCATCTCATTTGCCTCAAATTTAACTCTTTCTAGGTGAAGATATATTTCAGGCTCTTGTGGTCTTTATATATCTCACACTTCTCACCATACAGGTAATGCCTCCAAATTTTTAAGGCAAATACCATTGATGCTAACTCCAAATCATGAGTAGGATACCTGTTCTCATAATCTTTCAACTGTCGTGATGCATACGTAATGACTTTACCGTTCTGCATAAGTACACAACCAAGTCCCTTATGTAAAGCATCACTATACACCACAAAACTACCAATCTAATCTAGTAAGGACAAGACCAACACAATGCTTTAATTTATCTTTTCTTGAGCTCTTGAAAGCTCTCCTCACATTTTTCTGTCCATAGAAACTTCACCGACTTCCTCGTCAAATTTGTCAACGGGGTAGCTATCTTCAAAAAATCTTGGCTAAATCTTCGATAGTATCCCGATAACCCTAAGAAACTACGCACTTTGATTGGCATCTTTGGCTACTCCCAATTAATTATAGCCTCCACTTTTACTGGATCAACGAATATTCCCTTATTGTCAATCACATGACCCAAAAACTACATCATCTCTAGACAAAATTCACATTTAGTGAATTTAGTATACAACTTGTCATTCCTTAGTGTCTTTAGCACTAACCGTAAGTGTTCAACATGATCCTCATGCGTCTTAGAATAGACCAGGATATCATTTATGAGCACAACTACATATTTGTCAAAATATTGTTTGAACACTCTATTCATCATATCCATAATTACGGATGACACATTTGTCAACCCAAATGACATTACTAGAAACTCGTAATGACCATAACAAGTTTTGAATATCGTCTTTGATATATTATCACTATTGACTTTCAGATGGTCATATCCAATCCTTAAGTCAATCTTCAAAAAATATTTTGCACCCTTCAAATGATTAAACAAATCATCAATCCCAGGCAATGGGTACTTATTCTTAATAGTCACTTTGTTTAACTCTCTATAGTTGATATAAACTCTTAACGACCCATCATTCTTTTTCACAAACAACACAGGTGCTCCGCATAGAGACACATTTGGCTAAATGTACCTCTTATATAACAATTTTTGAAGTTGAATTATCAACTCCTTCATCTCAACTGGCGCCATCCTATATGGTGCCCTTGAAACTGGTGCCGTACCTGGCATAACATTTATCAAAAATTTGATCTCCGTATCTGGTGAAAGACCTGACAATTCATCCTGAAATACATCCACAAATTCATTTACTACGGGTATTTGACCCATATCTGACCCCACTCGTTGGGTATCTACAACGTAGGCTAAATAACACACACATCCTTTCTTAAGTAATTTCTTTTCTTGCAGTATTGTCCGACAACATGAATGTTTAGGCGATTTACATCCATAAAACACTACCTTAGAACGCTTCATAATTTTAAGGTTTACTAGCTTCTTTTGGTAATCAATTATTTCCCCATGATTGAGTAACCAATCCATTCCCGAAATTACATCAAATTCCCTAAGCTGAATCGGAATTAAATCTACCGATAGTTCATGACCCTATATCTAAATGCAATAATTTCTATAAACGTTCTCAACAAGGATTACTTCTTTGTTCATAACTTCTATAGTTAGGGAAGTCTCTTGATTCTCTAGAGGCATACATCACTTTCTAGAAAATTCATGCGATATGAAAGAATAGGTCGCATCTGAATCAAACAATACATAAGCATTAATATTATTATTTCGAGACGATACCTAAAACTACATTGGCAGATGAAATTACATTGTGGACCGTCATGTTGAAGGTCTGAGCTGTTGGTCTATTTGGTGGAGCTGGACCTATTATTATCAGCTTTTCACTTTGTTCCCCTTGCTGCAACTCCCTCTGTTGTTCTCCTTTCTTCGGGCAATTCCTTGCCATATAGTCTATTAAACCACGGATAAAACACCCACTATTCTTCTTTGGATTGGGGTAGTTAGAAGAAATGTGTCCCTCCTACCCGCACTTATAACACGCTGACTTACCTTTCAGGCACACTCCTGAATGGTTCTTCCTACAAGTCTTGCATGCCTCAACCCTTTTCTTAGGGTCCCCTTGTCTATTTTTGTTATTCCCAAAATTATTCCATTTCCTCTTCTGGCTGGTGCCACTGCCCACCTCGGTTTTGACCGATCCCTTAGTCTTACCCTTATTCTTTCTCTCTTTATTGTAGAGGTTCAAAGCCTCATTTCCTCCATCGGCTATAATATCCTTCTCTAGGATCATTCCGAATAACCCTATCTGCTCAAATCTCCTCGTCTTCCTCTCCTCCGTATTAACATGATGCAGAGTAAAACATCTCAGTTAATTGAACTTGGCTATATACCGGGATACTATCATGTCCCCCTGTTTCAGATCTAGGAACCGCATTTCCATACGGCTCTTCAAATTCTAAGGAAAATAGTTCTCGAAAAATATTTCTTTAAACACATCCTAAGCAACTATACTTGCTTCTGCCCATCTTTGGTTGGCCTACCACCAAAAGTTAGTCTCCCCTTTCGTTAAGTAGGTAGCAAAAATAGTTTTCTTCTCTTCTCCTACTGTAATGACCGAAAAAATCGAATTAGAATATAAATAGATTTTATTTGATTTTATTGAATAAAATGAGATTATATGGATTTATTCTGTGTTATATGTTTAAAGATGAGACAACCTGAATTTTTAGAAATTATTAAAATAAGAATTTAGTAAATAAAATTCTTATTATGAGATGTGTGTGGTTCGAATAAGAATATATATGCGTTATATTTTTTAATATGTGATTTAGTGTGAAGAGAATTAAATGTTTATATATAAAAGATCTATATATATATATATATTCGTATGTTGGGGTAGTGAGATTTAATATTTAATTAAATTATTGAAGAAAGTAAATGACATTGTTACGAAAAGGAAATTAACTAAATAATATTAGTTAATTTAATTAAGTTCAAAATTAAATTATGAAATAATATAATTTGAGAATTATGGCTTTTTGGCAATGGAATTTATCGACGTCGAGAAATTTTCCATGGTTTTATTTTCTCTACCCTTTATGTGTTTTATGTTAATTTGATCTTGCTTAAAGGATGAGATTTTTAGAAAAGACCGACATACAATGTCGACGATTTGAAAAGCTTGATTTTAATGATTGAGCTGAATTAGACAGAGCTTCCAGTTGATATGAGTTTAAGTGGATGTATCAATTTATCCGAGTTTTGAAATATTTTTGCAATATGACCCAATATGCGACTCTACTTAATTGGTCTGGAACTCGAGATTCATGGAGTTCGGGGGCTTGCTTAAGTGAGGGGGAGGTGTTAGACATCCCCCGACTTCTGTGAAATATGGTTACTGCTACTTTTTTTTATTCCCTATGCATTGTGTGTGTATGTGTGTGTTTGAAAGCTTTAGATTGAAAAGATGTTTTGTGCTTCATTTAAAAGTAGTGCTATGCCTCTTTTGCACCTATATACAAAGGGTTTGATTTAATGAAAAGTTTGTTTTTAAACAGGCACATGAAAGTGAAGTTTTGAAAATATGTTTTCAAACCCTTTCGCTTGCACAGGAATTGAGGCCTTTGATACTTCCATTTTATTCCTTATTCGGCTTGATTTAATTTTATTTCTTGAGATGCGAAGCATCTACGAGGCTAGATATGAACTATTTACAAGGGCCGAACTTCTTATGAGCATGTAAAATGTCAAAGTAAGCCCAAATATAAGACCCCAACTTATTATTAATGAAATTTAATTTTCTCAATTTATTATTTTGAAATAGTAAGGGTTGATTTGATTAATGTGGATAGTTATGGGTAAAATACGCAAATATTTTGAATAAGCAAATGGTTATAAAATAATCATTATTGTCGAGGAATATTCGTTTGGTCGTGGAATATTCGTACTGTCGGGGAATATTCGTACGACGGCGCAGTCTTTTGTGGGCCCCATAACGGAAAGCGATTAGATGAAGAAAACGACAAATATAAGTTGTTTAAAAATAACGGCGTAATTGTTACCGTTAATACTATTAAAATACTCGGTGGTTAAAACACAGTAGCACACGGTATTGCACAAATTATTAATTCTTACGTAAGAAGGCACTACTCAATAATTGTTACAGTAATTACTATTCAGTATTTTATTTTATTGATTCAATAATTGTTGCGTTGATTTTTTTTATATTACTGTTATTTCAATAATTGTCACTACACAGTATTTTTCATTATCGAAGCAATAATTCATATTATCTGAATAATATTATTAGATAACATTATTGGCAATGTCTAGAAAGTTCTGTCTAAGGAGAGGTTTGGTCACCTAATTGCGCGCCAGTAAGGAGAGATCCTTATTGGAAAACCCCCTCTTTCCTGGGAACGGCCTGGTTGCCAGTACTGTGATTCTGTAATATTATTTGTGAATAATTAATTATTGATTTATATGACGAGAAAAATATTGATTTTATAAGGATATAGATGGAGAAAATTTTTAATGTGACAATTGTTAAAAATTGAAATAATTATTATATTTTAATAATATAATAATGATGATATTTTTACGATGAATGTGGGATATATGAGTATATGTGGAGGAGGAGTATTTTTGTTATCAAAAATATTTAAAACATGTTAAACATGTCGCTGGACCCCATTTCTTGACTGAAATTTGATTATAGCCTGTAAAATTGCCCGTTTGTGGATTTCGGTCAATTTTTATTTGAAATTTGGAAAAACATCCTTCTGCAAAGTTGTAGATAATGGAATTTCCTATGAAAGGTCGCGAGTTTCAAAATTTTCTAATAAAGGGCTATTTATTATGAATTATTGAAGTTCCGAAGCTCCGAAATAATTGATTTTTGGAAGTTTAAAATAATTTAAATTAGAAAAACGTTTTTATTACTTTTCTAGAAGGCTGGCATGTGGGAAATGTTAGGACCTGATTTCCAAAGAGGCATAGGAAAATTTATTATTAATAATATATTTATTAAATTTTCTACTTTGGTGTTCTAAGCATTTTCCTATAAATAGGGTGCTTAGGTTAGAATTGAAAATCACACCAGAAACTGAGGTTTTCTCTCTCTATATTATCGAGCGTATTCTTGTGAGTATTTTTAGTATACTTTGAGTATTGCTATACAGTGCAAGTTGAAGTCATAGCCTATATCCGGTGTTTCAACTAGAAGTACTGTCTTTCGAGGTAAGGGATGTTATTTTATTCGAAAACGATATTATTTCTTCAATATCATTATCCCGAATTATCGGTTGGAAATTTTAACAAATTTGGAACTTTTTCATGTCGGGGTTACTATTTATGAGTTACTATTCACGAGTTACTATTCACGAGTTACTATTCATGAGTACTATTTATGAAGCATGATGATGTTTTTTGTGAAATTTCTATCGTTTGGTGTCGGAGTTACTATTCACGTATATGACACTATTCACGTATACGGCACTATTCACGAATACGACACTATTCACCAAAAAATGAAATTTCTTCTTTTCGTCTAAAATATCTATTGTAGATACTAGCTTTGATTATATCCATGTTTTGATCATTCTTGAATTTTACCCCACTCCGGTTATTTATGAAGTATTTTTGAACTTGGATTGTTTAAAATACGAATCTTAATATTTGTTCTTTTGTTTCACTGGATTCGTTTCCTTTAAAATATTTTTCATCATCCTCAGTCGTAAATGATGAAATTTCTGAATATCTTTGGCCTGTAGTGCAAAGATGAATGATTTCTTGATGAATATCTTTGGCCCGTAGTGCAAAGATGAACAGGTGTTGAGATGAACATGACCGACTAATTAATATCTTTGGCCCGTAGTGCAAAGATGAACAGGTGTTTAGATGAACATGACCAACTAATGAATATCTTTGGCCTGTAGTGCAAAGATGAATATTTGATTCCAGATATATATTAATTGATGTTACAGGGATAAAATATCGACGATGAACTTTTAAATTCATATATAAAACTGTTTGCATTCTCTACTTAACTCTTCTAATGAATTGTTGTTTTTGCTGCACTTGTTGATTTAAAACTGGTTGTCTATTATATTTTATTAGATTTTTCCCTGTTGAAGACTAACGATAATTTATTGTATATTATCTTAGTCATAATATTTTTTACTGGGCTAGTTGAGCTCACCCTTTTCCTTTTTGTTCCATTTTTCTTCTCAGGAGGCGAGAATATAGCGAGTACTAGTCGGGGTATGGAATGAAGGTTCTAGAGAGAGTTGTTTAGTAGTCCTCACCATTTTTGAAAAATAATGTATCAATAATTATGATGGGGATTTATTTGCGTGTAGATATTGTCTAGACGACAATATCTGTATTTAAACTCACAGTTTATATGTTGTAATAATAAAGTTGTAGTTATTTCTGTACCATGTATTTGGCGACTCAGAATGGGTTGGATGGAATGGACCTATTTTGGGGGCGTCACAGTTGATATCAGAGCTTAGGGATATGATCTCTGGCGGAGATCGAGGAATAGAACTAGGAGGGGAGAGACGAGTAAATCCTTTTGCTAGTGTGTCCTACCTAAGCTTATTTGTTAGTTGGTCAGTATATAGGGATATTATGTGATTTATTAATTTCCTTAATTCACCCTTGTTTTATGACAGTATTTGAGAATGTCGACTGAGAATATTAACAGTGGAAATGAGACCGTGGAGACGCCTGTACTCACCAAAGAGGAGAACGTGCAACAGGCTGGCAATGTACCTCCTGTAAACAACACCACTGAGTAGATGATGAACGACGGGATGTTTAGAAGCTTTTTGCAGTTCATGCAAAATCAGACGAGGGAGACTCGTGTTCAAAATACAGGAGGAAATGATAGCAATTCACGGGTGGTCATAGCCACGCAGTTCAAAGAGTTGGGACCACCAGAATTCTGGAGAAAGCCGGATCCGATTAATGCGGAGACGTGGGTTAAACAAATTACCAAGATATTCGATGTCTTGGGATGCACGGAGGAACATAAATTTCCATTCGCTACTTTTATGTTCCGTAACGAGGCAGATTACTGGTGGGAATCTGTGAAGCGTACCCATCCAGCTGCACTCAGCATGTCATGAGAGACTTTTCAGAAACAGTTCAATGACAAGTACTTCCCTGAAAGTATTCGTCATATGAAGTAAGTGGAGTTTATTAGACTGGAGCAGAATAACATGACGGTGTCCCAGTACGAGGCGAAGTTTGCGGAGTTATGCAGGTTTCACCTCATTTGGTGGAGAATGAGGAACGTATGACGCGGATGTTTCTGAGAGGTTTGAAACCCGGCATACGCCAGTATCTCATTTCTCATAAATTTTCTCTCTATTCAGATGTTGTAAACAGGGCTCAATTATTAGAGCGAGATAACGAGTACGTTCAACCGAGGGACCATAACCAGGATCATACCGAAGATAGCAGTCATCAGAATAACGATAACCAGCGGAGAAAGAAAAAGACGGACAAAAATGGTAACCACTTTGGTGGTAATCGTGGCCATAAAAATAGAAGAAGTGAGTCGGGAGGAGATTTTAAAAAGAGGAGATTCAACAACGACCATGTGAAGACGTCAGCGCCAGTAGCAACTGGTTCTAAGGGAGGAGAAAGACCACCGGTCGTATGTTACAAATGCGGGAAAGAGGGACATATCAGCCCAAACTGTCCACAACAGTTTAAGGTATGCTATAATTGTGGAAAAGAAGGGCATATCGCTCGAGATTGTACGGTATCGAAACCCAGTCCAGCGGGAATGGTGACTCAAAAGGATGTCCCAGAAAAGTCAAAGTCAACAGTTCCTGGAAGAGCGTTTGTCGTGACCGGTCAAAATGCGAGGAACCCTAACGAAGTTAGCACGGGTTAGTTAATTATAAATTCTTGCAAAGTTTATACCTTACTAGATACCGGTTCTACCCATTCTTTTATCTCTCTTTCTCGCGCTCAACGTTTGAATTTAACTACGGAGAAATTAGACTTTGACCTATTTATGGAGACTCCGTTAGGAGAAACATTCATTACATCCATTGTTTAGAAATCTTGCTTGATTCAGGTTCGCACTATCACATTACCTGTTATCCTTATTTCTATAGAGATATTTGCTTTTGATGTGATTTTAAGGTTAAATACTCATCATGCCGAAATTGATTACTTTTGTAAGGTTGTTAGTTTTCATATTCCTAAGCAACCTGTTATTCGAATTTAAGCAATCAAACCATTGTAGTCAAACATCTTCATATCAAGCCATGAAGTCATTCGTTTATTACGGATGTCAAGTTTTCTTAATCCATGTTATGGATTTGAATAAAGACACATCAGATTTGAATAATATTCCTGTTGTTATTGATTTTTCCTGACGTATTTCCTGAAGAATTTCTTGGCTTACTCCCAAAGCCTGATATTAAATTTTGTATCGACTTTGAACCCGGTACAAAACTCATTTCTAAAATCTCATATCGAATGGCTCCTATTGAACTTCAGGAATTAAAAATTCAACTATAGAATTTGGTACCCGAGCCTTTATCTGGTGACTTCCTTTGTGGAATGCACCGAAGCCAGACTCTCCGTAGGGGACAATATTCATGCGATAGTAAACTGATAGGTGTCATTGTAACGTGCTATCCAAGGTTGGGATATGAGTCACAGTTGAGAACAACCTAAGTCGGTAATCGAAATACGTAGCTTTCTAGGCTTAGTTGGTTATTATCGGAGATTCGTTGAAGGATATTCTCGAAAAGCTATTCCATTAACGCAGCTGACTCGTAGAGATACAAAGTTCGAATGGAGCAAGGAATGTGGGAAGAGCTTCGAAGAACTCAAGAGGAGACTCATTTCAGCACATGTTCTGACCATGCCATCCTGGAAAAGCGAACGTGGTAGCTGACGTGTTGAGTAGAAGATCGTATACAAGTATGAGTACGATATTGTCAAAGACTCATTTCGTATAATTTACAAATAATAGAGATGGAGATGAAAACTCTAGGTACCCACGTGATGATATACGAGTATAATCGACTTTAATCGATAAAGTTAAAGCTGTTCAAGCTACACACCGGAGCTGATGAATTTGAAGAAGGAGGTGCAAGAAGTTGTTATTTCAAAAGCGAGAATCTGTAAAGTCCCTGAACCCGGATACTTGAAACCCGAACTCGGTACTTCATGATACCATTTCTATGAGCAGAAATATTACTTAATAATAATAACAATGATATAAATTATAAACTTATCTTACCTTTATTAGAGTTTAATCCCAAGTACGCAACTTTTACTATATGACACCATACACCTAATCTGTATGCTTTCCTTTTCACTTCCTATAGACCGATCCTTCTGATTGTTCACATTTATCTGAAAACATTTAAATTAAGCAAGGATGAGCATTTGAGTGCCCAGCAAGTATTATATATATATATAAGTTAAATTTTTTTTTTAAATGTTTTCTTTATAATATCCATCTAGAACAAGTCAATAGTTGTGAAGTATTCTGAACCGATATTAATAACATAACAACTCTCTTTCAAATTTTTGAAACTACGTATTGACTATAAATAAAGTGTAAGTGACATTCTATGAACATTATTTTTATTTTCGAAAAGGTTTAACAGAACTTCATCTGCAAACCGTCATAACTTACGGACACGGGGGTGATCAACCCGTTGTGCCCTGCATTGATCAATACTGCATTACAAGAACGATGTTATCATTTACTTGGTCCGCCTTGGGCGCATAAAAGTTTTCCCATGAACGGGATGTTCATATTTGTCAGGGTTCTAAATAAAAGGTTTTATTTTATCCAACAATAATCTATAGTTCAACATATATATATAACAAAGGGGTATCAACATGTGATTAAATACAATGATTATCCAAGTGAGAACACTTGTATTATCATTTCTAGCAATTAACGAATAGAATATATATCGGTATTATCATATACTAACATGTTGACAATCAAATGGTGTATATAATATAGATTTAACAATCTGTATATTAATAATAATAATTCTGAACTTCTCACTTCTGTCCATTGCATAAAAGAAATACAAAGCTAGGATACTTGCCTGATGCGCTGCTTACAATTCTCAACTTAGTTCTATCTTTCTATCACGACCTATCATTAATCAAATCAATCGTTCGATTAGAACAGTATACCGTAACACATAGTACTGCATTTCGCAGTCAGCACATAACCTAATCATCTTATCACACATGTTCAACAATCATGGCATCACAAACAAACATCAACACATTCCTAATCACATTGTCACACAACCTTAATAACCATTGAATCACAAATAAACAGTTAACTAATCACATTATCTAAGTCCAGATCAATTTCTGAAATATGTCGGTCTACCGACATCTTTATCGGGTAAAAAAAATCGAGTCTAAGACTCTAAACAGTTGACCAATATCCATTTAGACTAATTAAATAATAGCCATATCATTTTTCATGACCTTAGAATAATTATAAAATAATTATTACCATTTACCATAATTTTTGAAATATCAGAATCATTATTAAATGATTTAAATATTAAACAATTCTATTATCATTAATATTTAATTAATATTAAACTATTAATGAAACCATTGCCAAAATATTAAAGTTATTTATAATAACTTAAAAATATTTTTAAAACATTTATATTACCCTTAAATGATTTTTAAAACATTTAAAATCATCATTAAATAATCACCATTAATATTTCAATATTAATGAACTATTATCTAAATATTAAAAGTCATTAATTATAACTTAAAATATTTTTAATTCATTTATATCCCTTTTAAATGATTTTTAAATAAATAAAACCATTTTTAAACTATTTATTTAATATAATTATTAAATAAACTTAATATCATTAATAAATCATTAATATTAAATTATTAATGAAATTATCCTTTAAATATTAAAAGTTATAGTTTATAAATTAAAATATCTTTAAACACTTTATTTTTATTTAAAATGATTTTTAAATTAATAAAATCATTTTTAAACTAATTTATTTAATATAATTATTAAACAACTTTAATATCATTAATAATCATTAATTAATGAAATTAATCATTAAATATTAAAATTTATATTTTATAACTTAAAATATTCTTAAATACCTTATTATTATTTAAAAGGATTTTTAATATAATAAAAATCATTTTTAATTCATTTATTTAATTCATTTAATAAATAACTTAACTATCATTAATATTAATTTATTAATGAAAATTATCACAAAATATTAAAAGTTATCAAAAATAACTCAAAATTATTTTCTAACACAATAATATAATTTTTCTTGAATTAAAACCAATTTTAAATAATTTATCTAATATTGTAATTAAATAAATAAATACCATTTATATTCCAAAAATATTAAATATTTTCGAAATATATCCAAAATAGTTAAAAACTATTTTTCAGACTTTAAAATAATTTTTCATAATTTATTATGTATTTTTAATAATTAAAAACCATTTTTATCAATTTTTTATTAATTTCTTGAAATTATAAATAAAACTGTCGCTAAAGGGCTATAGCGACACTTTCTGTCGCTATAGGTGTTCTTGAGCCTCAAGAACACTGACAGTCAGTGTTCGAGTTGCTCCCTTTGACCGAGTTTAATTCACAGTGTAAACGAGTTCTGAGTTAGCTCAAACATTAGTTGTATAGTACTCATGTAGCACTACAACATCCAACACTCACTTTGATCAATCAATAACACAATAAAAAGATATGATCTGCCAAACATGCTGTCAGACCAAATCTGGGCTTCATCAGAAACCCAGAAATTCGAGCAGCCACTTTCCAACTCAAATTATTTTCGGTTCTGGTCATGGTTTAAGTTGCTTGATGGTTCAAAGTTATAGCACATACATCATAGTACATTTACAAATCAACAGATCGGTATATCTACAACAATATCAAACATTACAGTGTGGTCAAACTATGCCAGAATCTATGTTCTTCCGGTTTCTGGGTTTTTCCCAGAAACTCAACCGTGGTCGAGTGGCCAGTTTTGACCGTCCACTGTGCTCGGTATAAGGATGTTTGGGAGAGTCTAAATACATGGATTTAAGGTAAATATTACAAGCTACAACTTTGTTACCAACAGATCAACAAACAAGCATCAAAGATGTCAGATCAGGGCCGTTCAAAAACTGTCAGACGCTGATTTTAAACTTTCTAGGCTGCCCAGATCATCCTCGGTCAAGGTCGGTCAACCGACTTTGACCGAGTATAACTTGGAATCTAGCTATTAAAAAGCTTCCATTTCACTTCCAGAGTAAAGATCTTACATCATACTACAATAATCAACACTTAAAACACAAAAATCAAACATGTACAGAGATCTACACGACCTGACATTCGTCGTCAGACAACTGATTAAAAATTTTCCAGAATTTGTAAATCTTCAAATTAGAGCATCTAGATGTTATGGATCTAACATCTAGCAACCCAGATCATCATTAGACAACATAAACAACATATTTTAACAACAAAACACAAGATCTAACAACAACTTTTAAACAAAAATTCAAGGTAGGGTTTTATACCTTTCTTGGTTTGATCTTGATTCTAGGCTACTGTTTTAGTAAGTGTGATCGTGGGGCTGTGTTTTGGGACTATAAAACTTACAAATTTCATGGGTTTTAGAGAGAGAAGTTCTAACATGAGTGTGGTGATCAAATGGAATTAAAAAGTAACTTTCTCTCTCTAAATCTATATTTATAGTAAGCTAGATGCAAGAATCTGATGTTGCTGTCATTACCTGGCTGGTTAGAATAGATTTTTGACACATGGGATTATCTAGGGTTGGTGAACAACCCAAGATTTGGAAAGATTTGCAAGAAAGCTCAATGAAATAAAATTAAAAATGCTATTTTAGTAATTTAACAAAGTAATTAAGGGTATTCTTGTCCATGGTACTTGAATCTAGGTTTTAATCACTAGATTTTAATCCTTAAGGTTCCTCAAATAATTTCTAGGGCTTGAACAATTAAGACTAAAGCTCAATAAAATTTTAATTATAACTTACTAATTAAAATTTAAGGTTTTAATAGAAAATTAGGGTTTTTAAAATATCTTAGGGTTTTCAAAAAAATAAATTAATTAGGGTTTCTAGATCATATAATTATCACTGACTTTGCTAATTTAGCAATTAGGGTTTAAGATTTTGATAATTACGATTACCGATTTATAATTAGTTTTTCTAATTATCAAATTAGAATTCTATGTATTAGGGTTTTAATTTCTATATCACCAGTCGTTAATCACATTATTATGATTACATAACGGCTTAACCAATTCTCAAAGTCGTGAATGACTTTCGCATTAAGGTTTCAAATTAATTAGGGTTTCAAAAAATTAATTTAGGGTTCTAGATTTTAGGGTTTTAATTTACTAATTAGATTCACCTTAATTAGTAATTAAAGTCTATCATACTTGATATTAATCATAATAACACTATTTCTGACTGATCAAACCTCTGGTTTAAGTTTCCGAATTATGGTTTCTAATTATTAGAAAATCAAATATAATTAGGGTTTACCTTTAAAGTTAGGGTTTTCTATAATTAGCAAAATATTAAATAACCCATAATATATATCATATAACAGTCTTGAACTCACAATTTATTTTCAAATTAGGGGTTTCCACCGAAAACTAGGGTTTAACCAATTAACATTAGGGTTTTTAAAACTAAACACCATAATTGACCAATCATCATCAACACGTACACACGGCACACATTTATTGCACTAAAAAATAAAAATATAATTAATATTATATTATTATCACCATTCCTCATTCCATAATCAGAAATAGGTTTTATAAAATATTATTAGAGTTTGATCGTAATATAATAAAACTGTTTCACACATTAACATTACACACATAACCATACATATCTATAACACTGAAAAATAATAATATAATATTATTATTCTCATTCCTTAATCAAAACCCGAAATTAGGGTTTGGATTCCATATCTGATTTATCTTGCATGAATAACATTCTTAATTAAGTTAAAATATTTAATTTAACATCTTGAACAAATTCATATAATGAAATAATCATTATAATTATTCTAAAATCATTTCATATATTATTTAAATAATATAAAATTATATTTTCCTTAAAAAAAATAATTAATAAAACATTTCCCATAAGGAATTAATTAATATAAAAATTATAATTGATAATAATCAATAGTTCTAAAAATAAATTTATTTGCAAATATTTATGTAATAAATATATTTTTATTTACCACATAAATACATTTATATATTATCTTGTACAAATCCTAATCCTTATAATAATAATAAAAAAAAATTATACGCAAAATTTCAGTTTTATTTATTTAGAAAATATCGGGTTGTCACATTCACCCTCCCTTATAAAGATTCCGTCACCGGAATCACCTTTTAAAACCTATACATACCAGGGTTCAGAGCATACACAATCATTGCAAATAGATCTCGATCATGATTGATCGAATCGATCTTTAACTATCACATAAAGCTTGTCTTTCTGATTAAACGGAAATTTGATTTCTAAAAGAACTCAAATTCCTCCTTCAAAATAATTTATAAAAATAATTTACTATATATAAGAAATCAATATTTAACAAAATAATATTAGTTCGAGTAATACCTGGAGTTGCATCTCCGGCTGCCACGATATCTTGAACGTCATGTTGAAGACTCTTGCGGTTGATTCTGTTGGCTCGCTTGTTGATGTCGGTCCCGTTGTCGCCAATGTCCTGCTGCCTTTTTCTCCGTATTCGCATTCCTTACCTCCATTCTCCTTCTTGAACAGTCTCCCACCTTATTTTCCATTGATCCATACTTGAAACACCTACTATACATTTCTTGGATTGAGACATTCAGAAGTGATATGTCCCTTCTGCCCATACTTACAACATACTAACTTCCCAGAGTGGTTCTTTCCACCGTTTTTCATACTACACCACCTGCTTCTCCTTTTTCACACCTTATTGCTTCACCTGCACACTTTCAAAGTTGTTCACCTTCCTTTTTTCACTCCTATTCCCATTGCTTGTTTCCTCCTTTATTTTCACTATTAATTTCTACCTTCCCAGTTCCCTCAACTTTACCATTGTTCCTTTTTACCTTGTTATAGAGCTAGGGTTCGAAGCCCAGCTCAAACTCTCGTGCCTTTCTAGCCTCCGTATCAACTTGATGCGAAGCCAATCTAGTCCACTCATTAAATTTCACTGACATATTCCGCTACTTACATATCCCCTGGCTTCAATTCTAGAAATTTCACCTCCATTCTAGTCTACATAGTAGCTGAAAAATGATTCTAAAAAAAAAATAAAGTCTTAAATAAATATCTACTATCTTTATACCTACTTATCCCATTAATCCAACATAGACTCATATTTATATCACTTGATATGACATATCACATTCTATTTTAAACATTCGCTATCCCTTTGTGACTTCAAAAGTCGGGATTTACAACTTTGTCCAACACAAAAGTTAAAAATATTTCATTACACAAACATACTTATCACATATACCACACAAAAACATACATATTCAGTTAATACCAATACTACCTATTTCTTTTGCCTTCACTAAAGATTAACTATACCTAGTTCGTCAAACCACACTTATGAGTCCATAAACTTGTCACAGTTATATGATTTTACGAACTTACCCTAGTCAGACCTTTGGCGTCCATTCGCTGAGGGATTCATAAACATTTCATATAACTATGAATCAAGAATGTCACATAAGTATGAGTTTTAAGAACTCGTACTTAACCCTATGTTCTCTACCTATGACCTATCTATTTTTTATACACATGAGAAAGGAATCACCCTCTTAACATGCATATAGCAAATAGCGTGACACAAACATTTCAATGATTATCAGTGTCAGATACTAAGTAGTTTTTACACCAAGTACAATTCCCCGCCCATACAAGGAATCATACAACTCAGCTGCCGACATGAGTCCTCATTGAAATCCCCACCTAATCCTAACCCCCTTTTTCCATTCGAATTTCATTTAATCCGCATTCATAATCCTTTCTTGAATCTGTATCATTCACACAACAATCTTGCTTTAAACTTTCCAATCATAAGATTGATTCTTTCTGGCTGTCATAATTTTATCAGATCACGGGGTGATCTCATCGTATATATTATGATTCAATTCTATGTCTTAATTGTTTTTCTTTACAACCTCCTTTCCCTGCACTTCCAGTCTTTTAAACTCGATCTATTCACCATTACTGTTTAGCTTTATTATCAGAGTTAGGAAACTCTGTGGCTTAACAACTCGTCGAGATTCATCTTTGAATCATACCAACCAACTAACTCTATATGAGTTATTTATATTTTCAACGTTGCCCTCTGTTCTAAGGTTATAGCCTAAGGTCTAACCCACCTAAGGTTTCTAACCCTATAGCTCTGATACCATGATGTAAAGTCCCCGAACCCGGATACTTAAAACCCGAACTCGGTACTTCACGATACCATTTCTATGAGCGGAAATATTACTTAATAATAATAACAATAATATAAATTATAAACTTATCTTATCTTTATTAGAGTTTAATCCCAAGTACGCAACCTTTACTATATGACACCGTACACCTAATCTGTTTGCTTTCCTTTTCACTTGTTATAGACCGATCCTTCTGATTGTTTACATTTATCTGAAAACATTTAAATTAAGCAAGGATGAGCATTTGAGTGCTCAGCAAGTATTATATATATATAAGTTGAAAAAAAAAATTAAATGTTTTCTTTATAATATCCATCTACAACAAGTCAATAGTTGTGAAGTATTCTGAACCGATATTAATAACATAACAACTCTCTTTCAAATTTTTGAAACTACGTACTGACTATAAATAAAGTGTAAGTGACATTTTATGAACATTATTTTTATTTTCGAAAAGGTTTAACAGAACTTCATCTGCAAACCGTCATAACTTATGGACACGGGGGTGATCAGTCCGTTGTGCCCTGCATTGATCAATACTGCATTACAAGAACGATGTTATCATTTACTTGGTAGGCCTTGGGCGCATAAAAGTTTTCCCGTGAACGGGATGTTCATATTTGTCAAGGTTCCAAATAAAAGGTTTTATTTTATCCAACAATAATCTATAGTTCAACATATATGTATAACAAAGGGGTATCAACATGTGATTAAATACAATGATTATCCAAGTGAGAACACTTGTATAATCATTTCTAGCAATTAACGAACAGAATATATATCGTTATTATCATATACTAACATGTTGACAATCAAATGGTGTATATAATATAGATTTAACAATCTGTATATTAATAATAATAATTCTGAACTTCTCACTTCTGTCCATTGCATAAAGAAAATGCAAAGTTAGGATACTTGCCTGATGCGCTGCTTACAATTCTCAACTTAGTTCTATCTTTCTATCACGACCTATCATTAATCAAATCAATCGTTCGATTAGAACAGTATACCGTAACACATAGTACTGCATTTCGCAGTCAGCACATAACCTAATCATCTTATCACACATCTTCAACAATCATGGCATCACAAACAAACATCAACACATTTCTAATCACATTGTCACACAACCTTAATAACCAGTGAATCACAAATAAACAGTTAACTAATCACATTATCTAAGTCCAGATCAATTTCTGAAATATGTCGGTCTACCGACATCTTTATCGGGTAAAAAAAATCGAGTCTAAGACTATAAACAGTTGACCAATATCCATTTAGACTAATTAAATAATAGCCATATCATTTTTCATGACCTTATAATAATTATAAAATAATTATTACCATTTACCATAATTTTTGAAATATCAGAATCATTATTAAATGATTTAAATATTAAACAATTCTATTATCATTAATATTTAATTAATATTAAACTATTAATGAAACCATTGCCAAAATATTAAAGTTATTTATAATAACTTAAAAATATTTTTAAAACATTTATATTACCCTTAAATGATTTTTAAAACATTTAAAATCATCATTAAATAATCACCATTAATATTTTAATATTAATGAACTATTATCTAAATATTAAAAGTCATTAATTATAACTTAAAATATTTTTAATTCATTTATATACCTTTTAAATTATTTTTAAATAAATAAAACCATTTTTAAACTATTTATTTAATATAATTATTAAATAAACTTAATATCATTAATATTAAATTATTAATCAAATTATCCTTTAAATATTAAAAGTTATAGTTTATAACTTAAAATATCTTTAAACACTTTATTTTCATTTAAAATGATTTTTAAATTAATAAAATCATTTTTAAACTAATTTATTTAATATAATTATTAAACAACTTTAATATCATTAATAATCATTAATTAATGAAATTAATCATTAAATATTAAAATTTATATTTTATAACTTAAAATATTCTTAAATACCTTATTATTATTTAAAAGGATTTTTAATATAATAAAAATCATTTTTAATTCATTTATTTAATTATTTAATAAATAACTTAACTATCATTAATATTAATTTATAAATGAAAATTATCACAAAATATTAAAAGTTATCAAAAATAACTCAAAATTAATTTCTAACACAATAATATAATTTTTCATGATTTTTTATGAATTAAAACCAATTTTAAATAATTTATCTAATATTGTAATTAAATAAATAAATACTATTTATATTCCAAAAATATTAAATATTTTCTAAATATATCCAAAATAGTTAAAAACTATTTTTTAGACTTTAAAATAATTTTTCATAATTTATTATGTATTTTTAATAATTAAAAACCATTTTTATCAATTTTTTATTAATTTCCAGAAATTATAAATAAAACTGTCGCTAAAGGGCTATAGCGACACTTTCTGTCGCTATAGGTGTTCTTGAGCATCAAGAACACTGACAGTCAGTGTTCGAGTTGCTCCCTTTGACCGAGTTTAATTCACAGTGTAAACGAGTTCTGAGTTAGCTCAAACATTAGTTGTATAGTACTCATATAGCACTACAACATCCAACACTCACTTTGATCAATCAATAACACAATAAAAAGATATGGTCTGCCAAACATGCTGTCAGACCAAATCTGGGCTTCATCAGAAACCCAGAAATTCGAGCAGCCACTTTCCAGCTCAAATTATTTTCAGTTCTGGTCATCGTTTAAGTTGCTTGATGGTTCAAAGTTATAGCACGTACATCATAGTACATTTATAAATCAACAGATCGGTATATCTACAACAATATCAAACATTACAGTGTGGTCAAACTATGCCAGAATCTATGTTCTTCCGGTTTCTGGGTTTTTCCCAGAAACTCAACCGTGGTCGAGTGGCCAGTTTTGACCGTCCACTGTGCTCGGTATAAGGATGTTTTGGAGAGTCTAAATACATGAATCTAAGGTAAATATTACAAGCTACAACTTTGTTACCAACAGATCAACAAACAAGCATCAAAGATGTCAGATCAGGGCCGTTCAAAAACTGTCAAACGCTGATTTTAAACTTTCTGGGATGCCCAGATCATCCTCGGTCATGGTCAGTCTACCGACTTTGACCGAGTATAACTTGGAATCTAGCTATTAAAAAGCTTCCATTTCACTTCCAGAGTAAAGATCTTACATCATACTACGATAATCAACACTTAAAACACAAAAATCAAACATGTACAGAGATCTACACGACCTGACATTCGTTGTCAGACAACTGATTAAAAATTTTCCAGAATTTGTAGATCTTCAAATCCGAGCATCTAGATGTTATGGATCTAACATCTAGTAACCCAGATCATCATTAGACAACATAAACAACATATTTTAACAACAAAACACAAGATCTAACAATAACTTTTGAACAAAAATTCAAGGTAGGGTTTTATACCTTTCTTGGTTTGATCTTGATTCTAGGCTACTGTTTTGGTAAGTGTGATCGTGGGGCTGTGTTTTGGGACTATAAAACTTAAAAATTTCATGGGTTTTAGAGAGAGAAGTTCTAACATGAGTGTGGTGATCAAATGGAATTAAAAAGTAACTTTCTCTCTCTAAATCTATATTTATAGTGAGCTAGATGCAAGAATCTGATGTTGCTGTCATTACATGGCTAGTTAGAATAGATTTTTGACACATGGGATTATCTAAGGTTGGTGAACAACCCAAGATTTGGAAAGATTTGCAAGAAAGCTCAATGAAATAAAATCAAAAATGCTATTTTAGTAATTTAACAAAGTAATTAAGGGTATTCTTGTCCATGGTACTTGAATCTAGGTTTTAATCACTAGATTTTAATCCTTAAGGTTCCTCAAATAATTTCTAGGGCTTGAACAATTAAGAATAAAGCACAATAAAATTTTAATTATAACTTACTAATTAAAATTTAAGGTTTTAATAGAAAATTAGGGTTTTTAAAATATATTAGGGTTTTCAAAAAAATAAATTAATTAGGGTTTCTAGATCATATAATTATCACTGACTTTGCTAATTTAGCAATTAGGGTTTAAGATTTTGATAATTACGAATACCGATTTTATAATTAGGTTTTCTAATTATCAAATTAGAATTCTATGTATTAGGGTTTTAATTTCTATATCACCAGTCGTTAATCACATTATTATGATTACATAACGGCTTAACCAATTCTCAAAGTCGTGAATGACTTTCGCATTAAGGTTTCAAATTAATTAGGGTTTCAAGAAATTAATTTAGGGTTCTAGATTTTAGGGTTTTAATTTACTAATTAGATTCACCTTAATTAGTAATTAAAGTATATCATACTTGATATTAATCATAATAACACTATTTCTGACTGATCAAACCTCCGGTTTAAGTTTCCGGATTAGGGTTTCTAATTATTAGAAAATCAAATATAATTAGGGTTTACCTTTAAAGTTAGGGTTTTATATAATTAGCAAAATATTAAATAACCCATAATATATATCATATAACATCGTCATATAACAGTCTTGAAATCAGAATTTATTTTCAAATTAGGGTTTTCCACCGAAAACTAGGGTTTAACCAATTAACATTAGGGTTTTTAAAATTAAACACCATAATTGACCAATCATCATCAACACGTACACACGGCACATATTTATTGCACTGAAAAATAAAAATATAATTAATATTATATTATTATCACCATTCCTCATTCCATAACTAGAAATAGGTTTTATAAAATATTATTAGAGTTTGATCGTAATATAATAAAACTGTTCCACACATTTACATTACACACATAACCATACATATCTATAACACTGAAAAATAATAATATAATATTATTATTCTCATTCCTTAATCAAAACCCGAAATTAGGGTTTGGATTTCATATCTGATTTATCTTGCATAAATAACATTCTTAATTAAGTTAAAATATTTAATTTCACATCCTGAACAAATTCATATAATGAAATAATCATTATAATTATTCTAAAATCATTTCATATATTATTTAAATAATAATTAATAAAACATTTCCCATAAGGAATTAATTAATATAAAAATTATAATTGATAATAATCAATAATTCTAAAAATAAATTTATTTGCAAATATTTATGTAATAAATATATTTTTATTTACCACATAAATACATATACATATTATCTTGTACAAATCCTCATCCTTAAAATAATAATAATAAAAAATTATACGCAAAATTTCAGTTTTATTTATTTAGAAAATATCGGGTTGTCACAGAATCGGTGAGGTGAGGAAAGCTCAAACCTTCGATTTATTAATCCATTTGAAATTCTCGATCGAATAGGAACTGTGGCCTATAGACTAGTTTTACCGCCAAGTATGACGCTTGTTCATACCGTTTTTTACGTATCGATGTTATATAAATATGTGGACGACACAAACCACGTCATTGAGTTAGAACCTGGATGAGATAGCCGAAGACTTAACGTACGAGGAGGTACATGTCAAAATCTTGGATAGGAAAGAACATGTCCTATGTACTGAGGTTATACCACAAGTTAAAGTTTTGTGGAGAAGCCATGCTATTGAGGAAATGACCTGGGAGTTGGAAACGGAAATGAAAGCGAGGTATTCTCATCTTTTCGAAACACCAGGTACGTACGTCAATTTCGAGGACGAAATTTCATAAGGAGGGGAGGTTGTAAGACCCCAACTTATTATTAATGAAATTTAATTTTCTCAATTTATTATTTTGAAATAGTAAGGGTTGATTTGATTAATGTGGATAGTTATGGGTAAAATACTCAAATATTTCGAATAAGCAAGTGGTTATAAAATATTCATTATTGTCGAGGAATATTCGTTTGGTCGTGGATTATTTGTACTGTTAGGGAATATTCGTACGACAGCGCAATCTTTTGTGGGCCCCATAACGGAAAGCGATTGGATGAAGAAAATGACAAATATAAGTTGTTTAAAAATAACGGCGTAGTTGTTACCGTTAATACTGTTAAAATACTCGGTGGTTAAAACACAGTAGCATACGGTATTGCACCAATTATTGATTCTTACGTAAGAAGGCACTACTCAATAATTGTTACAGTAATTACTATTCAGTATTTTATTTTATTGATTCAATAATTGCTGCGTTGATTTTTTTTATATTACTGTTATTTCAATAATTGTCACTACACAGTATTTTTTATTATCGAAGCAATAATTCATATTATCTGAATAATATTATTAGATAACATTATTGGCAAGGTCTAGAAAGTTCCGTCTAAGGAGAGGTTTGGTCACCTAATTGCGCGCCAGTAAGGAGAGATCCTTATTGGAAAGCCCCCTCTTTCCTTGGAACGGCCTGGTTGCCAGTACTGTGATTCTGTAATATTATTTGTGAATAATTAATTATTGATTCATATGATGAGGAAAATATTGATTTTATGAGGATATAGATGGGGAAAATTTTTAATGTGACAATTGTTGAAAATTGAAATAATTATTATATTTTAATAATATAATAATGATGATATTTTTACGATGAATGTGGGATATATGAGTATATGTGGAGGAGGAGTATTTTTGTTACCAAAAATATTTAAAACATGTTAAACATGTCAGTGGACTCCATTTCTTGACTGAAATTTGATTATAGCCTGTTAAATTGCCCGTTTGTGGATTTCGGTCAATTTTTGTTTGGAATTTGGAAAAACTTCATTCTGTAAAGTTGTAGATAATGGAATTTCATATGAAAGGTCACGAGTTTCAAAATTTTCTAATAAAGGGCTATTTATTATGAATTATTGAAGTTTCGAAGCTCCGAAATAATTAATTTTTGGAATTTTAAAATAATTTAAATTAGAAAAACGTTTTTATTACTTTTCTAGAAGGCTGGCATGTGGGAAATGTTAGGAGCTGATTTCCAAAGAGGCGTAGGAAAATTTATTATTAATAATATATTTATTAAATTTTCTGCTTTGGTGTTCTAAGCATTTTCCTATAAATAGGGTGCTTAGGTTAGAATTGAAAATCACACCAGAAACTGAAGTTTTCTCTCTCTATATTATCGAGCGTATTCTTGTGAGTATTTTTAGTATACTTTGAGTATTGCTATACGGTGCAAGTTCAAGTCATAGCCTATATCATGTGTTTCAACTAGAAGTACTGTCTTTCGAGGTAAGGGATGTTATTTTATTCGAAAATGATATTATTTCTTCAATATCATTATGCCGAATTATTGGTTGGAAATTTTTATCAAATTTAGAACTTTTTCATGTCGGGGTTACTATTCATGAGTTACTATTCACGAGTTACTATTCATGAGTTATTATTCACGAGTTACTATTCACGAGTACTATTCATGAAGCATGATGATGTTTTTTGTGAAATTTCTATCTTTTGGTGTCGGAGTTACTATTCACATATACGGCACTATTCATGAATACGGCACTATTCACCGAAAAATGAAATTTCTTCTTTTCGTCTAAAATATCTATTGTGGATAATAGCTTTGATTGTATCCATGTTTTGATCATTCTTGAATTTTACCCCACTCTGGTTATTTATGAAGTATTTTTGAACATGGATTGTTTTAAATACGAATCCTTAATATTTGTTATTTTGTTTCACTGGATTCGTTTCCTTTAAAATATTTTTCATCATCCTCAGTCGTAAATGATGAAATTACTGAATATCTTTGGTCTGTAGTGCAAAGATGAATGATTTCTTGATGAATATCTTTGGCCCGTAGTGCAAAGATGAACAGGTGTTGAGATGAACATGACCGACTGATTAATATCTTTGGCTCGTAGTGCAAAGATGAACAGGTGTTTAGATGAACATGACCAACTGATGAATATCTTTGGCCTGTAGTTCAAAGATGAATATTTGATTCCAGATATATATTGATTGATGTTACAGGGATAAAATATCGACGATGAACTTTTAAATTCATATATAGAAGATAGTAGTTTGCATTCTCTACTTAACTCTTCTAATGAATTGTTGTTTCTGCTGCAGTTGTTGATTTAAAACTGGTTGTCTATTGTATTCTATTAGATTTTTCCCTGTTGAAGACAAACGATAATTTGTTGTATATTATCTTAGTCATAATATTTTTTACTGGGCTAGTTGAGCTCACCCTTTTCCTTTTTGTTCCATTTTTCTTCTCAGGAGGCGAGAATGTAGCGAGTACTAGTCGGGGTATGGAATGAAGGTTCTAGAGAGATTTGTTTAGTAGTCCTCACCATTTTTGGAAAATAATGTATCAATAATTATGATGGGGATTTATTTACGTGTGGATATTGTCTAGACGACAATATCTGTATTTAAACTCACAGTTTATATGTTGTAATAATAAAGTTGTAGTTATTTATGTACCATGTATTTGGCGACTCAGAATGGGTTGGATGGGATGGACCTATTTTGGGGGCGTCACACCAAACACCACATGCATGATTTTCACTATTTAGAGCCTTAAATCCGGAAACCCGTTTTAAGGCCCTGTATTTACATATACAAGGGATTGCAAGCTAGTTGTACAACTCAAACAAGTCCATTATTAGAACCGAATCTAGATCCACTAATTGAATCATCAACCCTATGGCTCCTAGGCTCACATTACATCATTTCACAGCTTGAACAATGAATATATTAAAAAATAAAGTATTCATTAGTTAAATCCTTGCACGTGCGTAGCCAAGCTTCCCGTTTCCTATATATACAGATATAGGGTCGCGTGGTTGCTTAATATTTTCAAAAAAAAAACTAGAAAGTAAACTAGATCTATCTAGATCTTAGCCATTCTAGCTCAACGGTTCAAGTTTTATAACTTTTGAACCGGTAAAAAGCTAGATCTAGTTAATACACTTTGAATATTGAATATTTACACAAAAAGAATGATTAAAAAGCTACACACACACACACACACACACATACACACACACACACACATATATATATATATATATATATATATATATATATATATATTAAAACAAGTAAAAGACACAGATCTGAAAAGATCTTATAATCTTACACGAGATGGGCTATCGAACGACTTATGACGTCTTTAAACTCGATTTCCACCGGTTAAAAATTGATATGTGGTAGTATATATATGAGGGTTTACAGGTGAGATTTACAGGTGTAGAAGTAAGATTTGAGCAGTTTCATGCAGTAGAGTTCAGAATTATCTCTCATGGGCCGTTCTTTCTGTCTCAAAACTTGAATTATGAGCTGATGGTGGCTTATATTTAAATGCTCGGGCTTCCGCAGGTAGACCTGCTGATGAGTGGGTTTCATACCTATGAATTGGATACTTTTCGGACTTAAACGGGTGCTAATCCTTGCGTTTTAATATTGTATTATTGCATTGTGTTTTATTTTTATTTCAAGTTTAATTCATGTTGGCTAAGGCAGGAAATGGTTGGCAAAGAAACAAAAGTGGCAAAAGTTATAAAAATCCATAGTAAATTTACCCTCCAATGCGGTCATTTCCTTAACAAATTTATCTATCGGGGCAGGGGTCCAAATCATAAGGAAAGTTTGATGCCCGCCGGGGTAGGGGTTATAAAGAGTAAATTGTCCGTTGGGGCAGGGGTGCACAGTAGGTTTGGCAATCTTCTGTTGCAAATCTAACTCTAGTATTGCAGAGCTGGTGGATTCAGTACGTGATTGGGATGAGATAAAATGCTGATTCAGTTGTAAAGAAGGATTATCATTGATCACAATCATCATCAATCATCACAATTAGCAAACCCTAGCTTTTGATCAAGATTTTGGAGGAATTAACACAAGGAAGTTGGAGCATGAAGATTGCAAAGGAATTAAAGAAAAGCGGCGGTTCTTTTTACTGTTTTCATTCTTCAAGTTCATCTTTGTATTTAGGATGCTTGATTATTTGATATTTTTAGTTTTTAATTCATTAGTTATGAACTAAATTCTCTTTTTAAGCCTATGATGGATCTTTTTGCAAAATGAGGATTTTCATGCTTCTATTTTAATTTAATAATGTTATTTTCAGTTAATCTATTATGGTTTATGCTTAATTTATGAATTACTTGATCACCAATTCCTTGTGAAACTATATGAACTCGAGAGATGAAGTATGGGTTTAGACCTAATCATAATAGCATGTGATTGTGATTTATGCATATTGTTGGGATTCATAATTTATGTCTAGGATAGAGATATACATATACATATCATGTAATCTTATGAGAACTTGTGATTAAATCTTCTTTAATTATAATTCGCATAGAGATATAGTGAATTAGTTAATTAGGGTTTTCTACTTAATTCTATCATCCGTGGATTTAAGTTGATATGGGTATAATGCATCGAGAGATGGTTATATCTGCTTTCGTGTTCTTGATTAACGAACTAGTATAGTTAATTTAAATTAAAAAGAAGTGTGCCAATCTAAGTGAAGCATAAAGTGAAATTATAGGCTTAATTCTCCAATATCTGATTAAAGTTTATGGTAGTTAGTTGATTTTTCTTTATTTAGTAATTTTTTAGTAAGGTCATCACTTAATCATTAGTTTAATAAAATTGAGATAATATAAGATTGATAATTGTTAGGATAAAATTTAGTATTTATCTATGTGGGAACGATACTTTACTTATCACTTTATTACTTGTTGACCATGTATGCTTGCGTCCTGTGCGTAACTAGATTTTACCCAACAAGTTTTTGGCACCATTGTCGGGGATAGATAATTGAGTTTATTACTTTTAATATTAGTTTAATTATATCAGTTTTAGTTAAACACTTTTCTTTTTGTTTGTGTTTTATTTCTTGTTTCAGATTCTCTTGAATAGTACATGCAAACTCGATCAAAGAAGATAAACTTATTACCTTACGAGGACGATATCAAAAGAAGGTTTCAACGGTTGAGTAAGTGGATAAAAGAGACTAGAGAGAATTTAGAAAAATAAGAAACAATGGCTGCAGATGATCAGAAAGCACTAAGGGATTATGCCACACCAAGAGTTACTAAGATTCAGTCGAGTATTACCAGACCTGCGATTACTGCTAACAACTTTGAGTTAAAGCCTGGTATAATACAGATGATTTAGAACTCGGTGCAGTTTGGGGGTTTGGCTAATGACAATCCGAATGAGCATCTTGTCAGCTTTCTGGAGATATGTGATACCTTCAAATATAATAGGGTATCAGATGATGCAGTGAGATTTTGTTTATTCCCATTCACACTGCGAGATAAGGTGAAGAGTTGGCTACATTCCTTTCCATCAGGTTCAATTACTACTTGGGATGATCTAGCTCAAACGTTCCTAGCAAAATTCTTCCCACTAGTGAAGACAACAATAATGAGGAATGAGATTATTACTTTTGAACAACAACATAGGGAGTCACTGTATGAAGTTTAAGGGAGGTATAAAGAGTTATTGAGGAAATGTCCACATCATGGATTGCCCAATTGGTTGTAGATGAACACTTTTTATAATAGATTGAACATTAATCTTCGGACTACCATAGACGCAGCGTCAGGAGGAGCATTTATGGCTAAGAGGTTTGAGGAGGCATATAATTTGATTGAGACTATGGCAGCTAATAACTACCAGTGGCCAACTGCAAGGACGACTCAACCTAAGGCTGCTAGAGTGTTTGAAGTGGATGGAGTTACAGCCTTAGCAGCTCAGATTTTTGCGCTATCAAAGAAAAAGGATGCCCTCACAGAAGAACAAGTTCAGCAGGTAGCATTCTTCCCACCGGTGAAGACAACAAAAATGAGGAATGTGATTATTATGTTTGAACAACAACATGGGGAGTCACTGTATGAAGCTTAAGAGAGGTATAAAGAGTTATTAAGGAAATGTCTACATCATGGATTGCCCAAGTGGTTGCAGATGAACACCTTTTATAATGGATTGAACAGTAATCTTTGAACTAGCATAGACGCAGCGTCAGGAGGAGCATTTATGGCTAAGAGGTTTGAGGAGGCATATAATTTGATTGAGACTATGGCAACTAATAACTACCAGTGGCCAACTACAAGGATGACTCAACCTAAGGCTGCTGGAGTGTTTGAAGTGGATGGAGTTACAACCTTAGCAGCTCAGATTTCTGTGCTATCGAAGAAAAAGGATACCCTCATAGGAGAACAAGTTTAGCAGGTAGCATATGTATGTGAATTGTGTGCGGGGGAACATCCGACAGAACAATGCACAATAAATCCGACAACAATTCAATTTGTGGGTAGTTATAATCGGCCACCCAACCCATATCAGAATACCTATAATCTGGGGGCAAAGAACCACCCCGACTTTTCATGGAGCAACAATCAGAATCAGTAGCAAGCTCCATGACCATCGTACCCCCCCCCCCCCCCCGAATTTCAAAATTAGCACCAAAAGTTAGCTCCACGTCATGAGAAGAAATCAGATTTGGAAGAGCTACTTTTGAAATATATACCAGGTAATGAGGAACCATGAAAACTCAGGCGACTGCGATTAAAAATCTGGAAAATCAAATGGGACAGCTGCGATGGCCTTGAATAATAGACCTCAAGGGTCTTTTTCGAGTGACACTAAAAAGAATCCCAAGGGAAATGAAGAGCAGTGTCAAGCTATTTCACTTCGGAGCAGAAAATAGTTAGAGGGATAAAGTGCAAAAAAATCGCCAAAGAAAGATGTTAAAGAAAGTGAAGAAAAAGTAGTTAAAGAGAAAAAGGGTGAAGAAAGACAAGTGGCTAAGGAACATGCAGATGTTGTACCAGTTGTCTATCATCTACCACTATTTCAACAAAGGGTTCAAAAGTAAAAGTTAGACAAACAGTTCTCTAAGTTCTTTAAAATCTTTAAAAAGCTACATATAATTATTCTATTTGTAGAAGCCCTAGAACAAATGCCGAGTTATGATAAATTTATGAAGGGTATTTTGTCAAGGAGGAAGAAATTAGAGGATTATGAGACTGTAGCATTCACGGAGGAGTGTAGCATGATTTTGCAAAGGAAGTTGCCTCCGTAGTTGAAGGATCCGGGTAGTTTCACTATTCCTTGCACTATTGGAAACATCTCTTTCAACAAATATTTATGTGATTTGGGTTCAAGTATGAATCTTATGCCGTTATTAGTTTACACTCAGTTGGGATTGCCGGCACCGAAACCAACTAGCATCTCATTATAGCTTGCTGATAGTTCAGTTACTTATCCGAGGGGAATTCTGGATGATATATTGGTGAAAGTGGATAAGTTCATATTTCTAGTGGACTTTATAATCCTTGACTACGAACAAGATAAGAACATTCCAGTTATTTTAGGGAGACCATTCTTAGCAACCAGGAGGACTATCATCGATGTGCGAAAAGGAGAGTTAACTATGAGAGTGCAAGACCAAGAGATCACGTTCAATGTTTTCAAAGCTATGAAATTCCCTATAGAAATAACTAAATTAAACACTATTTAAGTCCAAATAGGAACCCAATTCGTAGGTATAAACCCACTCATCATGACTCCCAAACCAGATGGCTTTAGGGCACCAGGTGTAAAGAAACCCCTTAAGCTTAATAACTTGAGCAACGTAGGCCATGATTTAAGATATTAGGTTGGCGACTTATCTTTTATCTTTTCATTAATTACCATTTATTTTTGCCATAGCTTCATCCCCCATAACTAAGAGTCAGGACAATCACAAAGTGTAATCATGCATATAAGGTCAATTCTACTCTAAAAAGCATTTTGAACTAGGATGTTATGCCCAATCAAAAGGTTGAATAGTCTTAATTCTCTAATCATTCCCATGATTCTTGCTCCACGGACGCTAACAAAATTAATCCCATTCATAACAAGTTAAGCAAAAGTTTTCTCTTTAAAAATCTTTTTCTAAGAATATTTAACATGTATATTATCGTTAATGCATGTTAATGGAGACTGAAAGCACTTAAAGAGATGAAAGAGTCATACCGCACATGTGAATTATTTATTCTAAGAAAAGTATGATTAGAAAAGACCATATGATCATACCAAATCACCAATGAGATGATATGAGGGATGCTCTGATGATGATGGACCATGATGATGTCAACTGGTGCATTTTCCTTTTTAGGATGGTCGATGAATGCCCCAATGTTGAGTTATCCCTATTTTTGACATTGCCCCAGTCTTGTTTGATGTAAGGGTCTAAATATCGAGTTATCGTCAATTCTGAAATTGCACCAATCTTGCTTGTCGTCTAGGATAGTTGCTTTGACAGATGGGATGATAAGATGCCATGATCGTAAGAGTCTTTTACCTCTGGACCATATGGTGTACATGTAGTGGATTTGGGCTTTGATGCTTGGATGCCCTCAATCATTGTTTTTGACTTGTTGGCGTAATTGGCCTTAATGATTTTCTTCTGATTTGATGAAGACTTATGATTGAGAGTGTTAGCTCTTTTCCTATCCTTTCAATCTGCTTTGATCTTCTTTAGTCTGCTGGATTATTTTGGAGGGAGATAGGCTTATATTATGGATAACATTTTTTTCCTCTTGGCTTTCTGATAGTTGAGTGAAATTTTGCCTTGTAACCTGATGTTGGCGCACTATCAGATTAGCCAACAGCGTTACTTGATGCTTGATCATTGATGAATGCATAGTATTCATTTATTTTGATTAATTTATGTTTATTTTTATTGCATGTTTCATGTGTATATGAGCTTATTAGGTTGTTTAATGATTTCAGGAAGAATTGGAGCTAAAATGAGAAAAAAGGAAAAAATACAAGTTTTTAGCATTAAGTTGGATGCATGGTCATGGATTGGGACTTGGATTTTATTGTAGAGTTCTTCCTTAGCTTTCTGTAACATCTTGAATCGTCCCAATCAGATTTCATATGAAAAACTTATGATCTTTTTACTAAATGGACGTTGAACCTCAAAGTTTGGAAGTTTCAATTTACACAGTAGTCCCTTGGAGCCTGATTATGACCTTGATGAAGCCAGAATCTGTCCATTCTCAAAGAATGAAACTTGTAGATCTCGTCGTGAGCTTCAATTTGATAGGTAGCAGGTTCCGTAACTCCTCTCGGATCAAAGGTTATGATTGTTTTACCAAAGGACGTCGCATCAGAAAATATGGGCGAATTTGAGTGGGAAAATTGGAAAATCTTAGATTTTTGGAAAGTTTCTAAAAGAATATTTGGATAAATTTCTACATGGAATTGGATTGATATTTCTATTAGATTTAGGATATCTTTTAGACTAAGATTTATTTCTAAATTAGATTCTATTTCTTTATGGAAACTAGTGTGATTTGTAATTCCTTTTAGGATTTGGATTTCTACTTCTCATAGGATTTAGGTCTTTGTCTAGCACTATAAATAAAGGATGATAGTCAGAGTTTTATTTATTCAATCATCTACTACATTCTCTCATCTACAACATTGGAGGATTAAAGATATGAGCTAAGTTATTTTTATTCAGTTCTAAGGGATGTTAAACCTTATTTATAATTAATGGTTAATTGAGTATTCATTATTTATTTCTTCTCACATGAAATTCATTCTTGATAATCTGATTTAATTTCTGAATGTTATTTAGCTTAACTAATTTGATTTCTGCAGGATTGAGTTCATTAACGAATATCATATACTAGATCAAGGAATAATATTACGTGTAATTGATATTGTTCATGATCACAAGTAGTAATTAGTAATACCTGATTGTGAATAAGCTTTTGAGTATTGCTATGATTGTCAGAAAACAAGTTAAACAATCCGAGCTTATGTGTTTGTTGCTTGGAATAGTATAATTTCCTAGTTCTTAATGCTTCTGTTATATTAAATCTAGAGAGCTTGTTCTAGGTTATATAATTGTTAGAATCTTGTAAAGAGCTTGTTTCGTTGAGTGACAATCTAAGGAGAGTTTCGGGTAACAAAGCTTGTTGTTACCTAGGGCTATTAGTTTCATTGAAGGGTAAATAATGTTACACTATTAATCTATTGTTGTAAAAAGGTGATACTAAACTGAAGAACTGAAGCTTTTTATTCATTATTTATTCTTGTTAATTTAGTTAATTAATTCAAAATCCTCTTTTCATTAGAAATCATAGGATAAATATCAAATAAATCACTCTCTGTGGGATCGATCCTTGCTTACTACTATGCTAATTGTTTGAATTTATAAAGTAAAAGTGAAGTTAATTTAGGAGTGTCAATGATAGGTCCCATATTTTGGCGTCGTTGCCGGGGAGTGTTATTTTTTTTGTTTATTCTTTGTTTTCGTTTATTTTTATTATTTTATTTTTCTTTTATTTTATAACTTAATCCTCTCACTCTATTGACTTAAAATTTGTTCAAGAGATAGAGAAAACTGTAGACATAAAAAGAAGCTCTTGTTCCACCACTTGAAGAGGAAAAGATGGCGGTGCCAAGCAAGAATAGGACTTTAAAAGAACTAGCTACTCTCGATCTTGATCAATCATCATTTTGTATTGAGTATCCTACTTTAGATGTTGCTTTTGAACTTAACTCTAGAATAATTCATCTGTTGCCTACTTTTCGTGGTCTTACAGGTGAAAATCCATATAAGCATCTAAAGGAGTTCCATGTGGTGTGTTCCACGATGAAAGCACAAGGAGTGGCAGAGGAGCAGATCAAGCTTAGACTTTTTCCATTCTCATTAGAAGATTTGGCTAAAGACTGGTTATACTATCTACCTTTAGGATCAATACAATCATGGACTGATATGCAAAGGCTATTCTTGGAAAGGTACTTTCCTGCATCAAGAGTCGCCTACCTAAGGAATGAGATAGTGGAATCAGACAGTTTAATTGAGAAACTCTCTGTGAGTATTGGGAAAGGTTCAATAAGTTGTGTTCCAGCTGTACACCTCACGGAATTGATGAGCATCACTTGATCCAGCACTTCTATGAGGGGTTGCTACCAATGGAAAGAAGCATGATTGATGCAGCAAGTGGAGGAGCACTGGTAGACAAGACTCCAGAAGCTGCAAGGAACTTAATTGCAAACATGGCAGCTAACTCACAACAGTATGGAACTAAGATGGATCACACACCACAAAGGGTAAATGGGGTAAGCACAAGAGACTTGAAGCAGCAGATTTCTGATTTAACTGCTTTGGTTTGACAAATGGCTGCAAGGAATACAAAAGGTTTTCAGCAAGCTCAACCTCAGTACCACATAGAAAACCAAG
The DNA here is from genome assembly GCA_020205505.1 of Panax japonicus. NCBI lineage: Eukaryota > Viridiplantae > Streptophyta > Magnoliopsida > Apiales > Araliaceae > Panax > Panax japonicus. The sequence continues at coordinate 48,109,258 of CM035114.1, forward strand.
AAGTACCTGTCAATTCTGGGACATCTATGGAGGATATGTTCAAGGCATTCATGAACCAAACACAACAGTTCATGAGTCAGACACACAATTCCAGTAGGAGACAAGAACTTATGTTCAAGATTTGAGGGACCAAGTTGGTCAGCTTGCAACCACAGTAGGAAGGTCACTTTCTCAAACTGTTGAAAATGTAAGTGCCATAACATTAAGATGTGGTGCAGAGGATCAACAATATGGAAAGTCAATATAAAACAAGTTAGACAATAGTGAAACAAACAACAGTGTTGTACTCAAGCATAAATTTCCACTTATTTTAGCTTATGAACCGAAACTACCTTTTCCCCAAGTTCTAACAAGGAATTGAAAAGTTTGAAAAATTCAACGTGGTATACAGAGTCTAATGAAAAATTCCTAGAAGAAATCTTGAATAGGGAACATGAACTTAAATATGATGATGAGTTCACTAGTGGAAACCAGTTGGAAGTGCTTGAGACTACTACTAAATTTGAAGAAGAAATTAGGTATTCAAAGTCTGAAAAGGATGAACAAGAGGTAGAGATGGAAGGATTAATAATTCCTGCAAATTTCTATAAGGAGGAGATAGATGATGATACTTTCCTTGTACCAGCAACAATACAAAATGATAAACACCATGGGACCTTACACATGGAATTAGATGACGCGCATGTACAGTTTAGCATATATGAAGTTAAGAGGTATCTTGGTAATGTTAATTCTATTTTTGATATTTATCTTGTTGAATCTATAGTGCAGGAATCTCTTGAGCAAATATATGAGAAAGATTTGAGGACTGGAATGGAGCAAAATCATGATCTGAAGGATGCTCCTAATCAATTAAAACTGTTACCAATCCACTTGAAGTACACAAGTCCAATTACATAGGATGAGGATGATGTCAAGCCAATGACAATAAACAAGGGCATTTGCTTGGGAGGCAACCCAATATCTCAGATTTGATTTTTCTATCCCTTCACTTTTTAGTTTTTTTTATTGCATGTTAGCTAGTAGTATTTTTTTCTTTACATGAATTTCTTAAATTGGGGACAATGTAAGGTTTGAGTGTAGGGGGAAGATTTAGGTTTTTATTTTATTTAGGAATATTGATCCAATTTTGATGGGAAATTTGAAAAATTAAAGCTTTTGAAATTTTTTGAAAATTTTGGTTTCATGATTCTATTTGGCTATGTGTTAAATAGATTAAAGTCAAAGATTGAAAATCAATGCTAAAATTCAGATTCTGCTGGATGCTTAATTAGTTGATTAATGATGAAGACTAAACCATGATCCACAGTAATAGATTTGAATTGAATTTATGATACATAAGTACTTGAATATGAGAAGCATGTTTATTTGGCTAAGTTATTTGTGGAGTTATCTACGTGCACTGATTTCATGACTTAGAATTGTTTAACTTGCTTATGTTGTTGTAGAACCGTGTGAAAAAAATGATGAATGAAAAAAAGAAAAAAGAGAAGGAAAAAATGAAAATTGAAAATCTGCTTCAATGTCCATTGTGCAAAATAACTGGGTATCCAAGCCTCAGAAAGCATCAGTATTCAAACTGAAAAGTGTGATGGATAAAAGCAGCTTGACTAGTTGATTTTTGTAGCCTTTGTTAGTTAAATAAGTAAGCACTAGGGGTGTCTCTACACCCAGCGCCCTAAGACCATCTGGTTTGGGAGTCGTTGGTGGAAAGTTCACTACATGGGTAACTCTGAAAAGCCTAAGAAAAGGAGACATTGCACTTGTTAAGAAAAGGAAAAAATACGAGAAAAACATGAACATAAATTCATTTGTGCAAAAAAGAAGGTTCTATGAAAAAAATTAAAAAGCATGGAAAATTTGTTCTTGGTTGTGAGTCAGTGTGCACAGTTTTTGCTTCATGGTAACTAAGTTGAGTAAGTATGAAGATTTTGGGAAAGTTACTTATGTGGCTACAGTTTGATTTAATGAAATTCATTGGTGAAATGGTAAGGTGGGTAATTATGAGTTGATTGATAAGGCATTGATTATATTTTTACAAATTTAGTGTTTATAGTCATGATTTATACCTTGAAACCTTTTGACATAATGGTTGAATAAAATTTTCTAGAAATCAAAATTTTGTTTTACACGAGGACGTGTAAAGGCTAAGTGTGGGGGAATTTGATGAATGCATATTATTCATTTATTTTTATTATTTTATGTTTAGTTTTATTGCATGTTTTATGTGTATATGAGCTTATTAAGTTGTTTAATGATTTCAGGAACAATTGGAGATGAAATGAGGAAAAAAGGGAAAATTGTAGGTTTTTAGCATTAAGTTGGATGCATGGTCTTGGCTTGGGACTTGTATTTTATTTTAGAATTCTTCCTTAGCTTTCCATAACATCTTGAATAGTCCCAATCGGAGTTCATATGAAAAAGTTATGATCTTTTTACTAAACGGACATTGAACCTTAAAGTTTGAAAGTTGCAATTTACATAGCAGTCCCCTGGAGCCCGATTTTGACCTTGATGCAGCCAGAATCCGTCAATTCTCAAAGAATGAAAGTTGTAGATCTTGTCGAGAGCTTCGAAGTGATAGGTTGAATATCCCGTAACTTCTCTCGGATCAAAAGTTATGATTATTTTACCAAAGGACGTCGCAGCAGGAAATATCAGCGAATTTGACAGGGAAAATTAGAAATCTTAGATTTTTGGAAAGTTTTTAAAAGCATATTTTGACAGATTTCTATATGGAATTGGATTGAAATTTCTATTAGATTTATGATATCTTTTAGACTAAGATTTATTTTCAAATTAGATTTTATTTCATTATGGAAACTAGTGTGATTTGTAATCCTTTTAGGATTTGGATTTCTATTTCTCATAAGATTTAGGTATTTGTCTAGCACTATAAATAGAGGATGATAGTTAGGGTTTTATTCATTCAATCATCTACTACATTCTCTGATCTACAACATTGGGGGATTGAAGACATGAGCTAAGTTCTTTTTATTCAGTTCTAAGGGATGTTGAACCTTATTTATAACTAATGGTTAATTGAGTATTCATTATTTATTCCTTCTCACATGAAATTCATTCTTGATAATCTGATTTAATTTCTGAATGTTATTTGTCTTAACTAATTTGACTTTTGCACGATTGAGTTGGTTAATGAATATCATATGCTAGATCAAGGAATAATATTGCATATAATTGATATTGTTCCTAATCACAAGTAGTAATTAGTAATAAATGATTGTGGACAAACTTTTGAGTATTGCTTTGATTGTCAGAAGACAAGTTAAACAATCCAAGCTTGTGTGTTTGTTTCTTGGAATAGTCTAATTCCCTAGTTCTTAATGTTGTTGTTATATTAAATCTAGAGAGCTTGTTCTAGGTTATATAATTGTTAGAATCTTGTGAAGAGCTTGTTTCATTGAGTGACAATCTAAGGGGAGTTTTGGATAGCAGAGATTGTTGTTACGTAGGGCTATTAGTTTCATTGAAGGGTAAATAATGTTACACTATTAATCTATTATTGTAAAAAGGTGATACTGAACTGAAGAACTGAAGCTTTTTATTCATTATTTATTCTTATTAGTTTATTCTTGTTAATTTAGTTAATTAATTCAAAATATCCTTTTCATTAGAAATTATAGGATAAATATAAAACAAATCACTCTCTATGGGATCGATCCTTGCTTATTACTATGCTAATTGTTTGAATTTGTAAAGTGAAAGTGAGGTTAATTTAGGAGTGTCAACGATAGCTCCCAAGCGTCTACAATTTTTTGACTTACTGTCATATAGTCTTCCAAATTTTTTGACTCTAGGACATTTGTTCTGCTCCTTTGGGGGGGACTCCTCCATCCTTCATATGTACTTATGATTTGGATGCATTTTAGAACTTCTTGACTCGATCATATTCACTCCCTCCGTATAATGTTGCAATAGAAGGTTGGTGTCGACATTTTGCTAGTCAGGTTGTTCGACCACAATATTTCCACTTTCGATCAGATTTTGGATTTTATGCTTTAAGGACCAAAAATCTTGTGTATCGTGTCCCAAAGACCCTGAATGATAAGCACATCTCTGGCTTGGATTGTATCTTTTAGTTTTTAGATCAAGAGGTGGTGCCAATTCGGTAATTTTCCTCTGGTTGATTAATAACTCTAATATGTTTTCCAAGGAATCGCCTAGTGGAGTGAACACCCAATTTTCTATTCTTTCAATTTTCTCTTTCTGTCCTGGCATTGGTTGAATGCAACCTGTTGTTGAAATGGCAGATTGCATTGCTTCTTTCAAATAGGGGACTGTAAGTTGATCTCCTAGCTTTTCCCTATAAAATAAGGGATACATCTTCATCGCCTTTCTTGGGTATCCTCTTGGGAATGCTCGTATAGTTATCAGTCTGTATATGCTCGATGACTGCTTCCAAGGCAGTGAAGTCTTTAATCTTGTCTGCTTTCAAGCCCATCTCTGCCATTTCGGCATGTTTGATCATCTCTAAGAATGGCTTTCCTATTCCAGCTAGAATCCTCTCATAGTAAGGTGCCTCTTAAATGTCTATGAAAGTCATTACCATTTTAGTTTCTGACATAGGTGGGCTCACCTGTACTACTAAACGTCTCCATCTTTGAGCGTATTCTCAGAAAGACTTATTGTTTTTCTTTTTGACTTTAGTCACTTGGTATCGATCTGGTGCCATTTATAACTGAAAATTGTACTGATTTAAAAAGGAGTGGGTTAATTCTTCTTAGTTGTGGATTTTGGCATTGTCCAGTCGGGCATACCAGACTCTAGCCTCGCTAGTGAGACTCTTTTGTGAAAGCTGCATTCTTATGCTTTCATCTTCAGCATAAGACCTCATCTCGCCAATGTATACTTTCAGGCGCATATATGGATCACCTGCCCCCATTGTACCTTTCAAACTCTGGGACTTAGAATTTGTCAGGATATTGAGCCCCTTAGAAAATACAGAGATATGAATAGGTGACACTTCCAAGGTTTCTGTAGAGACTCGAAAATTTTGCATTCCTGTTACTAACTTTGCAAGAGGCAGAACCGTCTTCCAGAGATAACCATGGAGGTCATATCAGCTTAATCCCAGAGACAACCCCAGAATACTCAGTCATTGCCATCTTGCAGACAATCCTGAGATATATAGTTCTAGTCCCGAAGACAACCCCAGGAGTTTCAGTTTCAATCTCGGAGACAACCTTGAGGAATACAGTTCTAGTTCCGGAAATAACACCTGAGAAGTCATTTCCATCTCGGAGATAACCCTGAGATATTCAATTTCAGTCCCGGAGACAACCCCGGGAGTTTCAGTTTCAACCTCGGAGACAACCCCAAGGAATTCAGTTGCAGTTCCGGAGATAACCCTGAAAATATTTGTTTCTACCTTGCAGTTCGCTTCAATCTCGGTGATAACCCCGAGGCACTCAGTTCCAAACCTGGAGATAACCCCGGGAGGTCAGGCACACCTCAAAGACAACCCTGAGGTCATTCATTACTTGTAGTAGCCCAATCTCAGAGATAACCCTGAGCAACGACTGCTAAATCAGCCCAAACCAGAGATAACCCCGGTGAGGGGAAAATTGTCATTTTGCCACCTAGATCCCACATTCACACCGTCTCAACAATATTTCAATATACATTCTACACATGAGTTTCCTACATGAACCATAGCTCCAATCTTGAATGACTACTACACAAGACAGCACACCGGATAGAATTTGAAGACCTAAAGACCTGGGCATGGTCCCATCTTCCCGACTTCTTACAACCTCTAATCCCATGTCATTTGTGTAGCTCTCGACAATAGCACTCTGAAAGGGTCTTATACACCTCAATTGAAAGCCCAAATTAAAGTTTTAAAAGTTCGAGTGGACAACATGTTGCATACGTGCATATACTTCGAGACGGTAGGACCCGCGGAGCCTAGGGCACCCCGGGCAGCCACAGGTACACCTGCGGCTCTCCCCTCTATAAATAGAGGGCTTGGGTGGCCATTTTGCATAGAGAACATGGAAGGAATCCCTATCCATTTTGCTCTGTACACACTATAAACTGAGTGCTTTCTCATTTTAAACACTTCTTACATTTCTTAAAGCCTTTCTCCACATTTTGCACACACAGTTATTCACGTTGAGAATCGTGTTGTGTGCGTATGCCCGAAACTTGGTCCGTGGCTTTTTATCTCTTTTGTGTGTGTGTATATATATATATATATATTATTACCATCAAACTCTGTTTGATTGAGCCTGGATATAATATCCGATGCGTTTACCGCTTATATATATATATATATATATATATATATATATATATATATATATATATATATATATATTTACATTTCTGTCAGGCCTGGAGTTTACTTCGTGGCCTTTTACTGCTTTATTTACATTTAGTCCCACCTGAAGTTTACTTCGTGGCGGTTGATCTTCTTTACTGCTTTATTTATATTCAGTCCCGCCTGGAGTTTACTTCCTGGCGGTTGATCATTTTTACTGCTTTATTTACATTTCCAATCCCCCATGAAGTTTACTTCGTGGCAGTTGATTTTCTCTATATATATATTTACAGCTTTTATATATTTACTTTTCTAATCCCCCATGGAGTTTACTTCGTGGTGGTTTATCGTCCATATATATATTTACAACTTTTATATATAATTGCTTACAACTTTCATACAAACTATGACATCATGTGAGCCTTGGAATCATGTGATCACAAATTCAGTCTTCTGAATCTAGATTCGGTTCCCGTGATGGACATTTTCAGCTGTAATCAGCTTGTAAATTATTCACGGTGTTTGAATTTCCTTTGATGGCTTTCATGCCCATAAGGAGTTTGACACTGTTTTGTACATTATTTTCTCGAAGATGCTTCGCATCTCGAAAATAAAAGCAATCAAGCCGAACACATAATAAAATGGAAGTATCAAATGCCTCAATTACTATTGAGCATAAGGGTTTGAAAAACCTCTTTTATACAACATCACTGCTATATCTTGTTAAAATTGAACTTTTATACAAAATTCAAACCCTTTGTATATAGGTGCAAACGAGGCATAACACTACTTCTAGATAATTACACATTGACCCACACACATACACACATTCATATAACAATTTAATTGAAAAATGGCGGTCACCGTGGTAACACGGATGTCGGGGGGTGCCTAACACCTTCCCTCCGCATAATCAAGCCCCCGTACCCTAACGAATCTCGGTTTCACAGATCTGTTAAGCAGTGTTACATCACTAGGTCAATTTGCAAACCTTTTCTCGATTGAGTTGGTACAACCATTTAAAAATACGAACTGGCGACTCTTACAGTCCAATCGTCGACATATACATGTCGGACCTTTTCACAACTTGTTTTTTCAAACAAATCTCACCTAACATGAGAACACCAAAAGACAAGAACAGAAAAGGGACAGTAAAAATCCCAACGTCGACAGGTGGCGACTCTACTGGGGACATCCAGTAAGAGGGCTTAAGCCGCTATTGCAAACTTTTCAAAACTGTTATATGCTTGTGTGTGGATGTTGTGTTTACATTTGAATGAATGTGCACGAATGCATTTACTTACTGTACTTAGAGCTTCACACTATATCTGCTTGTGATATAAGTGCTTCGCACATGTCATCGTTTCCATACAGTGAGACACGTTGTATGTGAATGTATGTTATGCGGTTTGTAACGCCCCAGAAAATTGAACATTTTGTAATTTCTTTTAATAATGAATAAAATAATATTATTTATTATTATTGCGTGTTGAGATGATGGATGTCGTTCTATAACCTAGAAACATCGTAAAGTAGTAGTATTTTAACTACGTGGGAGAATTAAAGTGTTTGAATTTCTAAAACGAAAATAAAAGTTTTCTGAGAAATTTTCTGAAAAACACTATTCATCAATTTCTGCTCGGGAATTATTTTTGAACTTTCGAGAAATACGTAATGTTATAATATCGAGATGATATCGATTATGTAATAATAATCTAAGTATGGAAAATGAAATATTTCGCATGCGTACCTAATTTGAGATAGTTAGGTTATTAAGCGTTAAAAAAATGAAGTTGTGATCGTATAAATGTGTAAACATTATATGGAGAAAGGAATGGAGGTATAATACGACGTATCGTATTATTATGTACGAAGAACGAGATATCGTATACTTTGAATTAATATACGAGATAGCATACGAGAATTATACGTAGGATATGTATGTTAAGTTATTGAATTTAAGATAATGGACTTGTGGGATTTCTAGTTTATTGATAGAAGCCCAAGTGTATGATTATCACAAGTCCAATCTATTGTAACTCAAGCCCAATAGGAAAGTAGTGGGATTAATTAACCAAGCCCAAGGTAAAGCCTTGACCCATGGGTCAAACCAAGTGAGGAAGTGGGTAGTCTTGATGGGCAAGGATTAAGTGTGATGACCAAGTGTTGTGGTGAGCAAGTAAAAGAAGTGACTAGCAAGAAGACTTGAAGGTTAAGTTATGAATAGTAAGGAGGTGGAATGAGGAGGTGGGATTGATTATTGTCCATTTTGCCCCAAGCTTTGGTGGCCTATAAATACCAAGTTCATTTCATTTTTGTTGGTTGTTTTGTTATCATCCAACACTTTCCTCTCAAACATATAAGCTACTTATTTGGTAGAGAGAATAAGTCACTTAAAGCACTTATAAGCCACTTCAACCTTTGATAGTTTCCAAAGCAAATAGAAGTCTTCAAGGGTAAGACTCATTTTCTTTTATCTATATCTTTTCTATGATAGGATTGATAGAGAAGGGGGATTGCTTGAGGATAACATGTAATAAGTTATAAGGAATGAACTTAAGCCGAATAAGTTGAATAAGCAACTTGAACCCTAATAAGTTCTTAAGATCATGAAGGACTTGTCATATGATGATTAGTATGTTGTTTATAACATGAGAACATTGATTGAAGGACTTAAATTATTGGTAAGTCATGAGTATGAAGATTTCTAGTTCATAAGTTGAGAAAGTCAATGACTTATGGAAATAAGTCAAAACCTACTTTGATTATAAGTTGGTGTAATAAATAACTTGAAATGATGATATGTTGGTTAAAATCCACTTAGAACGCTTAGTATGGTTGATTTGACGAACTTCACACGATTAGACGATTAACGTCGAATTCGTGAAAGTCTCGGAATAGAAGTCATATTTTGTGTTGGAAGTCGAAAACGTTGGTTTTTGATGGAGACAAGTCATTGTAGTCATTATAGAGTTGCGGACTCGAAAATGACCGGATTCCGACTTAGAACGAAGAAATGAGCATTGAACGTTCACGAACGTTTATCGTTTTCGTTAAAATGGACTAATAGGTCAAATTTTAGCAAATGAAGTCAAATAAATAAAATTCTTGCATGAACGCATAGATTATGAAATTTGTGAACCGTAGGCTTTTGAACGGACCAATTCGGAGTTAAAACGAAGAAGTTATGCGTCCGGAAAGTTAGCAAAATTTTCAAAAACTACAAAATTTTCTGAGGACCAGAGTCCGCGCCGCGGCGCGACTCTAAGCCTTCTTGTCCGCGCCGCAGCGCGAGGCCGGAGGATGACACACTGCTAACTCGCGCCGCAGCGCGAGTCACAGACCAATTAGTGGCGCCGCGGCGCCAGTGCAAGGAAGAAGATAGAGAAGAAGGGTTCCAAGTGTAGAATAAAAGAGGGATTAATAGTAATGAATTGTGATGTAATCACAACATAACTAAGACATTGTAAGGTGCTTGTAATACACTAATGCATGTTTATAATCAATCAAAGATGAGCGGGATATGAATGACGTAATGAAAGCTGAAACCCTTAATAATGAAACTAAGTTAGAATTACATTGAAATGAAGGGTAAGGTATACTAGAAAGCATACCTGGTTAATTATGAACTAATATGGTACGTTATATGATTATGAACTGTAGAATCATAAAGACTTAAAGTGTACGTGTATTAACCAGTAAGCAGACACTAAAGGCAAGTATTCTAAGCCTTGTTCCAGTTCAGTCTGGGCAAGCTTTGTAATTCATGTTCTCTTTCACATGAAATCTAGAATGATGAAGTCTTAAGCCAATTTTTCCGGCTAGACTTATATTATGATTCTGTCAAGCATGATTTGTAAATTACCGAGTTATATTGGTATGGTTTTCAATCGAAGACCACGCATGTTCAAATGTTTTTGTCGTTTAATGACAGGCACGTGAGGTTGCCACAATTAAACGTATACACGTTTAAAGAATGTAGTGTTGATCAACATAGAGTACTATGAGCTGATCGCTCAGAAGTGCTCGTAAGCTATGCCGGACTTACGGACTTAGTGCCGGAATGTCCTTTTCAAAAGAACTTATGTATGCTCATAATCTTGAGCCATAATTGTTATTCTGCTGAATATTGATAGAAAAATGTTTTGAAGGAAATGAAGTGCTATTTTGAATCACCAATAGTACTTCGTAACTATTGTTCAGTTACTGGAGATATATTAGTTTTATGTTTCAAGCATGTTGTTTATTAGAATTATAGTACTTACTGAGCTAGCCATGCTCACTCTTTCTTGAACCATATGAACACAGCTAAGATCGAGCAGACTGAAGGATCCAGTAAGGATAAAGGCAAGGCGAAGACAAAACCATAGCATACTTATGTAATAGTATAGGAAGAATGTCTGTAATATATTGAATATATTACAGACAAGAACAAATGAAAGGGTTACAAAGAACCTAGGGTAATGTAATATTATTTTGATATATATGGAGTTATATTAGTCCTCTTGTGACTATTTGAGGAAATGTGTGAATGAATGGTAGTACCGTGTAGCACCATTTGTCGGGTTGGAAGAGACCCGGATTTGGGGGCGTCACACGGTTCCTCCATCAGGAGGCTATCCTTTTGGTGTTTGATTACTGGACTCATAGGGAGACTAATTCCAACGAGGCTTAGGAAAGGGACCACCCAGATTTGATCTAGTTGAAAGACCGGATTAACTTCCCGTCAAGTAAATTGCGATGATCTGGGAACCTTCATGCCAAAAAGATGCGAGAGTAACCTAAGATAGGCTAACCTCTGATAAACCAAACGCGGAGGAAAGTCTCTTCATACTTTCCTATTTCAATTACTTGTAAATTAAATTACATGTAATTTCATTCTATGTCAATCTCTATGTAATGGAAAATATGAAGGAATATGTGTACATGCATTCCCTTTTATATCAAAACCTGACATGCTATCTTACAAATAGCTAACATCCATTTTACAAGATAATACTCCTAAAAGGGACACACCATATAGCATGCAACATTTATACATTCCCTAAGACTAAACTACATAAGTCTTTTTGTAGAGAAACGATTGGTCTTGTTACCCCTTCAAAATCCAAAAAGGCAACAAGCCTACAGCCAATTATGGCTTCATTTGGCCAGTGTAGTCTTACTCCTGTTTCTCGTGAGGAGTTTGAAGGATTAAACAAACAAATTACCGATTTGGCTATTTTGCTTAAAGAACTACACTAGTCTACTCAGGGTCCAAGAATACCCATACATACAGAATCCTCTGCACATAGAGGAACTCAGGGTCCGGACAAAGAAATTCCAGTACCTGAGTCTTAGTTGGACAAAACCAACAAAACTCCTGAAGTCACCCATCTCAAAGAAGATCCAGACAGTTATGATATTAGGAAGAAAGTCCTTTAAATAGAAGAGACCATTCGGTCTATCAAAGGGATCAGAGCACATGGGAGTGTTTCATATGTTGACCTTTGTATATTCCCTGGTGTTTATTATCTAAAAAATTTCAAGACTCTTGACTTTGAAAAGTATGATGGTTTAGGAGATCCTTACACACATTCGAAGGTATTCATCGGAGAACTCGGATCTTATGCCGAGGATGAAAAGCTCAGAATGCAGCTGTTACAGAAGAGTATGATTGAAGAAGCCCGATCATGGTACATCAGATTAGAAAATTCCAAGATTCATAGCTGGGAAGAGTTGGCTCATGCCTTCCTCAGTCAATACAGTTTCCAGTCTCAAATGGCTCCAGATCGGTACAAAATTACCAAGGTCAAGAAACAAGCCAATGAGTCTTTCCGAGAGTATGTTCAAAGGTGGAGGTGTTTTGCTGCTCAAGTTATTCCCTCTATGACTGAGTTTGAAATGGTGATGACCTTCATAGACATACAAGAAGCTCCTTTTTATGAGAGAGTTTTAGCTTGCATAGGCTGAAATGGGGTTGAAGTCAGGAAAGATTCAAGACCTAGTTGCTCTAAAAGCTGTTGCTGAGCACATCCAGTCTGGAAGTTATGGAAACAACCCCTAGAGGGTCCATAAGAAGAAAGAGGAGGATGTTTCCTTGATACTACAAGGACAGAAAGGCAGCCAGAAAATGCCTATCCAGAGGAGAAACTACTCCCCCTTTCAAGCACAGTCTTTAAATCCTCCATTGCCAAAAAGTGCAGAAGTCAGACTCACTCGAGTGTTCACATCCTTAGGAGACTCACTCAAAAAAAATTCTCAATCTTCTGATAACTCAGAAGAAAATTACCCATCTTCTTCCACCAGCCAACCCAAATGGGAAGGGTTTCAATGCTAATAGAAATTGTGCTTATCATGCTGGAGCTCCAGGACATGATAGTTAGGATTGCTGGGCCGTGAAACATAAGATCCAGGATTTGATTGATAATGCTGAGATCGTGTGACTATACCCGACCAATCTCTGTGCAAGACAACCCTCTTCCTCAACATAAAGAAGAGAAGGTTAATATGATTAATTGGAGCAGTGGACAGAGTTCCAATTACAGTGGCGATTCCTTCCAAACCAGCACTGATGATGCTGACAAATGGGATTGTGCACAGTTCCAGTTTATGATGGAACAAAAAATGAAGGCTCTTTATGAGCAAGTCAACCAATTGGCAGAACTGGCGATCCATCAGCACTAAGTCACAAGCCAATTAGTCGGCCAGGAGCATGATAGTCTCCTTCCTCTTGTTATGAATACTCCACTATTGACTCTAGAAAGTGAAATGCTGGAAGATAAAATTACAAAAAGAGCAAGTGCCAAAGTCGGTCGGGATTTTTCCAACAAGAGGAATTTACCTATCTGGGCCAACTGATGGAGGAGATATTTCAGATGCTGATCAATGAAGGAAGAATCACAGCTCTGCTACCTCCAATCAATCCCCGTTCAAGACGGTTCAATTCTAATGGAGTATGTTAGTATCACTCCCACTCTCGTGGACACAACACTGAAGAATGTTGGGCACTCCGCCATTGACAGCGGTGTCCTGCAGCTGGCAGATAATGACAGTGTATTACTCAAGAGTGGGGACATATTTCCTATAAAATGGAAGGAAGTCATAGCAGTTATATTCGCTGAGGATGATTTGGCAGCTAGACCACTCACAATACAAGCAATTCAACTCAAAGATGTTGACAATCCTTTGAAAGTGGCTGCACCAAAGCCAATTATCTTACTATACAGACCACAGTATCCTGTTGTCAGCCTACTAAAAGTGCCATGGAATTATGGAGAGGCTGAAGGATCTACATCCCACATAACTACTATAATGTTGAAGGAAAATCCATTGTATCTTCCCCATCGGGTGATGAAGCCTACCATCAGATTAAAGGGGAAAATTCCCATGGAGAAGATCAAAGAATTCCTCTGTATTATGGGCCATAATGAAGCCAAGGTGGTTTTAAGCTTAAGAGAAGCTCCACAACAAATTTCCATACTAGACTTGGTTTTCTCTTCCGAAGATCACAGGAAGGTCTTGCTAAAGGTTTTGGAAGAAGCCCATTTATCGAAATCAGTGGATGTTGAAAAATTCCAGCATCTGGTTGATCACATTTTTAACAACAATGCGGTATCTTTCACTGATGACGACATACCTCCTGAAGGGACTGGTCATTGCAAACCGTTGCACATAGCGGTTTTGTCCTCCAGATACATGGTGGGAGGAGTTTTGTTAGATGGAGGATCATCTTTAAATGTAATTCCCATTATGCCACTTTGGAGAAGATGAACATCAATCTCAATAGGATCAGAAGTAGCTATACGGTTATCAAAGCTTTTGATGGATCCCGACGAAATGCAATCAGAGAGATTGAATTACATATGGAGATTGATCCACATGCATTCTGCGTATCCTTTCACGTGATAAAAATATCAACAGGATACAACCTGCTCTTGGGGAGACCGTGGATTCACATGGCCAGAGTCGTCCATTCCATCCTTCACCAGTAACTCAAATACATCATTAATAATAGCCTAGTCACTATCAATGCTGCGCCAAAGTGTCCTAAACAAGGTGATATACCACTCACCAGCTTTAATTCAAAGGTTGAGCCAGTCAGTTTCCATGCCATAGAGGTGAGCAACACTCACTATCATCCTATTGGGGTGCCACCTCTGATTCCCAAGATTTCTGCCAAAGTAATGTCTGCAACTCAAGAGATGATAACATTGGGTTATCAACCTGGACAAGGGTTGGGCAAATATCATCAGGGAATTAATCACCCAATTCAAATTCCTAGTCAAATTGGGACATCCAGACTAGGCTATTCTACTAGTTCCAGTCACAGGAATCCTCACAAGCACAAATAGGTTCTCTCATCATCAGCCACATGGCGATTATCTCAACTTATAGATCCTAAATATGTACAGTTTCCGGTAAAGGTGCTTGCTCATGTAATGGCTATGTTATTTCCTAAACCGATACCGGTCAAAGGAAAAGAGGTCCTGATTCCAGATCCCGAAGTGGAAGAAAGGGAACGAAGACGTAAACAAGACATTGCCAGTCACTTGTCAAACATACGCATCATAGTCCATACTGAGGGCATGAATAAAGACATCCCCAATGATGATTGCCCAAATATCATGGTCATCAGTAGGGAGAAGGAGGATAATGACAGCCCCTTTATCACTGATGTCCAATAGGACTTCATCCTTGGCAATTGGAGCAACATTCCATGCGTTTGTCGACAAGGGTAAAAAGGTCAGAAACTCCATCTGCCCTGGAGATAGCCATAACTGCTTACTTTTCTGTACAGTATGAGCAGTTACTTTTGTCATTACATGCTAACACTTTGTATGATTGAACAGTTTCATATATTAAGTGAAAGCATTTTTGTTTCAGGACTCTAAATTTAGATGTGCCTAAACCTACTGACGAGTTACCTTTTCTCCAAAAGGACTGTAACTTTGATTTAAAGTTGGATTCAGACTTGATGGAAATACAAACCAAACCAAACCTTGATCAAACCTCCACTTTCAACCTCGGAACCTTAGAAAACCCCAAACTAATCCAGATTGGTACGGACCTTACTCCAGACCAAAGGAATGACATGGTTGCTCTATTAACCCAATTCTAGGATGTGTTTGCATGGTCTCATAAAAACATGGTGGGTTTGTTCACTAACATTGTCATTCATCGTCTCCCCATCAAAGAGGGATTCAAGATAGTCAGATAGAAACTCAGGCGATTAAAACCTGAGTGGAGTTTAAAGGTTAAAGAAGAAATTGTGAAACAATTTCAAGCTGACATCATCATGGTGTCAACATACCCTGAATGTCTATCCAACATAGTCCCCGTGCCTAAACCGGGAGGAAAGGTGCGAGTTTGTGTGGATTAACAGGATCTAAATAAAGCTTACCTTAAAGATATCTTTCCCGTACCATTTATCCACATCCTCATTGACAATACTGCTCAATACGACCTGTACTACTTTGCTGATTTTTTTACGGGGTACCATCAGATCATGGTTGCTGAAGAGGATCGTGAGAAAACTACATTCATCACACCTTAGGGAACCTTTTGCTACAAACGGTTGTCATTCGCCCTCATCAATGACGGAGCTACCTATCAGCGGGCCATGATGACTCTTTTTCATGACTTAATGCACAAAGAGATAAAGATCTATGTGGATGACAACATTATCAAGTCCAGAAGGGAAGAAGACCACCTAGACCATCTCAGAAAGGTCTTCAACAGGTTGCGTAAGTACAACTTAAAGTTAAATCTAGCCAAGTGCGCCTTTGGCGTTAAATCAGGCAAGTTGATAGGGTTCCTAGTCAGCCACAAAGGGATTGAGCTGGATCCCACCAAAATGTAGGCCATCACGGAAATGACCATTGTTCAGATAGAGAAGGAAATACAGGGAATTTTGGGAAGGATCACCTTCATCAGCCAATTCATCTCCAAACTCATAGTAACTTGTGAGCCTATCTTCAAGCTGTTAAGGAAGAACTCCTCCATAAAATGGAACGATGAGTGTCAAAAAGCCTTCCTTATAATTAAAGAGCAGTTAGTCAAAGCTCCTATTCTGGTACCATCCAGGGATGGTGTTCCCCTGTTCATTTACCTGTCAATCAATGATAATGCCATGGTCTGCATGCTGGGACATAAAGACGACAGAGGCCAAGAGCGAGCTATCTACTACCTCAACTAAAGATTCAGCAGCAGTGAACACAAGTACACTCTGATTGAGAAGACTTGTTATGCTTTAGCATGGACTTCCATGAGGTTACAACATTACCTCCATGATCACACAACCCATCTCATATCCCGTGTGGATCCTCTCAAGTACGTGTTCAGTAAACCCATGTTAAATTGTCGGCTGTCGAGATGGTAGTTGATCTTACAGCAATTTGACATCGTCTACGTGATGCAAAAGTCTATCAAAGGTCAAGGAATTGCTGATCAACTGGCTGTCGCACCTTTAGGGGATTTCGAATCCTTGGAAACATACTTCCCCAATGAAGGTGTAATGGCAGTTCAGCCACACCATTAGTACGATACACACCAATCATGGCAATGTATTTTGATGGAGCTTCAAATATGGAAGGTTCTAGGGCTGGAGCAGTTCTAGCAGCCATTATGGGGGAGCAGTATCTCGTCGCTGCCAAATTGTAGTTTGTCAACACCAACAACACAGCTGAGTGTGAAGGTTGTATCATGGGCCTGAAACTTGCCCAATCAATGGGCATCAGTTGGTTAACTGTCTTTGGAAATTCTGAGTTGGTAATCAGATAAACCACCGGAATATATCACACCAAAGAGCTATATTTGCTGCCTTACCATCGGTAGGTTATCCAGATGGCTTCAGAGTTTGAAGAAATAACCTTCCTCCACATTCCTCAGAATAGGGATAATTTTGCAGATGCGCTAGCAACTTTGGCCTCCTTGATCAACATACCCGACAAGGAAAACATGCCAAGCATCACATTTGCCCTGTAAAAGGCTCCAGCCTATGGGAACTACATTGGAGAAGTATCAGATGAGCTACCTCCCATCCAACACCCTTGGTATCAGCACATCAAGGAGCATCTACGAGATGGATCTACACCCGCTGAAGCGAGTCCTACTGAGAAAAAGCAGATTCATCGAATGGTTATGAGATTCTATATGAGCGGAGATGCACTTTATAAAAGAGATACAGGACTAGGTCTCCTCAGATGTCTGGACAAAGACCAAGCTCAAAGTCTCATGGATGAAATCTATGGTGGAGTATGTGGCCTACACACGAGTGGCCCTATACTTGTTAAGAAGATCCTAAGAATAGGGCATTACTGGCTCTCTCTCAAGATTGACTGTGATGACCACGTCAAGAGATGTTACCAATGCCAAATTCATGCGAATGATATCCACGCCCTTCCAAGGGAACTCCACAATATGAGTTCACCCCGGCCCTTCTCAATGTGGGGAATGGACATGATCGGGCCCATCGAGCCCAATGTCAGTAATGGGCATCGATTTATCTTCACCATGATCGACTACTTCACCAAGTGGGTAGAAGCAGCCTCCTTCCCCAGGGTTACAAAATAAGTTATCATTGGTTTCATCAGAAATAATGTCATTTGTCAATATGGACAACCAAAGGTAATTGTGTCAGACAATGCTAAGAACCTCAACAACAAAATGATGGAGGAGTTATGCAGTAAATTCCACATCAAACACCTCAACTCCATTATCTACTGTCCAAAGATGAATAGTGTTGTTGAAGCGACTAATAAGAACATCAAGAAGATCATGCAAAATAAGTCTGCCAATCACAAAGGATGGCCTGACTTGTTGCCTCTGACTCTATTAGCCTACATAACCTCAATTCACACTTCCACTGGGGCAACCCCATATTCATTGACCTATGGGATGGAAGCAATGCTCCCCATATAAGTGGAAATGGAATCCTTTAGAGTGTTGATAGATGCTCAACTGGATGAAGACCAATGGTTACAAGACATGTATCATCAATTGTCTCTAATAGACAAAAAACGAAGTGATGCTATCTTCTATGGTCAGTTATACCAACAAAGGATCGCCAGATCCTACAATAGGAAAGTCCGACTATGATAGTTTAAACAACATGACTTAGTTTTAAAGAAGATCATTGACAACTAAGATCAATCCAAGGGAAAATTCACCGCAAACTGGGAAGGCCCATTTGTTGTCAAGGAGGTATTGATAGGAGGTGCTCTCAGATTACAGGAAATGGACGACGTTGAATTTCCACAGCTCATCAACTCAGACACCATGAAACGGTACTATGTCTGAAGTTACCATTAAGCAAACATCCTAGTTTTGGATCACCATATCCCCAGTCACTTCAAGTTTTCTAACCCTTCACTACATACAACCTTTCTTCATACCTATCTGCCCCATCAGGGACAAACACACTCTTCAAACCAGCAGATCCTTCGCTCAACTTTATTTTTAAAACCTTTTAGGTTATCCCACCAGGGATTAAACCTTTCACACCTGCAGGCTACAGTTTTGTCCCACCAGGGATAAAACTTTTCACACCTACAGTTTTTCCCTCCAGGGATAAAACTTTTTCCCCTGCAGTTTGTCCTGTACATGGGATCAAACTTTTCATCTACAATTTATCTTGAATATGGGGCGAACTATGTCGACCTAATCTCCCCAATACACGGGAGTACGTAGGCAACCATTTTTATAGCCTGGTCGTACTACATAAAAAAACAAAAATAAACACTTCTACACCCTTCTACACCTTTCACATACAACGTTGAACCTCTTACACCAGGTTCGAACTAGGTAGACCTGATCTCCTATTCAATAGGAGTACGTAGGCAGCCATTCATGGTTCGGTCTTACCCTCTACCAAAACATAAAAACTTGTCACATGGTACTGAGATCATCCTTCAATCCACCACATTTCATCAGCTTTAGACCAAAGGGATGGAACTACCTGACCTCCCCACAAATGGGAGAATCGGCGAGCATCTAAGCTACGGTTGAGTCCTTAAAGAGCAAAACCAATCCATAAGAGATGGAGCTACCTGGGCTCCCCCATACAAAGGAGTACCGGCGACCTTCTGTGGTGCGGTTAATCTTAGAGGGGAAAGCAACACTCCTCTCTATATCTACATACAGAGACCAGTCCTAAGACACCAAAGGGTAGGGATACACATATATGAATGATCCATTTTAAAAGATCCTGAGACATCTATATGTTGAACCATCAATGGGGAGTTTAGAATACATCAAGATCACAAGCCATAAAGAAACAGGCAAATATCAAGCAATTAATAATGCACAGCTAAAAAGGGAAGTGAATCAAAAAAATATTTCTCTGCTATATATAATGTTGTTTGATATATACAATGTGTATTGTACATGACAAAATGGCTAAGCTAGTCTTTTCAGGAAAATACAAGACCATCTACAAGTCAATGTATATGCGAGCTATCAAGTCCAACATGACATCTCTCTCCGAAGAAGGAGGCAACACTGTGAGCTCCTGCCCGAGGGTATCTACACGAGGTAACATGGTGACATTGTGTTCGTCAATATGTGCACTCATTTATGCAACAATGGCAGTAGTATGGGACCTCACTGTAGTACTATCTGTAACGGCTACATCTCGGGCAGATATAGCGCCATCCCGCTCAATAATCAATGCATCTCTGGATAATCTAGCCTCATCTCGCTTAACAATAGTGGTGTCTTTATGAGCTACATCATCATCTCTCTCCAATAGAGCGACATCTCTCCCAACAAGAGCTGTCGACATCAAGGCCTTAGCATCATCTCTCTCAAATGTCATCAGATGAAGGCTCTGCTCTAAATACTCTGCTGAAAGCAGGGTCACAGTAGCAGTCATACTGGGAGAATCTATCACAGCTACTAGCAACCCAGCAAATATCTCCTCCTCGGTGGGAAAATCAATGTCCTCCGTGGGCTCCTTACTATCAAGATCAATCCCCGGTAATGTGGATACAACCGCAACCGATGTGGACTCTGCCTCCATCCATTCAGAATACTCTGCCTGTAATAACCCAATATTTTCAATAAGAAATTTTACAAATAATTTTATATATATATATATGTATAGGGAGCCCTTCCATAGCAACCGGTTGCTGTGAGTACTGTGCAACACCCTCTTTTTATACCGTTGATAAACTTATTGGAAGGCTGAGATGAAACATAAATATATCCCACCCGGCACAACTTGTACCGGCTTTTATTTTAATATGAGGACCCCACCATAGTCAACATGTTGTCAGTTTATGCCAATACATTGAATTTTTAATATTAAATAATGCCCAACCGGGACAAGCTCATACGGCTGTAAAAAAAAAAAACCAAGGACAAAATAAAATAGCAACAAACATATAAAATAAACAAAAACAAGCCGTATGAGCCTGTACCGGCCGGTAGAAATTTTTTTTAACAGCCGTAATAAAGTTTGAAGTGGTACAATTTTTTTTTAATTTTTTCGGCCGGTACAGTCTGTCCCGGCTGGTACCCTTTTTTTAAATTTTGTTTTTCTTTCCCGGCCGGTACAGGCTCATACGGCTGGTATTAAAAAATTAAAAAAAAATTCGGTCGGTATAGGCTGTCCCGGCTGGTACCTTTTTTTAAAATTTTTTTTTTCTTTCCCGGCCTGTACAGGCTCATACGACTGGTATTAAAAAATTAAAAAAAAAATCCGGCCGGTATAGCTTGTCACGGCTTGTATTAAAAAATAAAAAAAATTATGTTATTCAAGCAACTTGCTGCTAAACAGACTCGAACTCGCAACCTCAAACTCCAAACAGACGTCATATGACCACCCGAGCACCACGGGCCTAGCTGTTAATATCAGCCAAGGATTTGTCTTTACATTAAAACTTCACCATCCCCCAAAAATCTAGTGAAGTATAATAAAACTAGTGAAGTATAATAATAATGTCACACTATCGAATTTATAAAAGTAGTGAAGTATTATTATAATAATAATAATGTGATTATCAATATTATAAGTACAGATTATACCAATACTAGTACTGCATAAATATATCAAAAGAAATAGTACATATTACATGTTCATTTTCATAAAAAAACATAGAATGATTAATACAATCGACGCCTATTTTTTTGGCTCAGGAATCCCTAGCACTCGATAGTGGTTTCGCTTATCGTGGTCGGTTTCAAAGCCACAAATTGCACATTTTCGATGAGTTTTAGATGGAATGATTTTCTCGAGTGCACTCTTGAATCTAGATTGTTTTTTGCGGCCCTTTGTTTGAGAAATATTAGGTGGCAAAAACTCTTCTTCTTCTTCCACCTCTGCATCTTCATCGTCATTATCGTATCCCATATCATGATTTGGATCTCCAACTGTGCAATCAATGTCGTCATCTGCACAGTAGGATTACCGCTTGGCCACTCACGCATCGGATTACCATTTCGCAAACAAAATGGTATCAAATGTACCTGCATGTACAAAGTAGTTGGTTAATAATTTTTTAATATAATAGGACATTATAAAATTAAAATATTTTAAAACTAAACATACCGCAACTTTAACGAATTCTGAGTACATTTCATGTAACTTAATATACTTAGTGTCATTGTAGTGCGGGTCAATTATGGTAAACATCCAATCTTCAACTGAGAATAGGAACAAGACAAAATGGTGTTTATTGGTACTACACACTGGCATGAATATGTATTTACATTCGTGTAAAGGTGGACCAACATCTTGGTTAACATACGGATTGCAAAAACTCCATGCAGTATTCACGTTAGTGCATGGCACATAGCCCTGCCCAAGATGCATGAAGAATGAATTCATGAAACCAAACTGGGACCACCTTTGTATTCCCCGCGACCTGTAGTATTCCTCTCTATCTCGTAGCAACAGCATATACGCGTCTATGACATGCTCGAATATCCAACTCCCAGGCCCTAAGGATTGCACTGCATTGTGTTCTAATTCATATAACTGGCGCGGATGTGATAAAGGATATAAATCCCCTTCTGGTGCCACGACGTTTCCAAAAATATGTTTATTTACAAATGTCTCCTTCCAATCTCTAAGTCTTTTGGATAGGGACCCTGTTGGTCCATAAGAGATGTCGTCTCCCGCATCTTGTACCTGATTGAGACCCAAATGTACATTATTATTATATAGCAATAATAGTTAAAACCATCACTATTAACATAACTATATATACCTCCTCGTAGGCTTGGAAGGTTGGAATGTAACACTCCTCGTAGGCTTGGGTGGTGGGAATAGAGCTCTCCTCGATTACTTGTGGGGTGGGTATGTAGCTCTCTTGTACAACATAATCAGTTTGTTTCCCAAGCCCTTCAGTGAGTTGTGTGTATTGCGATTGTGGTCCAAAATTTGTGGGACCCCCTTGTCGAGGTATTTGTTTACCTCTTGCTTCGAAGTCGTATAGAGCGTATTGGAAATCCCAATTATTTTTTTGTAGAACCAACTCGGGAGGCAGCTGAGTAAGTGCTGAAAATTTATCAAGTAACGACTTTGCACTCTCAACTTGTCATGTAAGATAAACACAAATAAATATTATTAACAATAAATATGAATAAATGTAATATTAAGTATTTACTCCAATACATGATTTATTAAAGAAGAATATAATTTTATACCATTTGAATAAGGTGTTGTTGGTTGTAAATGGCCCGAGGCTGATAACAACTGTCGTGGTCGCTTGTCTGTCGAGGTCGGTGGATTTTCCAACGTGTAATTTTCCTATACCAGACCATGTAATCATCTATTGGGACATAATCAGCAACTTCAGTTTGTTGTCCTTCGAGATGATCCATGTATGCCTCCCACATCGAAATATATTCCCCTCTCAAGGCCATGCAATCCTCGACATCAATAAATTTAAACTTTTTCTCCTTCCTAAGGTCACCGTGGTTTTTGGCTGGTGATGGTATGCCTTGCATGAACCCGGACTGTCTCATCACACGATCCGGCATCTAAAATTCCACAATATCAAAGTGGATCAAGGGGACCCCACCAGATCCCAACAACCTGCCTTCAAAATTAAATCCACTGATATCATCATCCCACACTATGTAAGGCCGCCAAACCACATCCCACATAGACTTAATATCTAACTCCCCTCAGTAAAATGACAAATGGTGATGGGGATTCTCACGTCTACCAGGGTAACTGTAGGTTACAAAATAGGACCATGCTAAAGCCCTAGGTAACCATAAGGATGATTGTGGCCAAGGGTTTGGCTTTCCAATACTTACACGCTCATAAGCCCAAATTTGTAACAACGTAACACAACCATTAATGTATTTAACTCCTTTCCTAGTAGCAGTATATAAAGATCTGTACAAATATGCTAACACTGCCGCGCCCCAAGAGTAAGTTACACAATCTTCAGCGTTGGCAATAAAAGACATATATCGTGGGTGCACACTATTTCTATTCCTATTAGGAAATAATATTGCCCCGCACAACCACAACATGTATGCCTTTGTGTGTCGCCCTACAACATCTTTACTTGCATTCTCGGGATAATTATTAAAATGTTCGTGCAACCACACTAATGAAATTGCACTGCGTTTTTTTGAACTAAAATACTAATGAATGGCTTGGAAGTTTGTATGATGTACGACAGAAATGGATTCCAGCATATACAAAGAGATATTTTGCCGCAGGAATGACTATCACTGGAAGAAACGAGAGCATGAATGCCTTTTTTGATGAGTATGTTAATGCATCAACAGTTATGCTATGTTTTGTACTGCAGAGTCAAAAGGCTGTAGAAAGACAGTTTATCAGGGAGAGGAAGGCCGACTACATAACAAAACATCGTAAAAGGATTATGGTACTCGGTTCATCTTTAGAAGTTCATGCTGCACAAGTGTACACAAAAGAGATGTTTAGACGTTTCCAACGTCAATTCGTCGATTCCATGAAATACAATGTTCATAAACTTAGTGAGATGTGTGACACTGATACTAAGGTTTATGCAGTGTATAATGCAGATGCAACTGAAAGTGGTGGAAGATATAAAGAAGTTGTCAACAATCGACAACTTGGATCGGTAACATGTAACTGCCAAATGTTTTCTCACTCTGGTGAATTATGCAGGCACATCTTGAGATATTTCATAGCAAAGAGTATTTCACAAATACCGACCGACATGATCCTTCATCGGTGGACAAGAGACGCGAACAAAAGCAATGGTGAAGACTTACTCTTTAACTCCACACCTGCTGACTTCGAACAAAATCAAGCAATGCGCTACAATCATTTGATGGCTGATTAGCAGGAGTTAGCGAGCAAAGCGGCTTGCTCAGTCTGAGGTTACAAAACTGTTCTTAAACTGAATGCACGAGGAAAAGAGTTGGTTGACCAGTATGATCCGGATGAGAATATTACTGAACTGGCAGATGACGACATTGATTGCACAGTTGGAGATCCAAATCATGATATGGGATACGATAATGACGATGAAGATGCAGAGGTGGAAGAAGAAGAAGAGTTTTTGCCGCCTAATATTTCTCAAACAAAGGGCCGCAAAAAACAATCTAGATTCAAGAGTGCACTCGAGAAAATCATTCCATCTAAAACTCATCGAAAATGTGCAATTTGTGGCTTTGAAACCGACCACGATAAGCGAAACCACTATCGAGTGCTAGGGATTCCTGAGCCAAAAAAATAGGCGTCGATTGTATTAATCATTCTATGTTTTTTTTTTTATGAAAATGAATATGTAATATGTACTATTTCTTTTGATATATTTATGCAGTACTAGTATTGGTATAATCTGTACTTATAATATTGATAATCACATTATTATTATTATTATAATACTTCACTACTTTTATAAATTCGATAGTGTGACATTATTATTATACTTCACTAGTTTTATTATACTTCACTAGATTTTTGGGGGATGGTGAAGTTTTAATGTAAAGACAAATCCTTGGCTGATATTAACAGCTAGGCCCGTGGTGCTCGGGTTGGTCATATGACGTCTGTTTGGAGTTTGAGGTTGCGAGTTCGAGTCTGTTTAGCAGCAAGTTGCTTGAATAACATAATTTTTTTTATTTTTTTAATACAAGCCGTGACAAGCTATACCGGCCGGATTTTTTTTTAATTTTTTAATACCAGCCGTATGAGCCTGTACCGGCCGGGAAAGAAAAAATAATTTTAAAAAAAGGTACCAGCCGGGACAGCCTGTACCGGTCGGATTTTTTTTTAATTTTTTAATACCAGCCGTATGAGCCTGTACCGGCCGGGAAAGAAAAAAAAAATTTAAAAAAAGGTACCAGCCGGGACAGCCTGTACCGGCCGGAAAAATTAAAAAAAAATATACCACTTCAAACTTTATTACGGCTGTTAAAAAAAAAAATTCTACCGGCAGGTACAGGCTCATACGGCTTGTTTTTGTTTATTTTATATGTTTGTTGCTATTTTATTTTGTCCTTGGTTTTTTTTTACAGCCGTATGAGCTTGTCCCGGTTGGGCATTATTTAATATTAAAAATTCAATGTATTGGCATAAACTGACAACATGTTGACTATGGTGGGGTCCTCATATTAAAATAAAAGCCGGTACAAGTTGTGCCGGGTGGGATATATTTATGTTTCATCTCAGCCTTCCAATAAGTTTATGAACGATATAAAAAGAGGGTGTTGCACAGTACTCACAGCAACCGGTTGCTATGGAAGGGCTCCCATATATATATAAGGGTGGGAATATGTGCAAAGTAAATTATATGTATATATCTGATAAATAAAATTATTTATTAGATGTAACTAAGTTCTTTTTAGAATTTTGGATCATAATAGATTATATTTTTATAATAAATTAATCTTGTAATAAAATATTTATTATTTATTTTTCCATTAAAATATGATTATTGTATATATGATATGGATTTTATGATATGTATTTATTATATTAATTAAGTTAATTATTTTAACTTAATTAATAATGGTATCTATAAAGTTTATGTCAGATATGAATTCAAAACCCTAAGTCTGGACTTTGAATAAGGAATGAGAATAATAATATAATATTATTTATATTTCAGTAATATAAACATGTTTGATATTTGTGTAATGTTAATGTGTGGAAGAGTTATAGTAAAACAGTGCAAAACCCTAGCATTACTGATAAGCTATAGTACATAAGTCTATTATGACTGTAAGATTTGTGAATCTATGTGTTATGTAAATAATGACCATTATTATATTTACTGTTAATTAGGTAAACCCTAATTAATATTTAGAAACCCTAATTACTAGATCAAAACCCCAATTGCTAAGTTATAGACCCTAATTACTAATTTTAGCAAGCTTATGGTAATTAGCATTTGATAAAGCCTACTTTATAAGTCTAAAGTGATTAGGAAACCTAATTTAATTTGGGAACCCTAATCAACATTCTTAGAAACTAAGTTTCCATTTTTACCCTTAATACACAATTTTAGATTTAGAGCTTAATAACCTTAGGGTTAAACCCTAAGAGTCAAACCCTAAGGGTTAGAATGAATTGTCAACCTTGTCACTAAAAGTAAAAACCAAATGACCAAATTGCCCTTCTTGCATTATTTAATAGATAACTTATAAAACTTGCCATAACTTTAGTTGGTGACCACCTTTAGCTAGCCATGTGGTCTAATACTAGCCTTTAATCAACCAAAATCTGCCCTCATGATCAGCCATGGTCCTTACATCAAATTATATATAGATTGAGAGAGAGGAAAGTTCATAATTTTGTCCCAATTGTTCGCAAACACACCACCAAGCTTCTCTCTCTCTAAACCCACGAAAATAGTTAGCATTTCAGTCCCTTAGTGAGTCCCCAGAACATCAAGATTAGGTCTGGAACAGAGGATCAAGATTTGGTTCATAGAGGTATAAAACCTAACTTAGAAATTTGATCTTATATGTTATGTTAGATTTGATGTTAGAATGTTTAGATATGTTATATAAAGTGTAAATTGATGATCTGGGTTGGTATTATGTAGATCCATAACATTTATATGCTCGAATTTAAGTTTTTACAAAATCTAGAAAAAGTTTGTTTTGTGGTCTGACAAGGAATGTCAGACCTTCTAGATCTCAGTGTGTTTATTGATTTGGTGTCTTAAGTGTTTAATCTTGTAGTATGTTATGAGATCTGTACTCTGGAAGTTGAATCAAGGTCATAGCTTGAACAGATTGTAAGTTATTATTGGTCAAAGGTCATTGACCGAGCTTGACCAGACCATTTCTGGGCAACCCAGAAACAGTGATCAAGCGTCTGACAAGCTTTTGTTGACCTTGGATCTCTTTATGTTTTTTTGTTATGATATTGTTGTTATATCTAAGTTGTAGTTTGGTATATGTACTACATGTTCATGCCTTTATATCACCTAAATGATAAACATGTGGGATTTAGCAACAGGTCAAACCAGCCAAGTCGAACACATTTTCTGTTTTCTGGGTAACCCAGAAAATATTTGAATGTGTTATCTGAAAAGGTTTGATCGGACATTATATGCCTGATTTGTTGTTGTTATAATGATGTTAAGTAATAGATCTCTTGTCCTACATGTTGGCTACACACTAGAACCTTTAGATCACAAAAAGGAACCAGAAAATGAAAAACAGCTCTGACAACATGTTCTGAGCCTTAGATCATACTTGTATGATATGATATGAACCAGAAATTGTTATGTACTTGTAGCACTGCATATGTACTACGATATTTAACCCTAAGCTTTCCCAGAAACATTATATATTAAAAATTTCACTTGGTCAAACATGGCTACTTGATAACTGTCTATGAATGTTCTTGAGCCTCAAGAACACCTAAGGCGACACTTACTGTCGCTAAAGGCTATAGCGACATACTTATTAAATTTTATTATATTAAAATCTAAAAATCATTTAAAAATAGAAAATAAATTCTAAAAATTACAAAATCAGTTTTAAAAATTATTTTGAAGTTATAAAAATTAACTTTTAATAATTTGACATATTTTCCATAAATATTAGTAATTATTTGAATATTATTAATATTTAATTTATTTGGTAAATGCATTAAATAAATTAACTAAAAATGATTTTAAATCATTTTAAATGATAATAAGGTATTTAATAATATTATAAGTTATAAAATATACCTTTCAATATTTTAATATAAATTTCATTAATTATTAAATATTAATGATATTAGATTTATTTAATAATAATATTAAATAAATAGATTAAAAATAATTTTATTAATTTAAAAATCATTTAAAAGGGATATAAGTGGTTTTAAAATATTTTAAGTTATTATAAATGACTTTTAATATTTTAGTGAATAATACGTTAATATTTAAATATTAATTATAATTGTTTAAAATTAATTTTAAATGTTTTAAAAATCATTTAAGAGTAATATCAATACTTTAAAAATATTCTAAGCTATTATAAATAACTTTAATATTTTGGCAATGGTTTTATTAATAGTTTAATATTAATTAAATGTTACAAATAATAGAATTATGTAATATATAAATCATTTAATAATGATTCCAGAGTTTGAAAAAAAATCATGAGAAATTATAATAATTACTTAAAAATTATTATAAGTCCTATGATTGATATTTGAAGTGTCCAGAATAATATTTAAGATACAGATTAGAGTTTTAAACTCGATAATTTTTTGATAAAGCCGTCGGTACACCGAAATGTTACCAAAGTTGATCCAAATTTATATAGTTTGACTGTATAAGTGTTTGTTTGTGTCTTAATGACTGATATAACTATGTGACAATGTGATTAGGTTATGTATTGACTGTAAATAACTGTATGATGTGTTATGATATGTTATTCTAATCAATAGAACAACCTTATAATTGATAGGTCGTTAAAGTAAAGATAAAACTAAGTTGTGTAAGCAGCAGACCAAGCAAGTTCCTAAATTCTTCCTCTTTTACTTGAGCAAGAATCCTAACCATTGCATTTATTTTATGCAATGGACATGAGTAAGACAGTTTCAGAATTATATTATCATTATGTCGGATTATTAAACTCTACTGTTATTGATTATGTATCCAATCATTTATACTCATACAAGTTTCCAAACTTTATTAGTTCATTGTTTATCAGTACCGTATTACTATAAGGTTCAGATATATATATATATATATATATATATATATATATATATATATATTATGTTCGTTAAATTCTAAGTATGGTTATACAAATGATAATTATTGTACATGTTGATACATGCTTGTTGATTTCAACTATGTATACCTTAATTAAAAGTCGTCTAAGCTATTTGACTCGGCTAGACACAACTTAAGAATACCGTTGAACATGATAGAACCCTAATGATATACAACCCAATTTATTTTTGTTCGGATTCAAGCTGAGTATGAACATCCCAAATCTGGGAAACTTTTGTGCACCCAAGGAGGTTATGATGAACGAGAATATCGTTCAGGTATATAGTATAGATCAATACAGGGCATAACGTGCTGATCACCCCCGTGCCCGTAAGTTATGACGATTTACAGATGAAGTTCTGTTAAACCTTTTCGAAAATAAAAAATAATGTTCATAGTCTGTCGACTGATCTCCATTTATAGTCAGTACGTAGTTTCAAAAATTTGAAATAGAATTGGTATGTTGATTAGAATTGTTTCAGTTACTTCACAATTATTTCTTCGTTATAGAAGTGTCGCTCAAAGAAAATATTTAATCCTTTCAGCTAATGTTTATTGTTACTATTACTTGCTGGGCACTTAAATGCTCATTCTTGCTTAATTTAAATGTTTTCAGTTAAGTATGATCAACTAGAGGGCTCTACCAGAAACAAAGGGAAAGGATATCTTATGTAATAGCTAGACTTAAATAAGATGAGGATATTTATTATCTATCATGTAATGAAATGTTTTAAGGTCGCGTACCTGGGATTTAGACAACTCTGATATGTAATTAAGTTTGATATTTATGAAAAAAATCATTATTATTCCGCTCAAAGAAATGGTATCGTGAAGCACCGAGTTCGGGTTTCAAGTTCCTGAAGTTGGGGGCGTCACAGGTTGGTATCAGAGCTATAAGCATGAATTTGCGAAGAGCCCCGAGCCTCTCGCTGGTGACTTCCTTATGTGGAATGCACCAAAGCCAGAATCTTCTTAGGGGACGTCGATTCAGTCGGTGGTAAGCTGATAGGTACCCTTGTAAGGTGTTATGTTTGGAAGCACCATGAAAGTCACATGTTGGTATTAGAGCTTTAGGGTTAGAAATCATAGGTGGGAGTAGACCTTAGGCTATAACCCTGGAGCAGAGGAAAACGTTGAAAGTACAAATAACTCATATAGAGTTTAAAAGGAGATGAATCGAATAAATTCATCGTCAAACAAAAATAAAAGATAACTTATATAAAACTTTTACTTGTGGTGTGTATATATTATATGCTAATCAGGATAATTTATGTGTAGATGTCAGGAGGAAAAGGATTAGGATACCCTAAGATCACAAAGAAGGGGCCAATATCAAAGCCAATAGCTGAAGTAGAGGCTCACATTGAAGATAACCTTGATGAGGTGATCCTTTTAGAAAATATAGTACCGGACCCAGAAATGGTGGAATTAACATATAGTGATTCGGACACCGAAGTTGGAGCTGATCAAGCATCAACCGAAGTGCAGAATCTGAGGAACAAGGTTTCTTCTCTGGAAAGGTTGTGGGAAATAGAAAAGATGTTGAATAGTCAGTTGCGAAAAGAGTTACTAGAAACAATGGAAGAATAAGATAAGCTTAAAATCCAAATTGATCAGATAGGAGCCCAAAGTAGTAAATCGTGTGCAGCTCCAAGCGAGAAGGGAAAAAGAAAGATAAAAGACCACGACTTAGGAAAATCTGATAATAATAACCAAGGGAAAAAAGATATGTTATATTTGCGGCCGTGAGGGCATACCTCTCCTCGTTGTCCTGACTTTAAGAAAGGAGGATGTTTTATGTGTGGATTAGAAGGTCATTAGGTGAAAAGGTTGTCCAGAATCAGGAAAGATGTGTAGGAAATAAGTAGAATTAGTATTTAATTATGTATGTTTGGTAATGTACGTGTGTATTGTAATAATCCCAACTTTGGTGTAAGTTATAATAGTGATTCTCGACCTTTATGGTCATAAAGGGATATCAGATGATTAAAGCAGTATGTGCTATGCTATGTACTATGAATTAGTCGAATGAATATGAATCTATGTTTGATTAATGGAATAAGTTTGAAATATTAAACTTATACGATAAGGTTTAGAATGTAAGTTAATAAAATATAGATTTTGTTTTATTTAACCAGAAAATGCCGCCAAGACGAAAAACTCGAAACCAAAGGGCAGAAGAGTATGTCAACAATGCTGGAGGATAACAACCAGACCTGATGCAGAATTTCACGAATATGGTAGCTCAAGCCATACAGAATGGAATGCCAGCCGTGGGAAATCAGTTAGACAATCGATTTATGAACTTCAAGGATTTTAAAGCCGTAGGACCACCTGAATTTAGAGGTACTACTGACCCGATAGAAGCCCAAACTTGGGTTAAGGAAATAGAAAAAGCATTTGTAGTCGTTAGGGTAGATGAGGGGAAAAAGACAGCTTTGGCCACCTATATGATGAAAGGAGAGGCGAATTTCTGGTGGGAGGCAAATCAAGCTAGGGTAGAAGAAGGAGTGATAGCATGGACTAGGTTTAAGACACTATTTTTTTAGAATTATTTCTCGGCTAGTGTGCAGGATAGGATGGATGTGAAGTTTTTAGAATTGAAGCAGGAGAACTTAACAGTTGCGGAGTATGCTGTAAATTTCAATGAGTTAGCTAGGTTCGCTCCGCATCAAGTGGATACAGAGGCTAGAAAGGCAAGGAGGTTTGAGCTAGGCCTAAAACCCTTGATCTAAAATAAGATGGCAGTGTTACAGATCAATATGTTTACCACACTCTTAGAAAAGGCTATCATAGCTGAAGGGGGAAGTGATGCCATGAGTCTCTACAATGAGGAGAGAAAGAATAAGGGTGAGGGAGCTGGGAAGGTAGAAGTAGGTAGTTGAAGTAGGGGTGAGAAAAGAAAGTGGAACAATGTTGGGAGTGTCCAAGTCAAGTAGGAAGGTGTGAAAAAGTAGGTTGTGCAGTGTAATTATTGTGGGAAGGGTCATTTAGGTGAGTGTCTTAAGGGTAAGTTTGTGTGCTACAAGTGTGGGCAGGAGGGACATATCTCTCCTAACTGCCCCAATCCTAGGATGAGCAATAGGTGTTTTCTGTGAGGATCCAAGGAGCATAAGGTGAAGGACTGTCCAAAAATGAGAATAGATATATGGAGCGTGAATGCTGGAAAAGGCAGTGGAACACTAACGATAACGGGACCAACTTTGACGAAATCAACCGCAAGAGTCTTCAACATGACGGTTCAGGATACCGTAGCAGCTGGGGATGGAACTTCAGGTATTATTTGTATGAATTGTATTTTCGTATATATGATTTTTCTTAAATATAAGTAAAATATGTTATAAAGAAATTTAGAAGGAGAAATTTGGGTTCTGTTAGAAATTAAATTCCCGTAGAATTAGATAGACAAGCTTTATATTGAGGAGTTAAATATCAGTTCGATCGAATCTGATCGAGATCTACTTGAAATGATTGTGTATGCTATTTTCCCTAGTGTCTATAAATTTTAAAGCGGTGATTCTGGGGACGGAATCCTTATAAGGGAGGGTGGATGCAATAACCCAATATTTTAATAAGAAATTTTGCGAATAATTTTTTTATATATATAAGGGTGGAAATATGTGCAAAGTAAAGTATATGTATATATCTGACAAATAAAATTATTTATTAGATGTAACTAAGTTCTTTTTAGAATTATGGATCATAGTAGATTATATTTTTATAATAAATTAATCTTGTAATAAAATATTTATTATTTATTTTCCATGAAAATATGATTATTGCATATATGATATGGATTTTATGATATGTATTTATTATATTAAATAAGTTAATTATTTTAACTTAATTAATAATGGTATCTATGAAGGTTATGTCAAATATGAATTCAAAATCCAAAGTCTGGATTTTGAATAAGGAATGAGAATAATAATATAATATTATTTATATTTCAGTAATATAAACATGTTTGATATTTGTGTAATGTTAACGTGTGGAAGAGTTATTGTAAAACAGTGCAAAACCCTAGCATTACTGATAAGCTATAGTACATAAGTCTATTATGACTGTAAGATTTGTGAATCTATGTGTTATGTAAATAATGACCATTATTATATTTACGGTTAATTAGTTAAACCCTAATTAATATTTAAAAACCCTAATTACTATATCAAAACCCTAATTGCTAAGTAATAGACCCTAATTACTAATTTTAGCAAGCTTATGGTAATTAGTATTTGATAAAGCCTACTTTACAAGTCTAAAGTGATTAGGAAATCTAATTTAATTAAGGAACCCTAATCAACATTATTAGAAACTAATATTTCTATTTTTGCCCTTAATACACAATTCTAGATTTAGAGCTTAAGAAACCTTAGGGTCAAACCCTAAGGGTTAGAATGAATTGTCAACCTCGCCACTAAAAGTAAAAACCAAATAACCAAATTGCCTTTCTTACATTATTTAATAGATAACTTGCAAAACTTGCCATAACTTTAGTTGGTGACCAACTTTAGCTAGCTATGTGGTCTAGTACTAGCCTTTAATCAACCAAAATCTGCCCTCATGATCAGCCATAGGTCCTTGCATCAAATTATATATAGATTGAGAGAGAGGAAAGTTCATAATTTTGTCCAAATTGTTCACAAACACACCACCAAGCTTCTCTCTCTCTAAACCCACAAAAATAGTTAGCATTTCAGTCCCTTAGTGAGTCCCCAGAACATCAAGATCAGGACAGGAACAGAGGATCAAGATTTGGTTCATAGAGGTATAAAACCTAACTTAAAAATTTGATCTTATATGTTATGTTAGATTTGATGTTAGAATGTTTAGATATGTTATATAAAGTGTAAATTGATGATCTGGGTTGGTATTATGTAGATCCATAACATTTATATGCTCGAATTTAAGTTTTTACAAAATCTGGAAAAAGTTTGTTTCGTGGTCTGACAGCATGTTCAGAGCTTTAGATCTTACTTGTATGATATGATATGAACCAGAAATTGTTATGTACTTGTAGCACTACATATGTACTACAATATTTGACCCTAAGCTTTCCCAGAAACATTATATATTAAAAATTTCACTTGGTCAAACATGGTTACTTGATAACTGTCTATGAATGTTCTTGAGCCTCAAGAACACCTAAGGCGATACTTACTGTCGGTAAAGGCTATAGCGACAGACTTATTAAATTTAATTATATTAAAATCTAAAAATCATTTAAAAATAGAAAAAAAATTCTAAAAATTACAAAATCATTTTAAGTTATTAAATTTAATTTTAATAATTTGGCATATTTTTCATAAATATTAGTAATTATTTTAATATTATTAATATTTAATTTATTTAGTAAATGCATTAAATAAATTAACTAAAAATGATTTTAAATCATTTTAAATGATAATAAGGTATTTAATAATATTTTAAGTTATAAAATACAACTTTCAATATTTTAATGTAAATTTCATTAATTATTAAATATTAATGATATTAGATTTATTTAATAATAATATTAAATAAATAGATTAAAAAGATTTTATTAATTTAAAAATCATTTAAAAAGGATATAAGTGGTTTAAAAATATTTTAAATTTTTATAATTGACTTTTAATATTTTAGTGAATAATACGTTAATATTTAAATATTAATTATAATTGTTTAAAATTGATTTTAAATGTTTTAAAAATCATTTAAGAGTAATATTAATACTTTAAAAATATTCTAAGTTATTATAAATAACTTTAATATTTTGGCAATGGTTTCATTAATAGTTTAATATTAATTAAATGTTACTGATTATAGAATTATGTAATATATAAATCATTTAATAATGATTCCATAGTTTAAAAAAAATATGAAAATGATAATAATTACTTAAAAATTATTATATGTCCTATGATTGATATTTGAAGTATCCAGAATAATATTTAAGATACAGATTAGAGTTTTAAACTCGATAATTTTTCGATAAAGCCGTCGGTACACCAAAATGTTACCGAAGTTGATTCAAACCTATATAGTTTGATTGTATAAGTGTTTGTTTGTGTCTTAATGACTGATATAACTATGTGACAATGTGATTAGATTATATATTGACTGTAAATAATTGTATGATGTGTTATGATATGTTATTCTAATCAATAGAACAACCTTATAAATGATAGGTCGTTGAATTAAAGATAGAACTAAGTTGTGTAAGCAGCAGACCAGGCAAGTTCCTAAATTCTTCCTCTTTTACTTAAGCAAGAATCCTAACCTTTGCATTTATTTTATGCAATGGACATGAGTAAGACAGTTTCAGAATTATACTATCATTATGTCGGATTATTAAACTCTACTCTTATTGATTATGTATCCAATCATTTATACTCATACAAGTTTCCAAACTTTATTCGTTTATTGTTTATCAGTATTGTATTACTATATGGTTAAGATGTATATAATCTGTTTGTTAAATTCTAAGTATGGTTATACAAGTGTCCTCACCTGGATAATTATTGTATATGTTGATACATGCTTGTTGATTTCCAGTATGTGTACCTTAATTAAAAGTCGTCTAAGCTATTTGACTCGGCTAGACACAACTTAAGAATACCGTTGAACATGATAGAACCCTAATGATATCCAACCCAATTTATTTTGGTTCGGATTCAGGCAGAGTATGAACATCCCAAATTTGGGAAACTTTTGTGCACCCAAGGCGGTTATGATGAACAAGAATATCATTCAGGTATGTAGTATTGATCAATATAGGGCATAACGGGCTGATCACCCCCGTGCCCGTAAGTTATGATGGTTTACAGATGAAGTTCTATTAAACCTTTTCGAAAATAGAAAACAATGTTCATAGTCTGTCGACTGATCTCCATTTATAGTCAGTACGTAGTTCAAAATTTTGAAATAGAATTGGTATGTTGATTAGAATTGTTTTAGTTACTTCACAACTATTTCTTCGTTGTAGAAGTGTAGCTCAAAGAAAACATTTAATCCTTTCAGCTAATGTTTATTGTTACTATTACTTGCTGGGCACTCAAATGCTTATTCTTACTTAATTTAAATGTTTTTAGTTAAGTATTATCAACCAAAGGGCTCTGCCAGAAATAAAGGGAAAGGAAAGTTGTCAGATTAAGTTGTGTTATCTTATGTAATAGCTAAACTTAAATAAGATGAGGATATTTATTATCTATCATGTAATGAAATGCTTTAAGGTCGCGTACCTGGGATTTAGACAACTCTGATATGTAATTAAGTTTGATATTTATGACAAAAATTACTATTATTCTGCTCAGAGAAATGGTATCGTGAAGCACCAAGTTCTGGTTTCAAGTACCTGAATTTGGGGGTGTCACACTGCCGAACATCCTGGATGGCTAACAGAAAACTCAGCTAGCTCACGCTGATCCCAAAAGAGCTTTGGAAGGACCTGGCGACATAAACCAGGAAAGAAAACCCTCATCGAGGATGACCGATGATGGAATATTTTATACACATCTTCAACAAACAAAGCTCTATCCCCCAGAGTCTCTTTTATATGAGAGATACATCTTCAGTGGAAAGTCTGTGCCAAGGGTCAAAGACTTTGGTGATAACCCCAATGTCAACATCCTGGAAGTTCCTGAGAGCTTTGGATCACACGTCCAAGCAGTTCATCAGAGTCAGCAGTGATGATTCCAGTCCCATCAGAAGTCGTGGGAGCAGACAATCATCACATTCCGTTAGAAAATGATCCAACAAACCACATACATTATACATTTACATCATGTTGCTATACATTGCATCATATTTATTTTATCATATTTCAAGTGTCTAGTATTCTTTATCCTATCCATGCCATTACATTGCCTGAATATGATAAAGAGGGGCATCTGTAGACACTCTAAAATTTTTCATTCTTGTTACTAACTTTGTAGGAGGCAAAACTGTCTTCTAGAGATAACCCTGGAGGTCAAATCAGCTAAATCCCGGAGATAACCCTGGCATACTCAGTCATTGCCG
Source organism: Panax japonicus (assembly GCA_020205505.1). Lineage (NCBI taxonomy): Eukaryota > Viridiplantae > Streptophyta > Magnoliopsida > Apiales > Araliaceae > Panax > Panax japonicus. The sequence goes on from CM035114.1 coordinate 48,146,704, forward strand.
TCTCAGAGACAACCCTGAGATATACAGTTCTAGTCCCGGAGACAACTATAGGAGTTTCAGTTTCAACCTCAGAGATATCCCCGAGGAATGCAGTTCCAATTCTGAAAATAACACCGGACAAGTCATTTCCATCTCATAGACAACCCCGAGATATTCAGTTCCAGTCCCGGAGACAACCCCGGGAGTTTTAGTTTCAACCTCAGAGAAAACCCTGAGGAATTCAGTTGCAGTTCTGAAGATAACCCCGAAAATGTTTGTTTCTACCTTGCAGTCAGCTTCAATCTCGGTGATAACCCCGAGACACTCAGTTCCAAACCCAGAGATAATTCTGGGAGGTTAGGCACACCTCAAAGACAACCCTGAGGACATTCATCACTTATAGCAGCACAATCTCAAAGATAACCCCGAGCAACGACTGCTAAATCAGCCCAAACTGGAGATAACCCCGATGAGGGGCAAAATCATCAATTTTTCCACCTCAATCCCACATTCGTGCCATCTAAACAACATTTCAACATACATTCTACACAGGAGTGTCCTACAAGAACCATAATTCCAATCCCGAGTGACTACTACATAAGATAACACACCGGATAGAATTTGAAGACCTGAAGACCTGGGCATGGTCCCATCTTTTCGACTTCGTATAACTTTAATCCCATGTCATTTGTGTAGCTCTCGACAATAGCACTCCAAAAAGTTCTTATACACCTCAATCGGATGCCCGAATTAAAGTTCTGAAAGTTCAAGCGGACAACGCGTTGCATGTATGCACGTACTTTGAGACGGTAGGACCCGCAGAGCCCGGGGCACCCCAGGCAGCCGTAGGTACACCTGTGACTCCCCCTATATAAATAGAAGGCTTGAGGTGGCCATTTTGCATAGAGAAAAGGCGAGGAATCCCTGTCCATTTTGCTCTGTACACATAATAAACTGAGTGCTTTCTCATTTTAAACACTTGTGAGCTTATACTTTATCATATTTTACCGGTGGAAACTGAGTGTTTATTCATTTAAAGATATTTGAAGTCTTCTTGGAAGCCCACTGTAAGACTTCTTACATTTCTTAAAGCCTTTCTCCATTTTTTGCACACACAGTTATTCACGTTGAGAGTCGTGTTGTGTGCGTATGTCCGGACTTCGGTCCGTGGCTTTTTATTTCTTTTGTATATATATATATATATATATATATATATATATATATATATATATATATATATATATATATATATATATCATCGATTTATGTCTCGATTGAGCCTGAATTCACATCCGAATTGTTTATTACTTATATATATATATATATATATATATATATATATATATATATATATATAAGAAGTAAACGCTCTGGATATAAAATTCAGGCCCATCAAACAGAGTTTATATATTAGTGTGTGTGTGTGTGTGTGTGTATATATATATATATAAGATAGAGTTTGATGGTAATAATATATATAAGTTTATATATATATATATTTATATTTCTGTCAGGCCTAGAGTTTATTTCGTAGCGGTTGATCGTCTTTACTACTTTATTTACATTCAGTCCCGCCTGGAGTTTACTTCGTAATAGTTGATCGTTTTTACTGCTTTATCTACATTTCCAATCCCCCGTGAAGTTTACTTCGTGGCGGTTGATTGTCTCTCTCTATATATTTACAGCTTTTATATATTTACTTTTCCAATACCTCATGGAGTTTACTCCGTGGTGGTTGATCGTCCATATATATATATATATATATATATATATATATATATATATATATATATATTTACATCTTTTATATATATAACTGCTTACAACTTTCATAAAAACTACGACATCATGTGAGCCTGGGAATCATGTGATCATTGTTCCAGTCTTCTGAACCTAGATTCGGTTCCCGTGATGGACATTTTCAGCTGTAATCAGCTTGTAAATTATTCACGGTGTTTGAATTTCCTTAGATGGCTTTCATGCCCATAAGGAGTTCAGCACTTCTTTGTACATTATTTTCTCGAAGATGCTTCACATTTCAAAAATAAAAGCAATCAAGTCGAACACATAATAAAATGGAAGTATCAAAGGCCTCACTTACTATTGAGCACAAAGGTTTGAAAAACCTATTTTACACAATATCTGTGCTATATCTTATTAAAACTGAACTTTTTTACAAAATTCAAACCCTTTCTATATAGGTGCAAACGAGGCATAGCACTACTTCCAGATAATTGCACATTGACCCACACACACACATTCATATAACAGTTTAATTGAAAAGTGGCGGTCACCGTGGTAACACGGATGTCGGGGGGTACCTAACACCTTCCCTCCGTATAATCAAGCCCCCGGACCCTAACGAATCTCAGTTTCATAGATTTTTTAAGAAGTATTACATCACTAGGTCAATGTGCAAACCTTTTCTCGGTTGAGTTGGTGAAACCATTTAAAAATACCAACTGGCAAATCTTACAGTCCAATCGTCGACATATACATGTCAGACCTTTTCAGAACTTGTTTTTCAAACAAATCTCACCTAACATGAGAACACCAAAAGACAAGAACAGAAAAGGGACAGTAAAAATCCCAACGTCGATAGGTGGCGACTCTACTGGGGACATCCAGTAAGAGGGCTTAAGCCGCTATTACAAACATTTCAAAACTATTATATGCTTGTGTGTGGATGTTGCGTTTACATTTGAATGAATGTGCACGAATGCATTTGCACTCCCTTTAATAGACCGGATGGTTTCCTCCATTTGTTGGACTTTCTTTCTTATATCCCCAGTTTCTCGATCATCCCTGAGGTTTATAATTTTAGGGCTTTGTTGGTTCCTTTATTGGAATGAGGTTCAGGCGTCTATTCTTGTCCCTTTTTGCCAGCACTTTGATTGCCACCCTGTGAGGAAGACTCTGGTTGAGTGGGCTTTGTCTAGCCCTAATTTCTTTTACTTTGTTCTTTCAGGAGGATAGTCAACTCTGCTATTTGATTCTTGAGACCCTCAAACTATTTTTGAGGCACGGAACTTGATTCATGTTGGACACTTTCATCCATGTTGGTGGATAGGCCTTGTGCCTTCTTAGATTATGATCTAGTAATGAGACCACTCTTACCTATATAAAGAGTAGGTAGCTTAGCCTTGATAAGCATTAACAACATGTATTGATGCATCGTCTTGGGTTTTTATGGTTTTTAATTTTTTCTTGCAAAACAAATGTTAATTGTTTTGCGAACAGGATAGCCTAGCAGGATTTAATATCTGTACAATAATAACATTGACAAGGAATGGAAATGATATTCACATTTAATTGACATTTACATAGAATTAAAATTTACATTGATTTGAAAGGGAAAGGCATGAAGAGACTTTCCTTCGCGTTTGGTTTATCAGAGGCTGACCTATCTTAGGCTACACTCATGGCTTTTTTTGGCATGAAGGTCCCCAAATCATCGTAATTTACTAGATGGGAAGTTAATCCGATCTTTTAATTGGATCAAATCTGAGTGGTACCTTTCCTAAGCCTCGTAGGATTATTCTCCATTGAGTCCAGTAATCAAACACTAATGGGTTCGCCTTCTGGTGGAGGAATCACACAACATACATTCACATATATCATGTCTCGCCGCATGGAATGATGACATTATGTGAGGCACTAATACATAATGCAGAGATTGTGCATGACACTAAAGTGCAGTAAATAGAGCATTCATTCACATCCATTTAATGTAAAGACAAGATTCACACACACACACACAAGAAAGGGAATTTGAAAAGATTAAAATATGGCTTAAGCCCTCTATTGTCCCCAATGGAGTTGCCACCTGTCGATGTCGGGAAAAACTTTCTTTTTGGAATTCATCTTTTAAATATTTCTTACCCTTTATGTTTTCTATGTGGTTCAAATTTGGTGTGAAAGAGTGAAATTGATAAGGGAGTCCAATATGAAATGTCGACGATTTAAAAATATTAATTTTTTATAGAGCCGCCAGTTGGTAGGAGTGAAATGGTTGTACCAACTCAACCAAGTTTATGAAAGGTTTTACAAAAAGATCCAATTATTGGAATCTGTTTAACAGGCCTTGGAAACAGAGATTTATAGAGTTCGGGGGCTTCCTTAAGCGGGGAGAAGGTGTTAGACACCCCTCGACTTCCGTGAAAACACGGTTACTGCGTCTTTTTAATTCCCTAATTTATTTAAAGTGTGTGTGTGGCAGTTAATTGGGCCCAAGTGCTTTATTTTGGAAGTAGTGTTATTCCTCTTTTGCACCTATATACAAAGGGTTTAACTTGTATAAGATTTTAATTTTAATACAAGACATATAAAATGATGTTTGGAAAATAGATTTTCAAACCCTTATGCTCACATAGTAATTGAGGCATTTGATACTTCCATTTTATTCTGTATTCGGCTTATTTTAATTTTATTCTCGAGATGTGAAGCATCTTTGACAAAATAATTTATATATATATATATATATATATATATATATTTATATATAAGTGATGGGCTTCTTATAGGCATGAAAGCCATCAAAGTATGTTCAAGCACCACACATATGATTTGTTAGCTAGTTGTACAATTGAAAAGGGTCCATCATGGGAACCAGATCTAGATTCGTCGGCTGGATCTTAGATCTTGTGGCTCCTAGGCTCATATAGTATCATATGAATAGCCTGCATAACAAATATACTGAAATAAAATAGATATTTAATCTAAACGTCGAAAAATAAAGTATTCATCAGTTAAATTCTTATACGTGCGTAGCCAAAGCTTCCAGCTTCCTCTAGATACAGATCTAGGGTCCCGTGCTTGCTTAATATTTAAAAAACTAGATTTAAATAAATCTTAGCCATTCTAGCTCAACGGTTCTAGTTTTACAACTTTTGAACTGGTTAGGAGTTAGATATGGCTAGATTTAGATAAATCTAGTCCACAAATTTAAATATTACAGCTTTACATTAAATGAACAGTAAAAAATGATATTTAATCACAGGAAACAATCATATATATATATATATATACATATATTAAAGCAGATAAAAGCTTTGAATCGGAAAAGAACTTACAGTGTGTAGTGAGGAAGTCTTTAAACTGCATTTGAAGCTTGAAAACTCAGTTTTCACCAGTTAAAATTTGATAAATTGTAATATATATGTATACAAGTGTGTACAAAGAAGAATATCGAAGTTTGGAACACTATAGGAGGGGTTAAGAGCTGAAAGTTGCGGAATTCCCTCTCTTTTTCTCTTTTTCTCTTTTTTTATGGCTGATGGGGGGTCTATCTATAGACCAAAATAGCTGCGGGTCTACCTGAGGCCGACTCGGGTGGGGCTGGCCCCGTGGGTCCTATTGTCTCGAAGTACGTGTATTCAGACCAACGCGCAGTCTGTTCGAACCTTCATAACTTTCAATCCAGGAGTCTGATGAAGGTGTGCTATACCTTTACAGAAATCCCTTTCCAAGAGTTACACAATGACATGAGATTTAACCTTTTTTGAATTTAGGAAAATGGATCAATGACCAAATATTTGACTCTTCACAGTCCGTCTGTTGAGCTATCTTGTGTTGTTTTCACTCGGGATGGACGTTATTGTTCTGCATGATCTTCATGGCAGTGATTGGACTTGATTTCATGTTTAGTTGGCAAATTATTCCTTTGCTCTCCAGGGTTGGTTCCGGGCTTGACGTGGCTTTTGGTTGTCCTTCGGGGCTGTCTCTGGGTTTGATTCCTACAAATTTTTCTTTTCCTTAGGGTTGATCTCCAAGGTTGATTTGATATTCCACGGGGATGTCTCCGTGGTTAGATTTGATGTTGTGGTCTTCCAGGGTTATCTCTAGAGTGTGAAAAAAACATTTTTGCCCGACTGCATAATTAGTAACAAGAAAACAAAATTTCGAGTGTCTACAAGAGGTAGTATGTTTGTTTTTAGGATTGGTTTTATTTTAATTATATAGCTGACCCATTTTGACACCCCACCCAATCAAATGCAACCTGTGTATCTTTTTTACTTAAGTTCATCATTGGTTCACTGTAGAGATGGATCGTGTAGATATACATTATTGATAGGTCTCCAAATCTTATAGTTTTATTTTGATAATAACAAATTAGGTAAAATGTCAAATGGGTAGAATCATCTCCATAGGATTAAAATATTAAAATGATTTTAATTATCTTATTTATCTTGACCAAAATATTTTTCTAACTCCTATTGAATTTATTTTATTGACCTTGATAAATCAAATATAAAGTGTTAAATAAATTGATTCATAATGTAAAATTTCCTAAGGTAAGGAGATTACTATTTATTTTTTCAAAATGATTGTACAAATTCTTTATGGGCAAACAGAAAAACTCTAAACATATATATATATATATATGTTAAGTACATATATAATTTATATATATAATATGTGTGTGTGTGTGTTATGCACTAAATATATGTGCATATGTTGTGTATGCAACTGAATCAAATGTGCATGTGTGTGTATAAGGGATAAAAAGTCATGTGTGCCTGTGCAAATTAATAAAGGCTAAGCCTTTGTGTGTGATAGTGGGTGTGTGATTGGTTTGTCAAAATTGGAAGATATCATTAGCTTACTTCTTCTTTAGCCTATCTATGTGATGATGACATAACTAGCTTGGACTCAAATGAAGGTCATGGTTTAAATTCGGTGCAAGTACCAGTTGGACCCGTAACAAGGGGACAAGCTAAACGGTTCAAGGAAGGTCTAATGGGATTAATACAAGCAATGTGGAAGGAAACATGCATGTATACTTGGTCTAGGGAGGATGAGACTATACTAAAGTTCTTTAACATGATCTAAGGTTGCATCTCAGATCAGACACCAGGATGGGAATTTTAGCAAACTTGCCCTAGCGGGGTTTAAAGCCTAGCAAACCCTGCCCAGGCGGAGAACTCTCTGTTAAAGCCCGCCCCGATGAGCTATGAAGCCACCCCGGTACGAAGCTCTTTGTCAAACCCCATCCCCGGCAAACTTTACACGGCAAAAATACCCGCCCCGGCTGGGTAGCCAAAAATTAGTTAGCACGTTCTTTGAGGCAAATGCGTTTTTATAGATTTTGAGTTTGAATTTATTTCCTGAACTCAGTATTGACAATATATTATCAGGTTTCTATTATAAATAGGATGTTAGAGTAGATTTTGATTCCAAAAACAGTTATTGATTCCTTTTAGGATTCCTAGGGTTTTAATTTCTATTATTTAAGACTCATGGATGTAATTCATTAAATTTTATTATATTCAATATTATTCAAATTTAATTACTTGTGAGATTATTTTAAGACATCAACTTTTATGAATAAAGACAAATTTTTCTATAAATATCATTTTGAATAATTATGGAGTTGATTTGTTATAATATTAAAGTTGTGGGTAATATTTATAAATTTTGCTAAGTAAGCAAATTGTTATAAAATATTCAATTGGTCGGAGAATATTCATTTTAACAGGGAATATTCGTACGATAACACAATCATTGGTGGACCCCACAACGTAATTATTGTCAGAATGAGAAATTGACAAAAATATCTTTTTATGAAAATAACGACAGAATTTTTACCGTTAACTGTTAAAATAACCGGTGTTAAAAGTACAGTAATACGCGTAGTTGCATAGTAGCACACGGTATTGATTATTGATGCTTACGTGAGAAGTCACTCAGTTTTGTTCAATTATTGCTACAGTAATTACTATATAGTATCTCACGTTATTTGATTCAATTATTGTCGATATTTTATATATTATTAAATGAATAATTGAGACGATACAGTTATTCATATTATTATTTGTAATATTGACGATGTCTAGAAAGTTCTATTGAGGAGAGGTTTGGTCAGTTAATTACGCGCCAATACGGAGAAATCCTTATTGGAAAGCCCCCTCTTTCCTAGGAATGACCTGGTAGTTAATATTGCGAGTTATAATAATGATGAATAAATGTTGTTAAATATATTGAGGAGATTTTTATAAAGTATTTGTTGTAAATTGGCTTATTATATGGACCCCTATTTACCTATTTTTCAAAATAATCGGTAGAAAGTTATTCATATAATAAAAGTGGGGGCCACATGTGGGGCCCACATGTGTTGAAAAATCAATTGTCAGGTGGAAGAATTTACTATTTTTGTTATATTATATCTATATATATATATATATATATACATATATTATAATAAGTTTTGTTTTTTATGAAAAATAAAATATATTATATTTTCTTATGCATAGTGTTTGCATAGTGCCTGTATAGTAAGATTATATGAAATTAAAATTTTCAAGCGTCCGTGATTTTCAATTCCCTGCGCAGTCCGTGATTATTTTTCCTAAATAGTATACTTCCATTCTCCTATAAATAGGATGCTTAGTTAGAATTGAAAATCACACCAGAATCAAAGAATTCTTCTTCTATAATATTGAGCGTATTTCTTTCGAGTTTTAGAAAGCTTTGAACGTAGAAAACAGTGAAAGTTTTCTTCAAGAATATCCACGCCCTACCAATCGGAATACTCTTCTTTTTAAGGTAAGAGATGTTATTTTTGTTCAATATTCGCTTGAAATAATATTTTCTTCCATACTCTGTAGTATGTAAGTAATATTATTTCATTTTAGATTTCGAATTCTATACTCATTTGGTTAAATTTTTGGATTCTATACTGCATGAAATTAGTAGAATATCCTTAAAATTTGTGTTTCATCCAGTATATTTTCATGAAAATATTATTCTGAGCATTCTTGATAAGTTTTAACTTTTTATACTAGAGTACTATTCATGGGTTACTATTCATAAAGTACTATTCACGGGGTACTATTCACTCTAGTACTATTCACCCGGGGTACTATTCATGATAAAAAATAATTTATTTTCGGTCCAAATCATTTTTGGTACAATATTATTCTTGAATTTTACTCCACAAAGCAGTATCATGTTGACAATTTGGACATTATTGAATTCTGGATAAATTAAATTATAAATCTTTAAAAATTTATCCTTTGCTTTCTTTTAATTGAATTCTTATATCATTGTCATCATCCTCATGCTTATCTTAAGTTGAAAGTCATATGTGGCCTATAGTGCATAGATGGACTTGGTATGATTACGACCAAGGATTATTCGGTACAATCATGACCGTAATGTTACAAAAGATGTGGTAAAAGTCCTCATTAGCTCGTAGTGCATTGATGGACAGTTGTTGGCATGATCATGACCATTGATGAATACACAAATATCCTTGGCCCTGTAGTGCATGGATAATTTATGGTCGTGATACTAATGAATATCCTTGGCCGTAGTGTAGGGGTGATTCGATGATGTGGATTATTTATTAATCTGAGTCTCATCGATAAAATTAATGATAAATTCTTTTAAATTATAGAAGATAATAGATATCATGCTTTACTTGACTCTTTTAATGGAGTGTTTGTTCTATTGCAGTTAAACTTGATGTCTATTGTATTTAATCAATTTAACATTGTTGAAGGCTAACGATAATTTATTCTGCATTATCTTAGTCATAATATTTCTTACTGGGCTAGTTGAGCTCACCCCTTGCTTTCATTGTTCTCTTTAGGAAAAGAGAATATAGCTGGGACTAGTCAGGGAATGGAGTAACAGTCCAGATGTTTGCATTAGTAGTCGTCACTATTCTGTGAAATGGTGTGATAATAAATGTATTAAGAACTTATTTTGAGTTTGAATACTGTCTATAAGACAATATTTGTATTAAAACTCATAGCTCATGTTGTATGTTTAAGTTTATATTTTTATTCTGTAGCATGTATTTGGCGACTCAGAATGGGTGATGTATACCTATTTTGGGGGCGTCACAGTTGATATCAAAGCTTAGGGATATGATCCCTGGCTAAGATGTGAGACTCGAACTAGGGGGAGAGATGGGTAATTTCTTCGGTAGTATGACCTACCTAAGTTTATTTGTTATTTAATTGGTTGGTCAGAATATAGGGATAATGTGTGGTGTGTCAATTAACCCTTATTTTATGGTAGTTTTTGAAAATAACATCTGAGAATGTTGAGAATAGCAATAGAGCACAGGAGACTGTTGAGTCACCACAGATCAATACCCAGGATAATGTGCAATAGGAAGACCATAATCCTCAGGTAAACAACAACACTGATCAAATGATGAACAATGGGATGTTCAGAGGCTTTATGCAATTCATGCAACATCACGCGAGAGCGGCTCCTATCCAAAATACAGGTGGAAACACTGGCAACTCTCGGACGGTCATCACTAAGCAGTTCAAGGAGCTGGGACCACCAGAGTTTTTAGGAGAGCCAAAAGCACTTAAGGCGGAGACGTGGATAAAGCAGATCACCAAGATATTTGATTTCTTGGGATACTCCGAGGAGAAAAAGGTTCCCTTTGCCTCCTTCATATTGCAAGGAGAGGCAGATTACTACTGGGAATTTGTAAAGCGTACCCAGCCTGCCGCACTCAAAATGTCTTGGGAGAAGTTCCAAGAACTGTTCAATGACAAGTACTTTCCTGAAAGTATTTGTCACATGAAAGAGGTAGAGTTCATCAAGCTGGAGCAAAGTAATATGACCGTGTCGCAGTATAAAGCCTAGTTTGTCGAGTTGTTCCGGTTTGCATCCCACTTAGTTGATAACGAAGAAAGAATGACGCGGATGTTTCTAAGAGGTTTGAAACCTGAGATACGTCAATACCTTATCTCACACAAACTGTGTTTATATTCAGATGTTGTAAATAGGGCTCAATTATTGGAGCACAATAATGAGTCAAACCAACTAAGTGATAGTAGCTGACAAGTCGATAATACCAGTGGTAACAGTCATCGAAGCGGTGATAACAAATGTGGAGGGAATCAACATGCCAGAAGTGGTAACCACTTCGGTGGTAATCATGACTAAGACAATAAAAGTGGACATTTCAAGAAAAGGAGATTCAACAATGATGGAAAGATATCAGCACCAGCACCCGTTGTTAAGGAAGGAGAACGACCACCTATCATATGCTTCAATTGCGGAGGGAAGGGACGTACCAGTCCAAACTGTGCGCAGCAGTCCAAAACGTTTCTTAATTGTGGATGAGAAGGTCACCTAGCTAGATTTTGTTATGCAGGGAAGATAAGTCCAGTTGGAACGGTGACACCAAATGTCATCCCAGATAAGTCAAAACCAGTAGTTCAAGGGAGAGCGTTTGTCGTAACCTCCCAGAAAGCAAAGAACCCGAACAAGGTTATCACGAGTAAGTTAATCAGAAACTCTAGCGAAGTCTATACCTCATTTGATAAAGGTTCTACCCATTCTTTTAATTCTCCTACTTGTGCTCAACGTTTAAATTTGACTCCGGAGAAATTAGACTTTGACTTATCTGTTGAAACTCCGTTGGAAGAAACCTTCATTACATCCACTGTTTATAAGTCTTGCTTGGTTCAAATCGGTACCCTCACATTACCTGTCTATCTTATTTTATTGAAAATACTTATATTTGACGTAATTCTAGGGATTGATTGATTAACTACTCATCATGCAAAAATTAATTATTTTCGTAAGGTTGTTAGCTTTCATATTCCTAACCAACATATTATGCGAATTTAAGCAACCAAACCATTAAAATCAATCACTGTCATCTCAAGCCATAAAGCTATTCATTTATTGAAAAATAGATGTCAAGCTTTCTTAGTTCATGTCACGAATTTAAATAAAAATACGTCAATTTTGAATGATATTTCTATTGTTAAAAAATTTCCTAACGTATTCCCTAAAGAACTTCCTGGCCTACCCCCAGAGCGTGAAATTAAATTTGGTATCGACCTTAAACCTGGTACAAAACCCATTTCCAAAGCCCCATATCGACTGGCTTTTATTGAACTTCAGGAGTTAAAAACCTAACTGCAGGAATTGTTAGACATCGGTTTCATTCATCCTAGTACATCTCCTTGGGGTACTCCTGTTATATTCGTGAAGAAGAAAGGTGGGAGTATGTGACTTTGTATTGATTATCTAGAGTTGAATCATGTCACTGTCAAAAATAGGTATCCGTTACCTCGTATTGATGACATGTTTGACCAGTTGCAAGGCGCCAAATTCTTTTCCAAGATTGATCTTCGTTCCGGATATCACCAATTGAAGATTAAAATTGATGACATTCCAAAGACGACTTTCAGAACTCGGTACAAGCATTATGAATTTCTAGTCATGTCTTTTGGATTGACTAATACTCTTGTTGCCTTCATGGATATGATGAACCTAGTATTCAAGGAATATTTGGATCATTTTGTGGTTGTCTTTATTGATGACATTCTCATATATTCCAAAAACCTTGAAGATCATGAGCAACACTTGAGGTTGATACTCCAAAAGCTTCATAAAAACAAGCTTTATGCCAAGTTGAAGAAATGCGAGTTTTGGCTTGACGAAGTTGCATTCCTTGGGCACGAGATATCAAATCACGGAATATTTGTTGACCCGACAAAGATTGAAGCAATTCAAAGCTGGGAGAAACCTAAATTAGTGACCGAAGTACGTAGCTTTCTCGGCTTAGCTAGTTATTATCGGAAATTTGTAGAAGGGTTTTCTCAAATCGCTACTCCATTAACTCAGCTGACTCGAAAAGATATAAAATTCGGTTGGAGTGAGGAATATGAGAAGAGTTTTCAAGAACTCAAATGGAGACTTATTTCAGTGCCTGTTCTGACAATACCATCTGATTCAGAGGGATTTGTCAGTCTACAGTGATGCTTCGGGCAAAGGGTTAGGATGTGTTCTCATGCAAAATGGGAAAGTCATAGCCTATGCCTCTCGACAACTCAAAAAATATGAGAGGAATTATCCTACTCATTATCTAGAGTTGGCAGCAGTTGTATTCGCACTTAAAATTTGGAGGCATTACTTGTATGGGGAGAAAGCGAAGATCTTTACGGATCATAAAAGCCTCAAATATTTCTTCACCCAAAAAAAACTCAACATGCGGCAACGATGTTGGCTTGAACTGTTAAAAGATTATGATCATACCATTCAATACCATCCTGGAATAGCGAACGTAGTAGCTTACGCATTGAGTAAAAAATCATATGCAGGTATGAGTGCGTTATTGTCAATGCAAAGGCCCATTTTGTATTACTTGCAAAGGATGGAGATTGAGTTAAAGACTCCAGGGACCCATGTGATGATGACGAATATACGAGTAGAACCGACTTTAATCGATAAAGTTAAAACTGCTCAAGCTATAGATCTGGAGCTGATGCGTATGAGGAAGAAAGTGCAAGAAGGTGCTATTCCGGAAGCAATAATCGATGAAGAAGAAATATTTCAAGTCAACTCCAGACTTTGTGTTCCTAACGATTCTGACTTGAAGTATAAAATCATGATGTAGGCGCACAATACACCGTTTGCAATCCATCCTGGGAGTACCAAAATGTATCATGATCTTCGACATACATTTTGGTGGAGCAATATGAAGAGAGAGATATCGGGGTTTATCTCAAGGTGTCTAACTTGTCAACGAGTCAAGGCGAAGCATCAAGTGCCAAAAGGTCCATTGCAACCACTTAAATTCCAGAATGGAAGTGGGAGCACATTACCATGGATTTCGTTACTAGTCTTCCAAGGTTTCTCAAGGCATAGATGCGATTTGGGTCATTGTTGATAGATTGACCAAGTCTGCTCATTTGTTACCGATACGAGAAATTTATACAATTGAACGTCTTGCTAGTATGTACATAAACGAGATTGTAAGATTGCATGTACTACTACAAAATAGTAAATAGATAACGCAGAAAAAAATGTTGTGGTTTCAGTCAGAAAAACGGCGTGGTTAAAGGTGTTGTCTATTTGACACTCTTACACAACTTTTTTAAAACGTTGTAGTTAAGCACATTACACAACGTTTTTAAGAAAAAAAACGTTGTAGATTTGTTTTCCATAAATTAGTAGATGCTTAAAAATGGTATAGATTTTGTTATTGGTCTTCCTAAGGTTTCTCAAGGCATAAATACAATTTGGGTCATTGTTGATAGATTGACCAAGTCTGCTCATTTCTTACCTATACGAAAAACTTATACATTTAAACGTATTGCTCGTATGTACATAAACGAGGTTGTAAGATTGCATGGTATGCCAGTATCCATAGTTTTTGATCGAGACCCAAGATTCACTTAAAGATTTTGGGTTAGTATGCAAAAACCTATGGGCACAAATTTACGATTTAGTTCGGTATATCATCCTCAAACGGACTGGGCAGTCGGAGAAGACAATTCAAACTCTTGAAGATTTATTAAGACTCTGTGTCCTTGACTTCAAAGGAAGTTGGAACAAGTTCTTACCATTGGTGGAGTTTTCCTACAGCAATAGTTATCAAGCAAGTATTGGCATGGCTCCATTTGAGGCGTTGTATGGAAGAAAGTGTCGTTCTCCAGTATGTTGGGATGAGGTGGGTGAAGCAACATTGTTGGGACCGGAGTTGGTACGTATGACTACAAAAAAGATTCAAATAATCCGACAACGTATAAAAATCTCACAAGATCGACAAAAGAGTTATGCTGATCTTCATCGAAAAGACATGGAATTTAATATTGGACATCATGTGTTATTACGTGTTGCTCCATGGAAAGGAGTTATGAGATTTGGAAAGAGAGGAAAGCTCAATCCTCGATTCATTGGCCCATTTTTAATCCTCAATCAAGTAGGAACTGTGGCCTATAGACTCGCTTTACCGCCAAGTATGTCTCGTGTTTATAACATTTTTCATATATCAATGTTACGTAAATATGTGGAAGACCCGAACCACATTATTGAGTTAGAACCAGACGAAATAGTGGAAGATTTAACGTATGAAGAGGTTCCTGTTAAAATATTGGATACGGAGGAACATATTCTACGCTCCAAGGTTATACCTCAAGTCAAAGTTTGTGCCGAAACCACGATGTTGAGGAAATGACCTGGGAGTTAGAATCTGAAATGAAATCAAGATATCCTCACCTCTTCGACATACCAGGTATGTACCCTAATTTCGAGGGCAAAATTTCATAAGAAGGGGAGGTTGTAAGACCCCAACTTTTATAAATAAAGATGAATTTTTCTTTAAATATCATTTTGAATAATTATGGTGTTGATTTGTAATAATATTAAAGTTGTGGGTAATATTTATAAATTTTACAAAGTAAGCAAGTTGTTATAAAATATTCGATTGGTCGGGGAATATATGTTTTACCATGGAATATTTGTACGACAACACAATGATTGGTGAACCCCTCAACGTAATTATTGTCAGACTGAGAAAACGACAAAAATATCTTTTTATAAAAATAACGGCGGAAGTTTTACCGTTAACTGTTGAAATAACTGGTGTTAAAGTACAGTAATACGCGTGGTTGCATAGTAGCACACGGTATTGATTATTGATGCTTACGTTAAAAGTCACTCAGTTTTATTCAATTATTGCTACAGTAATTGCTGCATAGTATCTCACGTTATTTGATTTAATTATTGTCAGTATTTTATATATTATTAAATCAATAATTGAGACAATACAGCTATTCATATTATTATTTGCAATATTGACGATGTCTAGAAAGTTCTGTCGATGAGAGGTTTGGTCACCTAATTGAGCGTCAATGGGGAGAAATCCTTATTAGAAAGCCCCCTCTTTCCTAGGAACGACCTGGTTGTTAATATTACGAGTTATAATAATGATGAATAAATGTGTGAAAAATATTGAGGTAATTTTTATGAAGTATTTGTTGAAAATTGGCTTATTATATGGACCCCCATTTACCTGTTTTTCAAAATAATCGGTAGAAAGTTTTTCATATAACAAAAGTGGGGGCCACATGTGGGGCCCACATGTGTTAAAAAATCAATTGTCAGGTGGAAGAATTGTGATTCACGGAAGGATTTACTATTTTTGTTATATTATATTATATTATATATATATATATATATATATATATTATAAGTTTTATTTTTTATGAAAAATAGAATATATTATACTTTATTATGCATAATACCTGCATAGTGTCTGCATAGTAAGATTATACGAAATTAAAATTTTCAGGTGTCCATGATTTTCAATTCCCTGTGCAGTCCGTGATTATTTTTCCTAAATAGTATCATTCCATTCTCCTATAAATAGGATATTTAGTTAGAATTGAAAATCATACAAGAATCAGAGAATTCTTCTTCTATAATATTGAGCGTATTTCTTTCGAGTTTTAGAAAGCTTTGAGTGTAGAAAATAGTGAAAGTTTTCTTCAAGAATATCCCCGCCTTACAAGTCAGAATACTCTTCTTTTTAAGGTAAGGGATGTTATTTTTGTTCAATATTCGCTTGAAATAATATTTTCTTCCATACTCTGTAGTGTGTAAGTAATATTATTTCATTTCAGATTTCAAATTCTATACTCATTTGGTTAAATTTTTGGCTTCTATACTCCATGAAATTAGTAGAATATCCTTAAAATTTACGTTTTATCCAGTATATTTTTATGAAAATATTATTCTGAGCATTCTTGATAAGTTTTAATTTTTTTATGCTGGAGTACCATTCATGGATTACTATTGGGCTACTATTCACTCGAGTAATATTCACCCGGAGTACTATTCATGATAAAAATTTATTCGTTTTCGGTGGTACAATATTATTCTTGAATTTTACTCCACAAAGCAGTATCATGTTGACAATTTGGAAATTATTGAATTCTGGATAAATTAAATTATAAATCTTTAAAAATTTATCCTTTGCTTTCTTTTAATTGAATTCTTATATCATTGTCACCGTCCTCGTGCTTATCTTATGTTGAAAGTCATTCGTGGCCTGTAGTGCATAGATGGACTTGGTATGATTATGATCATGGATTATTCGTTATAATCATGACCGTAATGTTACAAAAGATGTGATAAAAGTACTCATTGGCCCGTAGTGCATTGATGGACAGTTGTTGGCATGATCATGACCATTGATGAATACACGAATATCCTTGGCCCGTAGTGCATAGATAATTTGTGGTTGTGATACTAATGAATATCCTTGGCCGTAGTGCAGGGATGATGTGGATTATTTATTAAGCTGAGTCCCAGTGATAAAAGTGATGAAAAAATTTTTAAATCATAGAAGATAGTAGATATCATACTCTACTTGACTCTTCTAATGGATTGCTTGTTCCGCTGCAGTTAAACTTGATGTCTATTGTATTTTATCAGTTTAACACTGTTGAAGGCTTACGATAATTTATTCTACATTATCTTAGTCATAATATTTCTTATTGGGCTAATTGAGCTCACCCCTTACTTTCATTGTTCTCTTCAGGAAATAAGAATATAGCTGAGACTAGTCGGGGAATGGAATAACAGTCCAGATGTTTGCATTAGTAGTCCTCATTATTATGTGAAGTAGTATGATAATAAACATATCGAGGACTTATTTTGAGTTTGAATACTGTCTAGAAGACAATATTTGTATTAAAACTCACAGCTCATGTTGTATGTTTAAGTTTGTATTTGTATTCTGTACCATGTATTTGGCGACTCAGAATGGGTGATGTATGCCTATTTTGGGGGGCATCACAATTATTATCTACTTTTGGTTCTTTGAAGAATTCCTAAATAATTTCTTAGTTTATTCTTTGAGATTCAATTTGACTTATCATACGATAATACATAGTTGTGTGTGGCATCTTTTATAGCATCAATCGTCGATTATGTCTAGGTTCTTATTTCAATATAAACAAGGGGTTTGGGCGTCATTGGAGTTTCATTCAACACTAATTTTATTGCTAGATTGATTATACCAAGTTTCTCATCTCAATATAGACATTAGGTTGAGGTGTCGAGAGAGTTCTACTCTATCAACTGTGCTAGAAACGATTTGGGCAACGACCACCTCACGTAAGCGTGTCGTGGAGTCCATCATTTGGTATCAAAGCTAAGTGTTCTAGTGAGTTACTTATCCTTTAAATTTCTGCTGAAATTGTTGAGTACAAAAAAGTATTAAAACAAATTTTTGAATTTTAAATTTTGTCGATTGCATGCTATTGTGAGATTTCATACCTTTTATATTTTTTTTTGTAATGAGTTATTTTGACTTGATTAGTAAAACTAAGAATTTTAGTGACGCCCCAAAATAGGTCCACACAACCCATTCTGAGTCACCAAATACATGGTACAAAAACCAAATATAATCTTTATTAATACAATTGTCATACAAAATACGATAACACATATGCTGTGAGTTTTAGTACAAATATTATCTTATAGACAATATCCAAACTCAAATAAAGTCCTCATTATAATTATTGATACACTATTTTACAAAATAGTGAGGATTGCTATAATGACTGTTTTGAACCATCACTCCACACCCCGACTAGTACAAGCTATATTCTCGCCTCCTGAGAAGAAACATGGAACAAAAAGAAAAAGGGTGAGCTCAATTAAGCCAGTAAAAAATATTATGACTAAGATAATGTAGAATAAATTATCTTTAATCCTCATAAGGGAAAAATTTGATAGAATACAATAAACAATAAGTTTTAGATCAACAACTGCAGCGAAAACAACAATCCATTAGAAGAGTCAAGTAGAGCATGATATCTACTATCTTCGATGGTTTAAAAGTCCATCATCAATATTTTATCCATGTAACATCATTCAATAAATATTTCAAATCAACGAATTATCCATACACTATGGGCCAAGGATATTCATTAGTATCACCGGTGGTCATGATCATGCCAAACACCTGTCCATCTATACACTACGGGCCAAAGAGGACTTTCACCATAAACATTATCTGTAACATTAAAGGTTATGATTATACCAATACATAATTTCTTATCGTAATCATACCAATCAACAGTCCATCTTTGCACAATGGGCCAAAGATATCTTCCAGTATAATATAAGCACGAGGATGATGACAATGATATAAAGATTCAATCAAGTGAGATAAAGGATAAATTTTGGAGAATTATAATTCAATTTATCCAGAGTTCAAAAATATCCAAATTGTCAACATGATAACTATTTATGGGGTACAATTCAAGAATGATATTCATGTATCAAAAATAATTTGGACAGAAAAGAAAATTAAATTTTGTCGTGAATAGTACCCCGTGAATAGTACTTCGTGAATAGTATCCCATGAATAATACTTCGTGAATAGTAATTCAACATAAAAATATGGAAATTTATCAAGAAAGTTCATACCAATATTCTCATGAGATGATATTAGATGAAGCGCAAAACTTAAGGAATTTATAATCATTTCAGGAATTATTGAAGCAATACTTACCATAGTAAGTTTAAATTTAGGAATACGAAATAAAATAATATCATTTTCATAATATGGAGTATGAAAGAAAATAATATTTCTTACGAGTATTGCAAAAAAAAATATCATTTACCTTAGTAGAAACTGGATTTGACTGGAATATCGGATATTATTCTGAGAAAATCTTGGACAAAGAGCTACACTCAAAGTATCCTTATACTCAAGAAAAATACTCACAATACTATAGAATAAGAATTTCTGAAATGGTGTATTGAAGAAGGAGGGTTACCCCTCTATTTATAATGAAATTCGGATGAAGGAAATAAGAAACCTTCCTGATTCCCTACCTAACTTCTTTCCTGCCAAACTTTTATTTTCCATGCTTAGGGCCCACAAATTTTGAAACAATATACTTTATAGACAATGTGACACCCCCAAATCGAGGTACTTCATTCCTATCCGTACATTCATACTATCTACCCAAATAAAGTATAAATCCTCCCCTTAAATAGGGTTACATCATTAAGTTCAAAAACATCCCAAGTTATCTAACCTTTAAACATCATTCAAGTGCGGAATTAAATTATTACATTAAATCATTATTAAAAGTTTATGATCATAACAGTAATCAAAAGTACAAACAGCATCACTTGTACATTTTCCCCTTTCCTTTGCTAGTTGAAGGCTCATCTACCTTCTCAACTTTAGCTGCAATGAGTATATAAATATGCAAGAGTGAGCAAAATAATTGCTCACTGGATATAATAATGAATCAACAGGAGAATAACAATAATAACTGCCAACAATAGGCTCATCAACACTGAATAGTACTCTAACGATGATAATCAAAAATTGGAATCTAAAATATGGAATATATCTAACTGAGGGTCATAAGACCATGAACTATGTCCACAATGTGAGTAATCTTTTAACTCCAACTTTAACAGTCAAAAGACTATAAGGACTCCTCGTACTTAGGGGGATCAACCCTTCATACAATGTATTGTGCACAAATATTTCAACGCTAAGCGTAAATTATCCCCTAATAATAATAGGGTTGTTCATCTCAGTATTTAGAGTACAAGTCCGCACCAAATAAAGTTTGGTTTGGATAAGCTTTCAAGGGAAATTTGAAGTTTAACGAACATCGACTAGAGGACTAGTTGAATCAATAGTGTTTGATAACACAACAGTTATTTAATAATAACATAGCATAGAACAATTGAGAATTATAGTGAACTGATTATACATATTAAACTCATGTTTGAAATAACTATAGAGCATAAGTATTCAACAAAATGAATAAAATGGTTAACTTTTGCTTGAACAGTAAATAAGCTAAGGTTAGAGTCATATAACATTAGAAATGCAATTACTGAACGTACATTAACTGATAGCAAGCTGGAAACTAAAAACTTGCCCAATATGGTATTAACTTATGCAAAGAATTAAAATAGTTCAATAATAGAGATGAGAGTTCAAAAACTATGTTCATTATACAATAATAGAATTAAGAAACTTGCTAAACTATAAACAAGTTAGAATGAATCAACCAAATACGAATTTCAAATAACATTAGAGTTAAAGTTTGCTCGAATGAAATTTTAGGAACAATTGACTTATTCAATAACAGTTAAGATAAAAAGCTTGCTCAATCAAAAGAATAAAGTTACACAATGTAATTGTAACATTCTAGAATTTTTAACTGTTATATTAAATATTTATTGAATTATTTAAGTATTTAATGGATGTGTTCATTGTTGAATAATTTTTAATTATTTATTAAATAAATAATTAAGGAAATTAATTATTATATGCTAATTTAATTTAATTATTAAGTTAGAGGGTTTTGATTAATTGAATTATTATTCTTTTATTTGAATTTATAATTAAAAGGATGTGTTAGTTTATTAAATAAAGTTATAATTATATAGAAAATTATAATTTTGTGATATTGATTTACGTGTTAAAGTAATTTAATAAATTGTTATTAGAATTAATTTAATTAAATAAAAGTGTGACAAATAACCTTTTATAAATGAGTTATTAAAATAACTTAAAGGTGTTTAATTCAGTTTTGCCAATCAAGGCCTAATGCCTATTGAGTCTTTATTCTAATTGAGTTTTACCAAACAAGGCATAAGGATTAATTGATTATTTTTTTTAGTTGCTAGCCAAACAAGCCTTATGGCTTTTGGTTTTCAAAACTTGGATAACTGATATCAGTTATATTTATATTTATATTATATAATTAATATATATTATATCTTATACGTTATATTCTAAGACGTAGAATTAGAATAGAGAGGAGAAGGGAGTTTACAAAGAGAAAAGAAGAGAGGAAGAAAGGCTAGGGAATTGGAGAGAAGAAGAAGCTTGAGAATCAAAAGGGTTGGCCATCATCTTCTTCAAACAAGGTATCATCTAAACTCTATTATTGTTTTTCTTTTCAAAGTTATAGTTGTATTCTCTCTCCCAATTTTTTCCATAAAAGTTTTGTAGAAGTTGAAATTTTTTTGTTATGTATGTGATTTTATATGATAATCTAGTGTTGTTAAACTATTTTCTTAAGCTATAATTGAGAATAGTCAAAGAATTTATATTATGTATGGGTTGTGAAGAAAAGCTATTTTTTACAGAGAGTTTTTGTGAATATATATTGTTTAGTTTAAGGTAGAAATTAAGGGTTAATTAGTTGCTTAGTTGATAAATTGACTATTGAATTGGATAAAGTATGTATAAACATTGATAAAATGCTTTGAATTAATTGTTTTGGTTGAAAAACAAAATCACAGTGTTTATTTTTATTAAAAACATCAAAAAGTGAGTTTTTATCAAAAAAATAGTGGAATTGTATGTTGTAAATTCGTTGTTTATGTTGTTTTATGGGTAGAAACATGTTAAGAGTCTTTGAATTATGTTTATATGAAGTCTCTATATGAATTACATGTTAATTAGACTGTTAGAAAATAGCTTGTAGGCCAAAATTGGCTTTTGTTCATACTGTTGCTGAAGCTATCAATCGAAGACTGTAGTTTGGCGCCGTAGCGCGGCTTCGCAGTACAACATTCGAGCCGCAGTACCGGCACCACGCCGTAGCGCGGCCTGGTAGTATAAATGTGGCGCTGCAGTTCCGAACCACAGTATAAACAGTGGCGCCGCATCGCGAATTAGCAGAATGGTCTAACAGTGTTAATTTATACTCAAAGTCTAAAGGAATGGTATGTGTTAATAATAGGACTATTAAGTTATGATTTTAATATTTCTATATCTAGAATGAACATGTTATTAACAATTAACTTGTTTTATAATTTGATTATGTGATTAAATAATCAAACCTACATGATGAATGTACTTAGCTATGTTTGTAAAGTGGTAGTGACTAACTATGTCATGATGACATATGTATATAGGATATAGTGATTCGAATTGTTCGGTTTAATCTACGAGCAAGGAAAGTTCTTTAATCTATTTTCTTATTGAAGCAATTATGGTTTCCAATTCGATTACCATATAAATGATGCAAGCTTTCTAAACTTTGATTTTTATATTGAACAAGTTATTCTTGTATTTAACTTGTTGTTTAGCATGCACAATTATACATACTAATGTTGAACAGTTTTATCATTCAAATTGCTACGCATGCTTAGTATTCGATTTTAAATAACCTTGGCCTAACATTGTTCGAGTAAGGTGTGTTATAGTTATTCAAGTTGTATGCTATTAGATTATTCCTAAAGCATGACTTTAATTTACCATGTTGATTCAATTACGATTATTCTATAGTATGATGTTATTGGTTTTATTCAACTAGTCCTTAGTTGATGTTCGTTGAATTCCAAATTACCCTGAAATGTATCCAAACCAAACTCACTTTGGTGCGGACTAGTACCCTAAATACTGAGATGAACAACCCTATTATTAGGGGTAACTTACGCTTAGCGTTGAAATGTTTGTGCATAATACATTGTATGAAGGGCTGATCCCCCTAAGTACGAGGAGTCCCTATAGTCTTACGACTGTTAAAGTTTAAGTTGAAATATTACTTATAACTATGGACATAGTTCGTGGTCTTAGGACCCTCTGTTATATATTTAAGAATGTTGATAAATCATATTGTTTAATTCTATCGAGCCTCTTATTTGATAGTTGTTGTAAAGATTTTTCATTCATTGTTGTTTCAAGTGAGCTTTGTTTGCTCACTCTTGCTTATATAACTATTACAGTTAAAGATGAGAAGGTTGATGTACCTAGCACCAGTAAGGGAAAAGGAAAAATGAACAAGTGTTGAAGACTTGTAATGTGTTGATATTTGATTATCAGATTTTAAATTGAATGGTTGTAAAGAAGTTTATTAATTTTCCACATTTGAATGATTGTATTTAAAGGTTAGATAACCTGGGAGATTTTTATTATGTAACCCTTTAATGGGAAAGGTTTTATTTATCCAATTTTATTGTGATGGGTAGTTAGAAATGAATGTTTGATTTAGTGAGCACCAAATCCTGTGGGAATGAAGTACCTAAGTTTGGAGGTGTCACAGTAATAATAGAACTAACTCAACGAAAGTGTGGAGTTAGAAAACTTTCTCAATGTAAAAAGATAGGATTTAGAAACTTGCCTTGAGCGTAAGCTATAAAATTAAACTCACGATCACCTACACATAATTTTAGAACCACAATACCTATTAGTATGCTAACATACAAAAACATGTAAACTTCTATCTAAACTTATCATTGAAGCACAAGTCTTTCATTACCATTTACATTTCATAAATTCCAAGTGTTTTACTTCGCAACACTTATCTAACGTTCATTGTGTATACTAAGTTATCACATAACGCATTCTCGATTTACTAATCATTTTTACAATTTTGAATTCATAATCCACATAACATGACTCTGTTTAACCTTGTTGTTACACGATTCTCACATTAACCTATTATTAAGCTAAGTTAAATTGAACGTTCAAAAGTCTGCATAATTAGTAGACTTCACTATCTGTGGTAGGGTACTGGCGCGGCCTGATAAGTAGGTTTTATACCTACTTATCCGGTATCTATTACTTTAATTTGTTACTTAAACTCATGTTTCTTAGTTACTTTTCATGCATTTCATGTTCATTTTGTAGGTTATACGTTTGGGAGCGGTGTGAGCGACTATTGGTAAGGGAAAACAAGGAAAATGCAAGGAAAAAGCAATCCGGACATCGTTTATGCTTTCATGTTCAATTCATGTTCTTAGCTTGGAGCTTATACTATATTGTATAGCGTTTTCTTAGCTTTCCAGAACATCTTGAATCATTCAAATCGGAGTTCGTATGAAAGACTTATGACATTTCTACCAACGGACGTTGAACTTCACCGTTTTGGGTGGTCATTTGCATAGCAGTCACTTCCAGTCCAATTTCGACCATAATGCGTTTGTTATTTCTGAAAGCTCAAAAAAATAAAAGTTGTAGATCTCGTCGATAGCTTCTATTTGATAGGTCACAGGCCCCGTAACTCCTCTCGGTTTAAAAGTTATGGCTATTTTTGCAGAGGAGGTTCCAGTAGAAAATTAATTGGCAGTTTGCACCTTAGCCGGGGATGGACGTTTTTGTGCCTTAGGACCCAGCCGGGGATGGGGTCCTGGGCATTTTAGCAGTCCACTACCCAGTCGGGTCTGGGTTTTTACAAAGGTAAAAGCCAGCCGGGGCTGGCCTATGCGAAAAACAGTAGATTTTGTCCGAATTTGAGTCCGAAAAGGATTGTTTCGAGTTTTTTGATTCAAGGACTTCCAAGAGGACTTAAAGACATGTACAAAAGCTTATAAAAGGAGGGGAATAACACATATTAGAGGAGATTATGTGGAGATTAGAAATTTAGAGGAACAATTCCATTAGATTATATTAGAGTAAATTAGAGAAAAATACTAGTTCTAATTAGATTTAGAGATTGAAGCAACTTGGAGACCATTGAAGATTCAAAGTAGGAGCAAGGAGGGAGCGTCAAATCTAAAGACAATAGATTATATCTTCTCATCTTCTTCTATTTTTATTTTTTAATGATAATTCAATTGTGGATTCTTAGTTTTAATTCAATAATTATGAACTAATTCTTTCTTTGAGATTACAATGGATCTTATTGTGTAGTTTATTTTAATATACTTCGCTATCAATTATTATGTTCTATTGTAAGGATTGTCTATTATGATTTGGACTTAATTAATTTAATTGACTGGCCATCAATTACCGTGATAATCTATATGAACTCGAGAGATGAAGTATAGGTTTAGATCTTATCATGATAGCATGTGTTCAGGATTTTGTTAGTAGCTTAAACTTGATGAGTGTTAAGGTAGAAATATGCTTGACACCGCATGTAATCGGATAGAGAACTTATTCTTAAACTTTCTTCAATTGTAATTCACATAGAGATATAGTGGGTTAGTTGATTAAGGTGTTTAATTGATTTCTATCTTAATTGTGGATTGACGTTAATACGGTATTAGCGCATCGAGAGGTGGTTAATACTACTTTCGTGTTCTTGATTAACAATTCGGGATAGAGAATAATTGATGAGAAGTGTGTTAACCTAAATGAAGCAATAAGTGAAGTTGTGATCTTAAATCTCCATAATCTGATTTTTAATTAGTGGTAATTAGAATTAGTTTAGTTAAATATTTTAATTTATAACATTAAATTCATTCGTTTAAATAAGATTGAGTTGGTTACGGGTTAGTACTTGGTGATTTTTATTAAATAATTCTCTGTGGGAACGATACTCAACTTATCACTTTATTACTTGTTGACCACGTATACTTGCGTGTTGTGTGTAACTAGATTTTACCTAACAAGTTTTTGGCGCCGTTGCCGGGGAATTAGTTTAATATTTTTTACCAATATTAACTTCAATCAAATTAGTCTTAATTTAAACATTTTTATTTTTATTTTTAATTCTCTTCCTATATTTCTCTCTTTTCAAGTACCATGGATGACTTTGCGTATCAATGGCCATACACAAACATGACTCAGCCAAGGGGAATGGAGATTGATAGACTCGCGACACTTTACGCAATGTCAGCACAGATTGAAGAACTTTCCAGGAGGTTGGACGTTATTGTAGCCCAACATAATCGAAGGATAGCAGTTACTTGCAATCATTGTGCTGGTAATCACCCGAGTAATCAATGCACCATCAATCTTGGGCTGGTAGAGTATGGTGGTAACTACTTCACTCAGTATGCATATCATAATTATGATCAAGTTTGAGGGTATCACCCGGATTCTTCATGGAGCTACAACTATCAAGACCAATACTCTGCTCCAAGTCCAACATATACGCCGGAATTCTCATATTCACCTCCAATGCGACAAGAAGACAATTCAGAGTTTATGGAATTCATGTTAAGGGCTATAGCAGAAAAAGAAGAGTTTATAAATAGTCAGGAGCTGTCAATCAAAATTTTAATAATTGGATGGAAAAACATTTCATAACCTCAACCAATGGTCCTCAATACATGGCTTCCGAGACTGAAGCAGAAAGTTCAAGGCTGGGGGAATTATTGTCCAAGTTCATAGTAGATGAGGAGAAGATTAGTAATCAAGTGAGGGAAAATCAAAATCTTGCGGATCAGATAGAGCAAATGACCGATGCCGTAAGCAACCTTCCTCCAAACACTTGGCTTTATGACATGGATGACGAAATTGACGGAGAACCCAAACAAAATCTACAACTGGATGAGCCTCAAGATGTTGAAAAAGAGGAGACAAGTGGGGATAATGACAACAAGGTCGGTGAAGAACTAATTGTGAGAACCAACGATGATGAGCTGATGTTATTTATGCCTCAAGTGCCTTCTCCTCCACAGTTCAAGAATCCGGTTAGATTTGTAAAACCTTATCCGATTAGTAGTCATGTTGTCGGCAATACTCCTTGTGACGTAAAAGCGAGTACAACTTTGAAGCCATGGTGTGATGAGCTGGAAAAGATAGAAGAAGAGACTGTTGTGTCTGATAAGCCTCAATGCCAGAATCTATTCGCAGACACAATGGAGAAAACGCCTAGATGTTGGACATTCTTCAATGTAATCTTATCTAAACAAAGCATGATAGGTGACTTTAACTCGATGGCTATCACAAATGGGAACCTACCAAAAGCTTTATTATTTCTGAGGGATGGAGGGTTCCTCAACTTTCGAAGAGGAATTGGATAGCATTGACCTGACAAAGTCAGGCTGAAAGACTATAAATCAAGCGTTGACTGGGAGGAAACCCAGGAATTTTTATATTTATATGCTTTACTAGTTTATTTAGTAGATAGGAATTAATTTTCTTATTAAGCTCTCTTATAATCTAATCCATGTTGTCTCTCTTCATTACAGGTATTGGAGGTCCAATGGATAGCAAAATGATCACCGCAGCCATCGCCAACATCAACTCACGCTTAGCTGATTACAGGGAATTTCTCTTCTATTTATCGCTATATTCTTACAATGAGGACATTGTAATTGCTAAGTTTGGGGGCGTTTAATTTAGTTCTTTATTGCATGTTTAGTTTCATGTTTATGTTATATTATTTTACATACGTTGTTAATTTAATTTAGGTTCATGTTGTTTGCATTCATGTAGTACAATTGCATAAGTAGTTGCATAATAGTATAGTTTGAATAGCATTATATTCAATTTATTTTTTTTGTTATAACGAGATTTTAAAGGATAATGCTAGTTTGAATGAAAGAATGACAAGAATAAGTAGTGATGGCTAAAGTTAGACAAGAACCTAAGTTTGGGGGAATATTTGGGGTATATAAGCTAAAAAAAGATAAAAAAAATATGAATAAACACCGTAGCGTGCTTGTCTAGTTTTATGGCCTTTGTTACTTGAGTAAGTAAGCCCGAGGGGATTGTCTTTACACCTAGCGCCCTAAGGTCTTAATGGTCTGGGAGTCGTTGGTCGAAAGCTCGTTAAGGTAGCATTAAAAAGCCTAAGGGAATAAGACATTGCATAGCTATTGTATATAAACCAAAAGAAAAAAAAGAATAAAACGGAAAATAAGAGCAAAAAGCCCCCGTAGATGAAAAATAAAGCATAAGTATCCCATGTTGACCCTCGATATGGGTAATTATTTTATTTTAGTTGGATCTAGCTTGTTTTTGGATTTCTTGAGTTTACATTGTATGATGCCTTCGAAGAGACTTGTTATGTGTTAAATTTTATTTTATATAAGTTAACATGGTTGTTGAGCACACACGCACTATACCAGTAATAACAATTTAAGATTTGATGAGTGACAAGGAAATTGTTGATTGGTTTTGATATGATGTATTATCATGTTTGCTTGATTGCTCTAAGGCCAAGTGAATATATTTGATTCTATCAATATTTCTGGATTCGTAGGCATGTAGATTAGTTGCATTCCATTCCATTCCATTGCATTGCATTTTTGTTTTGTTTTTGCTTGAGGACAAACAAAGGTTTAAGTTTGGGGGTATTTGATAAGTCGGTTTTATACCTACTTATTTGGTATCTTTTACATGAATTAGTTACTTATATTCATGTGTCTTAGTTATTTTTCATGCATTTTGTGTTCATTTTGTAGGTTATATGTTTGGAAGCGGTGTGAGCGATTATTGGTAAGGAAAATGTAAAGAAAAACAATCCGGATATCGTTTGTGCTTTCATGTTCATTTCATATTCTTGGCTTGGAAATTGGACTATATTGTAAAGCGTCTTCTTATCTCTCTGAAACATCTTGAATCATTCAAATCGGAGTTCGGATGAAAGAGTTATGACATTTCTACCAACGGACGTTGAACTTCACCGTTTTGGGTGGTCATTTGCATAGCAGTCACTTACAGTCCAATTTCGACCATCATTCGTTTGTTATTTCTGAAAGCTTAAAGAATGAAAGTTGTAGATCTCATCGATAGCTTCGATTTGATAGGTCGCGGGCCCTGTAACCCCTCTCGGTTTAAAAGTTATGGTAGTTTTAGCAGAGGAGGTTCCAGCAGAAAATTAATTGGCAGTTTGCACCTTAGCTAGGGCTGGACTTTTTTGTGCCTTAGGACCCAGCCGGGGCTGGGGTCCTGGGAGTTTTAACAGTCCACTACCCAGCCGGGGCTAGGTTTTTACAAAGGAAAAAGCCAGCCAGGGTTGGCTTATGCGAAAAAGAGTAGATTTTGTCCGAATTTGAGTCCGAAAAGGATTGTTTTGAGTTGTTTGATTCAACGACTTCCAAGAGGACTTAAATACATGTACAAAGGCTTATAGAGGAGGGGAATAACACAGATTGGAGGAGATTATGTGGAGATTAGAATGTTAGAGGAAAAATTCCATTAGATTAGATTAGAGTAAATTAGAGAAAAACACTATTTCTAATTAGATTTGGAGATTGAAGCAACTTGGAGACCATTGAAGATTAAAATTAGGAGCAAGGAGGGAGCGTCAAATCTACAGACAATAGATTTTATCTTCTTTACTTCTTCTATCTTTATCTTTTTAATGATTATTCAATTGTGGATTCTTAGTTTAAATTTAATAATCATGAACAAATTCTTTGTTTGGGATTACAATAGATCTGATTGTGTAGTTTATTTTAATATGTTTCGTTATCAATTATTATGTTCTATTGAGAGGATTGTCTATTGTGATTTGGACTTAATTGTTTAATTGCTTGGCCATCAATTACCGTGATAATCTATATGAACTCGAGAGATGAAGTATTGATTTAGATCTTATCATGATAGCATGAGTTCAAGATTTTGTTAATAACTTAAACTTGATGAGTGTTGAGGTAGAGATATGTTTGACATCGCATGTAATCGGATAGAAAACTTATTCTTCAACCTTCTTCAATTGTAATTCACATAGAGATATAGAGAGTTAGTTGATTAAGGTGTTTAACGAATTTCTATCTTAATTGTGGATTGACGTTAATACGGTATTAGTGCATTGAGATGTGGTTAATACTACTTTAGTGTTCTTGATTAACAATTCAGGATAGAGAATAATTGATGAGAAGTGTGTTAACTTAAATGAAGCAATAAGTGAAGTTGTGATCTTAAATCTCCATAGTCTTAATTTAATTAATGGAATAGTAGTTAATTTATATAGTTTGTAATTCATTCGTTTAAATAAGATTGAGTTGGTTACGGGTTAGTACTTGGTGATTTTTATTAAATAATTCTCTGTGGGAACGATACTCAACTTATCACTTTATTACTTGTTTACCACGTATACTTGCGTGTTGTGCGTAACTAGATTTTACCCAACAAGTTTTTGGCGCTGTTGCCGGGGAATTAGTTAATACATTTTTATCGATATTAGCTTCAATCAAATTAGTCTTAATTTAAATATTGTTATTTTTATTTTTAAATCTCTTCCTATATTTCTCTCTTTTTAGGTACCATGGATGACTTTGCGTATCAATGGCCATACGCGAACATGATTCAACCAAAGGAAGCAGAGATTGACAGACTCGTGACACTCTACGGAATGTCAGCACAGATTGAAGAACTTTCCAGGAGGTTGGACGTTGTTGTAGCCCAACATAATCGAAGGATAGCAGTTACTTGCAATCATTGTGCTTGTAATCACCCGAGTAATCAATGCACCATCAATCTTGGGCCAGTAGAGTATGGTGGTAACTACTTCACTCAGTATGCATATCATAATTATGATCGAGTTTGGGGGTATCACCCGAATTCTTCATGGAGATACAACTATCAATACCAATACTCTGCTCCAAGTCCAACATACACGCCGGAATTCTCATATTCACCTCCAATGCGACAAGAAGACAATTCAGAGTTTATGGAATTCATGTTAAGGGCTAAAGCAGAAAAAGAAGAGTTTATAAATAGTCAGGAGCTGTCAATCCAAAATTTTAATAATTGGATGGAAAAATGTTTCACAGCCTCAACCAATGGTCCTCAATATATGGCTTCCGAGACTGAAACAGAAAGTTCAAGGCTGGGGGAATTATTGTCCAAGTTCATAGTAGATTAGGAGAATATGAGTAATCAAATGAGGGAATATCAAAATCTTGCAGATCAGATAGAGCAAATGACCGAAGCCATAAGCAACCTTCCTCCAAACACTTGGCTTTATGACATGGATGACGAAATTGACGGAGAACCCGAACCAAATCTACAACTGGATGAGCCTTGAGATGTTGAAATAGAGGAGTCAAGTGGGGATAATGACAACAAGGTCGGTGAAGAACTAATTGTGAGAACCAACGATGATGAGCCGATGTTATTTATGCCTCAAGTACCTTCTCCTCCACAGTTCAAGAATCCGATTAGATTTGTAAAACCTTGTCCGATTGGTAGTCATGTTGTCGGCAATACTCCTTATGACGTAAAAGTGAGTACAACTTCGAAGCCATGGTGTGATGAGCTGGAGAAGATAGAAGAAGAGACTGTTGTGTCTGACAAGCCTCAATGCCAGGATCTATTCGCAGACACAATGGAGAAAATGCCTAGATGTTGGACGTTCTTCTATGTAATCTTATCTAAACAAAGCATGCTAGGTGACTTTAACTCGATGGCTATCACAAATGGGAACCTACCAAAAGCTATATTATTTTCTATGGATGGAGGGTTCCTCAACTTTCGAAGAGGAATTGGATAGCATTGACCTGATAAAGTCAGGCTGAAAGACTATAAATCAAGCGCTGACTGGGAGGCAACCCAGGAATTTTTATATTTATATGCTTTACTAGTTTATTTAGTAGATAGGAATTAATTTTCTTATTAAGCTCTCTTATAATCTAATCCATGTTGTCTCTCTTCATTGCAGGTATTGGAGGTCCAATTGATAGCAAAATGATCGTCGCAGCCATCGCCAACATCAACTCACGCTTAGCTGATTACAGGGAAGTTCTCTTCTATTTATCGCTATATTCTTACAATGAGGACATTGTAATTGCTAAGTTTGGGGGAGTTTAGTTTTGTTCTTTATTGCATGTTTAGTTTCATGTTTATGTTATGTTATTTTGCATACGTTGTTAATTTAGTTTAGGTTCATGTTATTTGCATTCATGTAGTACAATTGCATAAGTAGTTGCATAATAGTATAGTTTGAATAGCATTATATTCAATTTATTTTTTTTGTTAAAAAAATCAAAAAAAAAATTCAAAAATAATAGTTAGTTACTATGGTCATCTTGCATGAGTCCAGCTATTTGATATTTACAGTTTATTTTGGCCAATGATGAGAATGGGATTAAGTAGACAAGTAGCGTACTGACTATTAGAGCTTTGATGTAATTTCTTGTTAGGAATTGAGTCTTTTTCTATTTGAAATTGGCATAATAAGGATAGCATAATAAAAACAACTTGTTGATTGACTGCGCCAGTTTTATACTGGGTGGCAGCGTGCCCGCGCCAAGAGATAGCGTGCTCACCCACCAAACAGTGATAATAACACGTAAAAATGGTATAGAACTATCACAAACATGTTTGTGGACATATTCCACCAATTAAAATAATTTAACAACTTAGGCTAGGTTAATTTCTAAAATTTTAAATTTTCATGAAAAACTCCATTTTCTTGACATCCTTTACAAAATTCTTCATTGTAATCTCTATACTTGACCAAATTATCTCATTCAAATTACGTTATGCTCGTTTCTTAATGAACTACCATATACAAGACTCAATTTACAGTTTAACATATAAATTGGCCATCAAAATTGGTACTTACATGAGCCATATGAAAAAATACATACAAACATACACCGTCGAAAATTTTCTTCTACTGTAAACCGAAATTACCGTGCAATTATTATTTAAACATAAACTTTATCATTATAAGAATGTATAACCACCATAACTTAGTTAAATAACAACAATTCGGAAGAAATAGAATTCACAGAGCATATCAAAACTTTGTCATAGTTCACATATGTAGACATATACATATAGATATTAAGGTTGTATAAGAAGTACCTTCAAATTGCTTGCAATCCTTTTTGATAAACACTGCAAAATGCTCTGAAATCCTTCTCTCTCAAATTCTCTCAACTCACACAAAACTCAGCCACTAGAATGCGTATAGTAAACAAAAGCTAAGCCAAAAATCAACTGATAGACAACGTAGAAAATAAACTAATAGTCTTAATACGCCAACTTAATTAAATTGGCAGTTACAAAACTAACGTATATATTATAATTATATTATACTTATTATTTTATTTATTTTATTTAAATTCAAAATTTAGAATTTCAAAAGCAATAAGGTTTTGTTTGGCAAAACCCTTTAATTTTTATAGAATTAATATATTAAGCCTTATTTGGCAAAAACAAAATTAAACCCTTTTTAATTTATTTACATAAACACTTTAGTTTATAATTTATAATTACATATTATTTATTTGGATCTCCATATCCAACATTAACCAATTAAATTAATCACATACTATATTTTTAAATAAATATTTTCAATTTTATCAAATACCACAAAATTATAATTTCACGTTATAATTTTATTTGATAATTTAATATACCATTTTAAATTATTAATCACAATATAACACCTCATTTTATAATACAAATCTCTAAATTATAAATTAATTTAATTTAGAAATTTATCTAATAAATTTAGAGCTATAAATATTTATCAACGACCATCACATCAATAAATATTTATTCAACAATAAACACCTCAAATAAATATTTATATAACTCAATAAATATTTAAATTACAATTTGAAATTTCGAATCGTTACAGACAATATTCTTGACCAATCAAATGGTCTAACAATTTTGAAAAGATGCACACCCCTTTTTAAGAGAATTTAAAACCAATTATCCTACCTCCACCCATCAATTCACATGCTGCAAATTACAATATTATTCCCACTAACCTCTGCATATTGCTAAGGCAAATTAGGCACCGAATTTGTTTATAAAAAAGGTGGGCTATTCACAAAGTTATTTATTATATTATCACATTATACTATTATAATGTAATATAATAATATATTTAGCTGAATATTTTATCGGAGAAGATAATATGTTAAACTTTCAACAAATGTTTCATGCTAAATTCCTTCATTTATATAAAAATTGAACCAATATCCACCACATAATAATTAATATTATAAGCTCACAATATCAATAACCAGATCATTCCTAGAAAAGAGGGGGCTTTCCGATAAGGACTTCTCCTTATTGGCACACAATTAGATGACCAAACCCCTTTTCTCGATAGAATTTTCTAGACATTGCCAATAATGCTAACTAATAATATGAATAATTGTGTCGCGTCAATTATTGATTTAATAATATAAAATAATATGCAGATAAAACTGTGACAATAATTGAATCAATAATATAAGAAACTGTGCAACAATTACTATGTCAATTATTGAATGAAACTGAGTGACTTCTTATGTAAGAAGCAATAATAAAAAATATTGTGCAATACCGTTTGCTACTATTCAACCACGCGTATTACTGTACTTTTATCACCGGGTATTTAATATTAACGATAAAAGTTTTGCCGTTATTTTATAAAAAAGGTTATTTCTGTTGTTTTCTATATCCGACAGTTATTCTGTTATGTGGTCCACTAATGACTGTGTCGTCGTACGTATATTCACCGACCAAACGAATATTTTATAACCACTTGCTTACTTTGCAAAATTTGCACATTCACCCATAAATAAAGCATTATATCAAATCAACACCATATTATTTAAAATAATAATTAAAGAAATTAAATCTTTATTCATAAAAAGTTGGGGTCTTACAGCATCCCCTCCTTATGGAATTTCGTCCTCGAAATTGATGTACGTACCTGGTATGTCGAAGAGGTAAGGGTATCATATTTTCATATCAGATTCTAACTCCCAGGTTATTTCCTCAATATCGTGGTTTCTCCATAAAACTTTGACTTAAGGTATAACATTTGAGCATAGAATATGTTCCTTCTTATCCAATATTTTAACAGGTACCTCTTCACACATTAACTCTTGTGCTATCTCGTCTGGTTCTAATTCAATAATGTGGTTTGGGTCTTTTACGTATTTAAGTAGCATAGATATGTGGAAATGTTATGAACACGAGACATACTTGGTGGTAAAGTGAGTCTATAGGCCACAGTTCCTACTCGATCTAGGATTTCAAATGGACCAATGAATCGAGTTTTGAGCTTTCCTCTCTTTCCTAATCTCGTAACTCCTTTCTATGGAGCAACACGTAACAATACATGATCTCAAACATTGAACTCCATGTCCCTTCGATGAAGATCGACATAACTCTTTTTTTGATCTTGTGAGGTTCGTATACGTTGCCGGATCATTTGAATCTTTTCTGTAGTCATTCATACCATTTCTGGTCCCAACAACGTTGCTTCACCCACCTCGTCCCAACATACTGAAGAACGACACTTTCGTCCATACAATGCCGCAAATGGAGCCATGCTTATACTTGCTTGATAACTGTTGTTATATGAGAATTCCACTAATGACAAGTACATGTCCCAACTTCCTTTGAAGTCTAGGACACAAAGTCTTAATATATCTTCAAGAGTTTGAATAGTCCTCTCCGATTGCCCGTTCGTCTAAGGATGATATGCAGAACTGAATCGTAAATTAGTGCCCATAGCTTTCTACAAGCTAACCCAAAATCATGAAGTGAATCTTGGGTCTCGATCAGAAACTATGGATACTGGCATACCATACAATCTCATAATCTCATTTATGTACATACGAGCAAGGCGTTCAAGTGAATAAGTTTCTTGTATAGGCAAGAAATGAGCAGATTTTGTTAATCTATCAATAGTGACCCAAATTGCATCTATGCCTTGAGAAACCTTGGGAAGATCGGTAACAAAATCCATGGTGATGTGCTCCCACTTCCATTATAGAATTTCAAGTGATTGTAATGAACCTTTTGGTACTTGATGCTCCGCCTTGACATGTTGACAGGTTTAACATCTTAAGATAAACTCTGTGATCTCTCTCTTCATATTGTTCCACCAAAATGTATGTCGAAGCTCATAATACATTTTAGTACTTCCAGAATGGATAAAAAACGGTGTGTTGTGTGCCTACATCATGATTTTATACTTCTAATCAGAGTCATTAGGAACACAAAGTCTGGAGTTGACTTAAAGTATTCCTTCTTCGTCGATTCTTTATTCTGGAATAACACCTTCTTGTACTTTCTTCTTAACACTCATCAGCTCCAGGTCTGTGGTTTGAGCAGCTTTAACTTTATCAATTAAAGTCAGTTCTACTCGTATATTTGACATCATCACATGGGTCCCTGTAGTTTTTAAACTCTATCTCCATCCTTTATAAGTCATACAAAATGGGCCTTTGTGTTGACAATATCGCACTCGTACCCGCATATGATCTTCTACTTAACGCGTCAACTACCACGTTTACTTTTCCAGGATGTTAATGAATGGTAATGTCGTAATCTTTCAACAGCTCGAGCCAACGTCATTGCCGCATGTTGAGTTCCTTTTGGGTTAAGAAATATTTGAGGGTTTTGTGATCGGTATAAATCTCCACTTTCACCCCATACAGGTAGTGCCTCCAGATCTTTAGTGCGAGAATGATTGCTGCTAACTCTAGATCATGAGTAAGATAATTCCTCTCATATTCTTTGAGTTGTCTTGAGGCATAGGCTATGACTTTCCCATGTTGCATGAGAACATATCCTAAACCTCTACCTGAAGCATCGCTGTAGATGACAAATCCCCCCGAACCTGATGGTATTGTCAGAACATGTACTGAAATGAGTCTCCTCCTGAGTTCTTGGAAGCTCTTCTCACAATCCTCGCTACATCCGAATTTTGTATCTTTTCGAGTCAGCTGAGTTAATGGAGTAGCGATTTGAGAAAATCCTTCCACGAATCTCTGATAATAACCAGCTAAGCCTAGAAAGCTACGTACTTCAATTACTGACTTAGGTTGCTCTCAACTTTGTATTGCTTCAATCTTTGTTGGGTCCACTGATATTCCATACTTTGATATCACGTGCCCAAGGAATGCTACTTCCTAAAGCTAGAACTCACATTTCTTTAACTTGGCGTATAACTTGTGTTCACGAAGCTTTTGGAGTATCAACTTTAAGTGTTGCTCATAATCTTCACGGCTTTTAGAATAGATGAGGATGTCATCAATAAAAACAACCACAAAATGATCTAAATATTCCTTGAATACTCGGTTCATCATATCCATGAAAGCTGCAGGAGCATTAGTCAATCCAAAAGACATGACTAGGAATTTGTAATGCCCGTACCGAGTTTTGAAAGCAATCCTTGGAACGTCCTCAGTTTTAATCTTTAACTGATGATATCTGGAATGAACATCGATCTTTGAGAAATATTTAGCACCTTGCAACTGGTCAAATAGGTCATCAATGCGAGGTAATGGGTACCTATTTTTGATGGTGACATGGTTCAACTCCCGATAGTCAATGTAAAGTCGCATACTCCCATCTTTCTTTGTTATGAATAAAATAAGAGCACCCCAAGGAGATGTACTAGGATGAATGAAACCAATGTCTAACAACTCCTGTAGTTGAGTTTTTAACTCCTGAAGTTCAATAGGAGCCATTCGATATGGGGTTTTAGAAATGGGTTTTGTACCAGATTCAAGGTCAATACAAAATTTGATATTATGCTCTAGTGGTATGCCAAGAAGTTCTTTAGGAGATGCGTCAAGAAATTCATTAACAGCGGAAATACAATTCAAATCTGACGTATTTTTGTTTAAATCCATGACATGGGCTAAGAAAGCTTGACATCCGTTTTTTAATAAACGAATGGCTTTATGACTTGATATGACAGTGATTGACTTTAGTGGTTTGGTTGCTTGAATTCACATAATAGGTTGGTTAGGAATATGAAAACTAACAACCTTACAAAAATAATCAATTTTGGCATAATGAGTAGTTAACCAGACAATCCCTAAAATTACATCAAATGCAAGTATCTTTAAAGAGATAAGATCAACAGGTAATGTGATGGTGCCAACTTGAATCAAACAAGATTTATAAACTATGGATGTCATGAAGGATTCTCCTAACGGAGTTTCAACAGATAAGTTAAAGTCTAATTTCTCAGGGGTCAAGTTCAAACGTTAAGCACAAGCAGGAGAAATAACATAATGGGTAGAACCGGTATCTAATAAGGTATAGACTTCGTAAGAGTTTATAATTAGCTTGCTCGTGATAACTTCATTCAGGTTCCTCTCCTTTTGGGACGTCACGACAAACTCTCTCCCTCGAACCACCGGCTTTATTTTGTCCACAGCTGCCTTTGGTGCCACCATCCCAGCTAGACTTGACTTCGTTACAGGATAAAATCGAGCTATGTGACTGTCTTTTCTATAACTAAAACATACCTTAGAAGGCTGTGAACAGTTTGGACTTATGTGTCCCTCCTTTCTGCATCTGTAGCATCTAACTGGCGGTCTTTCTCCTCCCCTAGAAACTGTTGATGTTGTTGGTACTGTTGCCGATGTCTTTCTGTCATTGTTAAATCTTCTCTTCTTAAAATTTTCACTTGGATCATTTCTTCTATTATCTTGGCCATGATTACAACCGAAGTGGTTACCATTTCTAGCACGTTGGCTATCACTGCTTTGATGATTGTTTCCACTGGTATGACTATTTTCGTGTTATCGGTTGCTGTCTTTTGGTTGAGTTGACTTATAATCCTGCTCCAATAACTGAGCCATATTCACTACATCTGAATACAAGTAAAGTTTATGAGAGATAAGATGTTGATGAATTTCAAGTTTCAAACCTCTTAGAAACATTCGTGTCATCCGCTCCTCATTGTCTACCAAATGAGATGCAAACAGAGATAACTCCGCAAACTTTGCCTCATATTGTGATACAGTCATATTGTTCTGCTCCAATTTTATGAATTCCACCTCCTTTATGTGA
Organism: Panax japonicus; assembly: GCA_020205505.1. NCBI lineage: Eukaryota > Viridiplantae > Streptophyta > Magnoliopsida > Apiales > Araliaceae > Panax > Panax japonicus. Next base: position 48,185,852 of record CM035114.1, read on the forward strand.
TGATTACTTTCTGGAAAGTACTTGTCATTGAATAATTCTTGGAACCTCTCCCAAGTCATCTTAAGTGCAGACAGATGAGTACGTTTTACAGATTCCCACCAGTAATCTGCCTCTTCGCGCAATATAAAGGTGGCGAATGGAACCTTTTGCTCTTCAGTACATCCCAAGACATCAAATATCTTGGTAATCTGCTTAATCCATGTCTCTGCCTTTAGTGTCTTTGGCTTTCCCAAAAACTCTGGCGGTCCCAACTCCTTGAATTGCTTAGCAGTGACAAGCCGTGAGTTACCATTGTTTCCACCTGCATTTTGAATATGAGTCTCTCTCGTCTGGTTTTGCATGAATTGTAAAAAGCTCCTAAACATCCCATCGTTCATCATTTGGTCGGTGTTGTTGTTTATATATGGATTATTGTCTTCCTAATGCACATTATCCTGGTTGTTGATTGTCGGTGTCTCAAAGGTCGCATGTGCTACATTGCTTATCTCAAAATTTTCAGATGTCATTTTTAAATACTACCACTAAACAAGGGTTAAATAAATAAATTCACATGTCGCATATTAACCTTATATTCTGACCGACCAATAACAAATAACAAATAAGCTTAGGTAGGACACACTAGCGAAGGATTTACTCGTCACTCCCTTCCTAGTTCTAACCTCAGATCTCTATCAGAGATCATATCCCTAAGTTCTGATACCAACCGCGACGCCCCCAAAATAGGTCCACACAACCCATTCTAAGTCTCCAAATACATGGTACATAAAACCATTTATACAAACTTCGTTAATACAATTGTCGTGCAAAATACGACAACACATATGCTATGAGTTTTAGTACAAATATTGTCTTATAGAAAATATCCAAACTCAAATAAAGTCCTCATTACAATTATTAATACACTATTTTACAAAATAGTGAGGATTGCTATAATAACTGTCTTGAACCATCACTCTACACCCCGACTAGTACTAGCTATATTCTCGCCTCCTGAGAAGAAAAATGAAACAAAAAGGAAAATGGTGAGCGCAACTATCCCAGTAAAGAATATTATGACTAAAATAATGTAGAATAAATTATCATTAGTCCTCAACAGGGAAAAATCTGATAGAATACAATAGACAACAAATTTTAGATTAACAATTGCAGCAAAAACAACAATCCATTAGAAGAGTCAAATAAAGCATGATATCTATTATCTTCTATGGTTTAAAAGTCCATCGGCAATATTTTATCCCTGTAACATCATTCAATAAATATTTCAAATCAACAAATTATCCATGCACTATGGGTCAAGGATATTCGTTAGTATCACCGGTGGTCATAATCATGCCAAACACCTGTCTATCTATGCACTACGGGCCAAAGAGGACTTTCACCACAAACCTTATCTGTAACATTAAATGTTATGATTATACCAATACATAATTCCTAGTCATAATTATACCAATCAACATTCCATCTTTGCACTACGGACCAAAGATAACTTCCAGTACAATATAAGCAGGAGGAGATGAAAATGATATAAAGATTCAATCAATTGAGATAAAGGATAAATTTTAGAAAATTATAATTCAATTTATCCAGAGTTCAAAAATGTCAAAATTGTCAACATGATAACTATTTGTGGAGTAAAATTCAAGAAAGATATTCATGTATCAAAAATAATTTGAACAAAAAAGAAAATTAAATTCTTTTGTAAATCGTACCCTGTGAATAGTACCCCGTGAATAGTAACCCAACATCAAAATATGGAAATTTATCAAGAAAGTTCAGACCAATATTCCCGTAAAATGATATTAGATGAAGCGCAAAACTTAAGGAATTTTTTTATCATTTTAGGAATTATAGAAACAATACTTACCATAGTAAGTTTAAATTTAGGAATACGAAATAAAATAATATCCCTTTCATAATATAGAGTATGAAAGAAAATAATATTTCGTACGAGTATTATTTCATAATAATATTTCATAATAATATCTTTTACCTTAGTAGAAACTGGATTTGACTGGAATATCGGATATTATTCTGAGAAAATCTTGGACAAAAACCTACACTCAAAGTATCCTTATACTCAAGAAAAATACTCACAATACTATAGAATAAGATTTTCTGAAATGGTGTGTTGAAGAAGGAGGGTTACCCCTTATTTATAATGAAATTCGGAAGAAGAAAATAAGAAACCTTCCTAATTTCCTGCCTAACTTCTTTCCTGCCAAACTTTTATTTTCCATGCTTAGGGGCCCATAAATTTTGAAACAATATGCTTTTCAAAGAATATTCTCCACCAATCACTTCCACCAATCAAATGGCCTAACAATTTTGAAAAGATGCACACCCCTTTTTAAGAGAATTCAAAACCAATTATGATCCTACCTCCACCCATCAATTCAAATGCTGTAAATTACAATATTATTCCCAACAACCTCTGTATATTGCTAAGGCAAATTAGGCACCAAATTTGTTTGTCAAAAAGGTGGGCTATTCACAAAGTTATTTATTATATTATCACATTATACTATTATAATGTAATTTTATAATAATATATTTAGCTGAATATTTTATCGGAGAAGATATGTAATACCCCGAATTTTATGAAATAAAAATATTCAATTTTTCTTATAATTACTATTCAGTAAATGGTTAAATTGATAAAAAGTTAAATTTAAGGGTGATATATGTAAATATTTTAAATACGCAAGTGGTTATAAAATACTCATTATTGTCAGGGAATATTCGTTTAGTCGTGGAATATTCTTGTTGCCGGGGAATATTCGTACGACAGCGCAGCTATTTGTGGGCCCCATAACAGAATAACTGTCGGATGAAGAAAATGACAAGTTTGAATTTTTATAAATAACGGCGTTGTTGTTACCGTTAATACTGTTGGAATACCTGGTGGTTAAAATACAGTAATACACGTTGTTGGATAGTAGTACACGGTATTGCATAGTATTTTTGAATTATTGATTCTTACGCAAGAAGGCGCTACTCAATAATTGTTACAGTAATTACTGTTCAATATATTATTTTATTGATTCAATAATTGCTACAGTTGATATTTTATATTATTGTTGTTTCAATAATTATCACTGCACAGTATTTCCCATTATCGGATCAATACTTCAACTTATTTGGATAATATTATTAGATAGCATTATTGGCAATGTCTAGAAAGTTCTGTCAAGGAGAGGTTTGGTCACCTAATTGTGCGCCAGTAAGGAGAAATCCTTATCGGAAAACCCCCTCTTTCCTGGGAACCATCTGGTTGTCATTATTGTGATTCTCTAATATTATTTGTGAATAATTATTTATTGATTTATATAATAAGGAAATATTTTTTTTATGTGGATATAAATGATGGATTAATTTATGTGGATATAAATAAAGGAATTAACGCTGAGGTATTTTTTTCAATATTTTGTCAGAATGAAGACATTAAAAATCAAATCGGTGTTCTTAAAGCTGTATTGTGTGAGTTATAATTTTAATTTGACCGTTGGATCGTTGTGATTTTTGGATATGTTATACATATATAAGTTGAGTATATGTTCACAAATTTTGAACCGTTAAAAATTAACGTATGATTTGTTATGAATTTTAAGAGGTGACTGATTCAGAAATTGTTTTTATGAATGATTTTGGTGGGGATTTCTAGAAGGCGGGCCCCACTATTGTTTTAAACATGTGGGCTGCCAAATTATTTTCAAATGAGATGGCTGGTGGCTTACGTAGGAGAAAGTTAATAATAATAATAATATTTTATTATTTTAGTCTGTTTTGGCGTTCTAGCATTTTCCTATAAATAGGTGCTTAAGTTAGAATTAAAAATCACACTAGAAACATAAGTTTTCTCTCTCTATTTATCAAGCGTATTTTTTTGAGTATTTAGATACTTTGAGAGTTGTTATTCAGTACAAGTTTCCTTCGGCTTTACATCCAATATTCCAGTCAGAAATAATACTCTTTTGAGGTACGGGATTTTAAGGGTTATTATGTTTTTCAGTTTCGTAATTTTTCCGACCCTCAAAAATTCTGGGAAAAATTTGAAATGATAATTTGATGAGTTTTCTTGATTATGTCCAAAAATGGTGATTTTTAGATGTATAAATTAAGAGTTATGAATTTTATAAGAAAAGACTATTTTAAAATTAAACCTTTATAACTCCTTGTGGTTAACTCCAAAATTGGTGAAATTTTTATTGGGAGTACATGTATATAATAGCAATATACCTTATAAATTTTGGAATTTTTGGACAAAAGTACAATTTATGATAAATGTCTAAATATTCGGTAGCTTTGGTCATATGAAAAATAGTAAATGAATTTTAAAAATTATGTAAAAATATATGTTTAATATGGGACTATATTCTGCTAAATTCCAAAAAAAAAAAATTTGGGGACTAATTTGGTATTTTTTATGAAAATAGACTAGTTATGAGTAAATGAATGAAATATGTTATTTGAAGTAAGAAAATTAGAAAATAGAATTTTATGGCTTGAAAATCCTATATAAGGTATATGCAGATTTTTGGTGAGAGTTTTGGTTATTGGTGATGAAATCTTATGAGTTTGGTATTTTAGGATGATTAAATGCATTAATTAGTAAAGTGTAAACAATTAAAATAAATTATGTATAAGTTTAAAAATGATTAAAATATTGTGGTAGTATTAATAATATTAGATTATGAGATTATTAAGTGATTTATAATATTTGGATTAAGGTGTTATGAAATCATTGATTTATGAATCTTACTCTTGAGATTAAATCTATATGTTGATGATATTGTTTTTATTTTCATATATAACATTTTTATAACCCTAAAGATGATATTTCTCTTTGTCTTGAGTATAAAGATGGATAGATTATTGGTATGATCGTGACTATGGGTTCTCTTTGGCCAGTAGTGCAAAGATGAATTATTGACTAGTGTGATCATGATCATTGAATTTATAATTGAATATCTTTAGCTTAAGTGCAAAGGTGAATTGATCAACATGGTTATAATTATTGTTTATATAACTTTTGAAATGATTATATATTTCTTTGAAATATTAATATCTTTGGCCCGTAGTGCAAAGATGACATGTTGTTGAATATCTTTGGCCTGTAGTGCAAAGATGAATTGTTGATGAATATCTTTGGCCTGTAGTGCAAAGATGACTTGTTGTTGAATATCTTTGGCCCGTAGTGCAAAGATGAATTGTTGATGAATATCTTTGGCCTGTAGTGCAAAGATGACTTGTTGATGAATATCTTTGGCCTGTAGTGCAAAGATGAATTGTTGATGAATATCTTTGGCCTGTAGTGCAAAGATGAATTTATTAGTATGATTATGAACAGGAACTATGATTTAGTATAACCATGATCTTTGATGTTTCAGGTAAAGATATGTGATGAAAATTATCTTCGTCCTGGATGAGATAAGGAATTTGGAACCACAATTATGGTTATGAGTTATTCACATGATTGTGGACAGGAACTGTTGATTGATGTTACAGGAATAAAATATTGTTGGTGGACATTTAACATGGAGAAGATAATAGACTTTATGGTTTATTTGACTCTTCTAATGGATTACTCGTTCCGCTGTAACTATGGTTGAAAAGTTTTATCATCTACCATATGTTCTAAATCTCTGATTCATTACTGATGAAGGCTATTGATAAATTATTTATCTTAGTCATGATATTCTTTACTGAGCTGGTTGTGCTCACTCTTTTGCTTCACAATTCCTTTCAGGTAATAAGAGTGTTGCCGGGTCGAGCGGGGATAACCGGGGAATAAAACGGTGGTCTATAACTGTTGAGGTTCTCCCTAAATAGTATGAAAATAATTTTATTGAGAACTTTAGATAAGTGTGTCGTATTGTATACGTCATTTGATATTTAATTTTGGTGAACCAAATAAGGTGAGGTGAACCAAACTTTGGAAGGGTGTTTTACCACTATCATACAAGATGTCTAATTACCTACGAGTTATCATGAGACATGGTTATGCACATCCACTTGCTGAGTATATCCACGAGCACTACCTATATAATCTTGGAGTTTGGTTGAGATATAATTCTCAATTGGAGACAATGGAGATAGTTATATGTTAAGAGAAGACTCGCCATTGGAAAGAACATGATAACAATCTTCTAATTTTTTTTTGAGGTCTATTGAGTCAACCAAGGATAATTCTCCAGTCATATGATATCTATTATAACTTAGATGCATGGCATCCCATGTATGAAAGTTTCCTTGAGTACTTCCCAAAGATTTTAATTTCTAAAACAGTTATTGACTGTGTAAGACCCTAACTTTTATGAATAAAGAATAATTTTCTCGAAATATATTTTTGAATATTATGGTATGGATTTGATATAATGTTATAGTTGTGGGTAATATTTAAAAAATTTATAAAGTAAGGAAGTGGTTATATAATATTCGATTGGTCGGAGAATATTCGTTTTAAACAGGGAATATTCGTACAACGACACAATCATTGGTGGACCCCACAACGGAAGTATTGTCGTAGTTAGAAAATGACAATTATCTTTTTATAAAAATAACGGCGAAAGTTTTACCATTAAACTGTTAAACTACCCAGTAGTAAAAGTACAATAATATGCGTGGTTGTATAGTACCACACGGTATTGATTATTGATGCTTACGTGAGAAGTCACTCAGTTATACTCAATTATTGCTAAAGTAATTGCTGCATCATATCTCTCATATTATTTATTCGATTATTGTCACAATATCATCTGCATTATATGATATATTATTAAATCAATAATTGAGACGACAAAGTTATTCATATTATTAAATTGAAATATTTACAATGTCTAGAAGTTCTGTCAAGGAGAGGTTTGGTCGTCTAATTGTGCGCCAATAAGGAGAAATCCTTATCGAAAAGCCCCCTCTTTCCTGGGAATGACTTGGTTGTTAAATATTGTGAGTTATAATATTAATGATGAATAAGTTCGTGTTGACTAAAGATGAAATTGATAGTTCCATTCTGTTGGAAATATTATTGTTAGTGAAAATTGACATTTATTTCGATATTAATTGATGTCTGGAAGTTATACTGACCAGTCGGGTAATTAACCGGATAAATGAGCAATTAATTGCTACTAATTCAAATGATTATAACTATTTATTCATATGTGTGTACTATTGATTCACATTCTTGTACTATTAGGGGAGTTGGTGCAAGATTGATAATACTTGCATGACTAAGTTAAAAATGGAGGTATAGATGGAGGTATTATACTGTAATTCGTATTTTCACATGATTATAACTATTGATTCACATGATTGAACTATTAATTCACATTATTTACTATTAGGGGAGGTGGTGCAAGTTTGATAATACTTGCAGGACTAAATTAAAAATGAAAGAAAAGTTGAAGGTATTGTACTGTAATATTTTGAACCCCAAAACGTGCAATTATCGAAACTATATTTTCCTATAAATAGAAGCTCATTCTTCCTTCAGTTCTCACCAATTCACTAAAGCTATAGAGCAATTATTATAGAGAGAAATTATAGAGAGAAAGAAGAAGAGAAATCTTCTACCTCTCTACTCCAGTATCCAGTTTCTTTCTAAGGTAAGGGTTATTATTTCTTTCGTATTCATGAAGAGAGCTTCTGTTATTCTATTTTTATTATTATGTTGGAATAACTTGTCTATGCGAAGTACCGCATACATGGTAAAATTATTCTGTTATTTCATTCTTTATTATTCTGTTGGAATATCCTGTCTGTGCGGATTACGCTAGACCTGGTTCCATTCTTTATTATTCTATTGGAATAACCTGTCTGTGCGGTCTATCGCATGCATGGTGAATTCTTTGTTATTCCATTCTTTATTATTATGTGGAATATCCTGTCTATGCGGATTACGCTAGACCTGGTTCAATTCTTTATTATTCTATTGGAATAACCTGTCTGTGCGGTCTATCGCATGCATGGTGAATTCTTCTATTAATTCATTCTTTATTATTCTGTTGGAATATCATGTCTGTGCAGATTACGCATGACCTGGTTCCAATCTTTATTATTCTGTAGGAATAACCTGTCTATGTGGATTATCACATGCATGGTGAATGATCCTTCATATTCATTCCTTATTAAATTGTGGAAATGATCTGTCTATGTGGATTACCGCATGGTGGGTGAAAATCCATTTGCAGTTTCATATATTCTATTGATACTCATTTGGTTAAAGTTTTGGCTTCTATACTCCATGAAATTAGTAGAATATCCTAGATATTTGCGCTTCATCCGGTATCTTTTCATGGGGATATTCTTCTGAGCATTCTTGAATTTTACTCCACAAAGCAATATCATGTTAACAATTTGGACGTGATTGATTTCAAGATAAATTAACTTATAAATCTTTAAAATTTATTCTTAAACTTGTTTTTTTGAATTATTATGTCATTGTCATCATCCTCATACTTATATTATGATGAAAGTCATCTTTGGATTACGTGCATAGATGGACTTGGTATGATTATGACCAGAGATTATTCAGTATAATCATGATCTATAATGTTATAAATGATGTGGTAAAAGTCCTCAGTAGTCTGTAGTGCATTGATGGACAGTTTTTGGTATGATTATGACCAGGGATTATTCTGTATAGTCATAACCATTGATGATTTAATGAATATCCTTGGGCCGTAATGCAGGGATGACTCGGTGATGTGGTTTATTTATTAAGCTGAGTCTCAGCGATAAAAACTGATGAAAACATTTTAAATCATAGAAGATAGTAGATATCTTGCTCTACTTGACTCTTCTAATGAATTGCTTATTCCGCTACAGTTAAACTTGATGTCTATTGTATTTTTATCAGTTAAAATTATCGAAGACTAATGATAATTTATTCTGCATTATCTTAGCCATAATATTTTTTACTGGGCTAGTTGAGCTCACCCTTTCTTTCACTATTCTCTTCAGGAAATGAGAACGTGGCCGGGACTAGTTGGGGAACGGAGTGACGGTCCTGATGATAGCATTAGTAGTCCTCACTATTTTATTAAATAGTGTGGCAATAAATATAATGAGGACTCCTATTGATTGTGGATATTGTCTAGATGACAATATTCTTATTAAAACTCTTAGATTATGTTTTGTCGTATTTTACACGACTTTTGTATAATTAAGTTGTATTTGAATTTTGTACCATGTATTTGGTGACTCAAGATGGGTGATGTATACCTATTTTGGGGGCGTCACAGTTGGTATCAAAACTTAGGAGTATGATCCCTGTCTGAGATGTGAGACAAGAACTAGGATGGGAGAGACGGGGAATTCCTCGCTAGTGTGACCTACCTAAGTTTAATTGGTATTTAATTGGTCAGTCAGAGTATAGGGATAATATGTGATATGTTAATTAACCCTTGTTTTGTGGCAGTATTTGAAAATGGCATTCGAAAATGTTGAGATAAACAATGAAGCACATGAGACCGTTGAGTCACCACAGATTAATGCCCAGGATAATATGCAACAGGAAGACAATAATCCTCATGTAAACAATAACACCGATGAAATGGTGAACGATGGGATTTTTAGAGGCTTTATGCAATTCATGCAACCTCGGGCGAAAGCGACTCCTGTCCAAAATGCAGGTGGAAACATTGACAACTCTCGCACGATAAAACATTGCAGATAAGGCGAACGTGTTCGGATACAGGAAAAGGTTAGAGTCAAGTTCTACTTGGGTTAAAAGTGCGGCTAGTTTGTAAATAGCGTATTTGATAAATATTGTTGTATAATAGATATTATATGAATGGTGTTTAAGTTAAGGTTACTCGACTTGGGTAAAATAGTGTGTAATGTATTGTATAAACAATTTATGTTTATATCTTCCGCAATTAGTGAAAGAAATAGTGAACCGGATCCGAGGCGATTCGGGGCCCGGATTCAGGGTTGCTACAGTTGGTATCAGAGCAGTTGGTTATGAAGCTTAGGTAGGAATACCTGAGACCAATAACCGCAGTGATTAGGATAAGACTAACTCACATAGAGTTAGTTGGTCGGTAAGATTCAAAGACGAATCTCGGTAAGTTGTTAAGATACAGAGTTCCCTAACTCTGATAATATAGTTGAACAGCAATGGTGAATAGATCGAGTCTAAAAGACTGAAAGTGCAGGGATAGGAGATCGTAAAACAAAACGATCATAGTGCATGGAATTGAATCGTAATATATACGATAAGATCACCCCGTGATCTGATAAAGGTTATGATATGGGAAATGAATCAATCTAATGATTGAAAAGTTTACAGCAAGATGCTGTGTGAAAGTTGTACTATGAAATGGTACTATGAAAATGAAAACTCATAAATGAGTTATGGATTATGGATACGGATTAAATGAAATTCGTATGAAAAAGGGGGTTAAGATTAGGTGGGGATTTCAATGAGGACTTGTGTTAGCAACTGAGTTGTATGATTCCTTGTATGGGTGGGGAATTGTACTACTTAGTTGGTGGCATTGGTAATAATTGAAATGTTGTGTCACACTAGTTGTTATATATAGATAAATAGGTCATAGGTAGAGAATATAGGATTAAGTACGAGTTCTTAGAACTCATACTTATGTGACATTCTTGACGCATAGTTATATGAAATGTTTATGAGCCCCTCAGCGAACGGACGCCAAAGGTCAGACTAGGGTAAGTTCGTAAACTCATATAATTGTGGTCAGGTGATGAACTCATAAGTGTGGTTTTATGAATTGGGTATAGTTCTGTGTGAATGGAGTATTGAGGATAATAGAACAGATAGAATGTTTAAGCATATGATCATTAGTGGAGAATTAGGTTTTCCTAAACCTCTATCTATGCTAGATTTCAAAATTTTGACATCAAGCTAAATACGCACTATGTGCCTTTTTAAAAAAATTGTTTTTATTTATCACTTATGTACCATGTAACCTGGTGCAGAGATGATAAAAATGATGGAGTCATCAATGCAGTATTACTTAGTGTGAATTTGACTTATAGTCACTATTCCATTATGGTATGATGTAGCATGATAAAATCACCAAATGACGGAATCCTCAACGGACTGTCAAATACAGTGCGGCATCATGCCGTCATTCTCGAAAATGTTTTCAAAAACTCCAAGTGTTTATTGAAAGAAATTTCCCGAACCAAAATTATTTTGCTGCGGAATCAAATAAGGCCGAGGTAAGAAATTTTGTGCGCCTAAGGTGGATAAGAGGAACAAATTGTTCCGACCAGCAGTACTTGGCCAGTACAGGGCATATCGGGCTGATCACCCTTATGTCCGTAAGTTATGACGGTTTGCGGATGAATTTCCATAAAACCTTTGCGAAAATGAAAAACAATCAGTCTATATGATTTCTCAGCACAGTTTTAAAAATCTTTACCCTTGTGAGTGGTGTATTGGGTAGCATGTGAAATATGTGTGAATGGTGTAAGGTTCACGGTGTAAGGTGTAAGGCGAATTTCGGGGACGAAATTCTTTTAAGGAGGGGTGAATGTGACAACCCGAGAATTTAGACAAATTATGAAAATCTTAAATGATTGATTTAAGGTCAAATAATAGACCTAGACAGAAAATAAGTGAATGCGTTTAATGTTTTTGGGATTGAATTTTGAGAATTTCAAAATTCGGTGAAGGATATAGGTGAATTATTCAGGATTAAGGATTTATGTGATTACATTCTGTGTTTATGGTTAATGATGTGTTCAGAATGTGGTTAAGGGTCAAGGGTTGACCAGATTAATTACATCTGTGTTAAACCCTAATTATATTTTAAGAACGACAACGTTCAGTTAGAAAACCCTAACGTCTAATAAGAAACCCTAGAAATCGGTTCTAGAAACCCTAGTTTCAGTTCCAGGAAATCCGAAACCCTAATTCGGTGAATGGAACCCTAGATTGGGAATGCAATGTTATGAACAAGGTTAAACGCCAATAATTTTAATTAATTAGGGAAAACCCTAATGAATTGTTTAAAATCTTAATTGATTATTTGGAAACCCTAATACAAGATCTGAAAACCCTAGTTTCAGATTCTGATACAATGAAAACCCTAATCTGGGAATATAATGGAGAATTTTAAGGCTCTAGTGCTATTAATTAAATACTAATTAGGGTAAAAGTTAATTAATTTACAAACCTTAATTTTCAATTTATTGGAACCCTAATTGTTCCGTCAGAAACCCTAATTGTTCAATGGTGGAATTTAATTGCTAAAATTAGCAATGTTAATTAGGAAACCCTAATCCTAATTATTTCAATTTTTGTGTAATTAGAAAACCCTAATCTAATTACGAAAATTTAATTTCTAAATTAGAAAATTAAATTTTCTATTAGAAACCCTAATTATTGGGTTATAAACCCTAATGACCATTTTGACCCTAATTGCGTAATTAGCAATTGTAATTAGGGAATGCTAATCCTAATTAGCAAGAATTAATTTATGATTAAGAAATTTTTTGATATAATTAGTAAATTCTAATTATAAGTTAAAAATGTTAATTTTTTATAACCGAAATTCGGAAATTTTAGAAATTAAATTTTTGCAAAGTTAAGGGTTAAAACCTAAACCCTAAATTGTCTAAACCCTAAACCCTAAGGGTTTCATCAAAATGTAAATTCTAGAAATTTAAGGAAATGTCAAATATGCCCTTTTAGTGTATTAAATTAAGTGGCTTGCAAATCTTGGCCAAATCATGGGTTGGTGAACAACCCTAGACCTAAATGTAGCCTAGCATGTGACTAAAATCAACACCTCAACCTATGTTATCAGCCAAGCAAGCCAAATGCATTGAATCAAGGATTATATAAGGTTTTGGAGAGAGAAAGTTCACTAAAAAAAAGAAAATTTTACCCAACACTCATCAAACTCTCTCTCTCTCACCAAACCCACGAAATTCCAATGATATTTCAGTCTCAATTTAAGCCCCATGTGTAACAGAAACAGATCAAAGAACCAGAAATCAGAAAATCAAAGCCCAAAGGTATAAGAACCCTAAATTTCAAAATTTATGATTTTGATGTTAAATGTTGTTATTTGTTGGTTAAATATGTGTAATAGGGTGTCAATTAGAGATCTGGGTTGTTGGATCATGGATCCATAACACCTAGATGCTCAGATCTAATGTTTATAAAAATCTGGAAAATGTTGGAAAATGTTGTTTGACAGTCAAATGTCAGGGTCCTTATATCTTTGTGTGTTAATGATCTCTTGTGTTGGATGTTATAGATTTGTAGTATGTCATGTTGTCTGTAATCGGGAACTGAAAACAAAGCTATATCATGTGTATATTTCAAGATATAAGCAGTCAAACTGCGTTGACCAGCCACGAAATCTGATTTCTGGGTTACCCAGAAACCTAGAAGTCACTGACAGCGTTTTTGCAGGCGATAGATCTTGTAGTCTTTTTGTGTTTATGCCATGTTGTTGGTAGATCTTTGTAGCCTGACATGAATACTACATGTTAAAGTCACCAGATCCTTTAGATCATAACTGGAGTGAAAGAAAATTACGGTCAAAGTAGCTTTGACCAACTGTCCGGATGAATTTCTGGAAAACCCAGAATTCACCAAGAACAGTTTCTGACCCCTTGTTTGACCGATCTAGATCGTACTGTTTTGATGTTGATATGTTGATCTGATGTAATAGAAATGTACAATGACATATGTTCTACAAGATAGAACCAATAGATCACAACAACCGACCCCATAAGGCAAAGATTTAAATGCTCAAAGTAGTGACCATGGACTGTTCTTCATTTTCTGGGTAACCCAGAAAATGAAGAACACGCCTGACAGGATTTTTAGAGGCTGATATCTTTCTGTTATGATGTAGTATTGTCATGAAACTTGATTCTAGTTGAAGTGCTACACGTATACTTCAATAACAAAACAATTTACCAGTCCAGAAGCAACTCGATCATAGAGTAAAAATCGGTCAAAGTAGTAACCTTGTAACTGCTTATGAAGGTCTGAAGAACACTCAAGAACACCTATAGCGACGGTTCTGTCGCTATAGGGCCCTTTAGCGACGGTTTATTTCTTATTTTCCTGGAAATTAATTAAAAATTAGAAAAAAATGGTTTTTAATTATTAAAAATACAAAATAAATTATGAAAAATTATTTTAAAGTTTGAAAAATAGTTTTTAACTATTTTGAGTATATTTTGAAAATATTTAATGTTTTTGGAATATAAATGGCATTTATTTATTTAATTATAATATTAAATAAATTATTTAAAAATAGTTTTTAATTCATGAAAAATCATGAAAAATAATATTATGGTATAAGAAATTATTTTAAGTTATTTTTGATAACTTTCAATATTTTGGGATGAATTTCATTAATTAATCAATATTAATGATAATTAGTTTATTTAATAGCTATATTAAATAAATTAAGGAAAAATGGAATTAATGTTTTAAAAATCATATTAAAATGATTTAAGTGTTAGAAAAATATTTTAAGTTATAAAATATAACTTTTGATATTTTGGCATGAAAATATTAATATTTTAATATTAATATTAATTATCGGATAATGAATTAAAGTGTTGGAAAATCATATAATTATGATTTTAAAGTATTAAAAATACTTTGATATATTATAATTATATTATAATATTATGTAATGATTTTATTAATATTTTATATTAAATAAATATTAATGATTAAGGTATTAAGTGGTATTTAATTCATTTAAATACGGTTTTAAGGATTGAAAAATGTTGATAAATGGTAATAATTATCTGAAAATTATTACGAGCCTAGGAAAAACATTTTTGTCTAATAAGAAATTATCTATGATATTGTTAAGTGCTTAGGCAGAGTTTAATTGAACTTAAACTCGATAAAAAGTCTGACTAGACCGTCGGGATGATAGAATTGTGTCGGTTTCAAGTCAGACTGAAATAGTTTGACCTGATACTAAGTCTTACATGTATTATAGACTGATAGGATTATGTGCTATGTGTTTAGGTTATTCTGTGGATATAAATATAGCAGTATTATACTGTGATGATATTTTTCTAATATTGGAGATCTATATTATTAATATTAGGTCTTCGGGTAAAGCGTTATTAATTACGTTGCGGTAATCCACGGTTCAGGCAAGTTTTCTTATACTTAACTCTAATAAGAGTGTTTTGTTCAAGCTGATGGTTAATCGTTGTGGATTGCCATAAAAATTGTATTATGTACATCTTGCATGTATAAGTCAGGTATGAAAGGCTGATCACCTTCATTACCAGTTGGTTCAGAAATGTTTGTTCATGTTTAAAATTTGTTCAGTCAAAAGTTTGTTCGTGATAATTCTCAACTATATTGATGAATTATAGTCAGCTTATTATTCATACTCTTCAATCATGATATATTGTTATATTGTTGTATTTAAACTTGCTGGGCAACTTTTATGCTCACCCTTGCTATATCATGATAAAACATTGCAGATAAGGCGAATGTGTTCGGATACAGGAAAAGGTTAGAGTCAAGTTCTACTTGGGTTAAAAGTGCGGCTAGTTTGTAAATAGCGTATTTGATAAATATTGTTGTATAATAGATATTATATGAATGGTGTTTAAGTTAAGGTTACTCGACTTGGGTAAAATAGTGTGTAATGTATTGTATAAACAATTTATGTTTATATCTTCCGCAATTAGTGAAAGAAATAGTGAACCGGATCCGAGGCGATTCGGGGCCCGGATTCGGGATTGCTACACTATCCATTCCTTTATTTCTCCTACTTGCGCTTAACGTTTTAATTTGACTCCGGAGAAATTAAACTTTGACTTATCTGTTGAAACTCCGTTGGGAGAAACCTTCATTACATCCACAGTTTATAAGTCTTGTTTGATTCAAATCGGTAACCGCACGTTACCTATTGATCTTATTTCTTTGAAAATACTTGCATTTGATGTAATTTTAGGGGTTGATTGGTTAACTACTCATCATGCTAAAATCGATTATTTTCGTAAGGTTGTTAGCTTTCATATTCCTAACCAACCTATTATGCGAATTCAAGTAACCAAACCACTAAAATAAATCGTTGTCATATCAAGTCATAAAGCTATTCATTTATTGAAAAACAGATGTCAAACTTTCTTAGCCCATGTCACGGATTTAAATAAAAATACGTCAAATTTGAATGATATTTCTATTGTTAATAAATTTCCTGATGTATTCCTTGAAGGACTTCCTGGCCTACCCCCAAAGCGTGAAATTTAATTTTGTATCGACCTTGAATCTGGTACAAAACCCATTTCCAAAGCCCCATATCGAATGGCTCCAATTGAACTTCAGGAGCTAAAAACCCAACTACAGAAATTGTTAGACATCGGTTTCATTCATCCTAGTACGTCTCCTTGGGGTGCTCCTGTTCTATTTGTGAAGAAGAAAGATGGAAGTATACGACTTTGTATTGATTATTGGGATTTGAATCATATCTCCATCAAAAATAGGTACCCGTTGCCTCGCATTGATGACCTGTTTGACCAGTTGCAAGGAGCCAATTTCTTTTCAAAGATTGATCTTCGTTCCGGATATCATCAGTTGAAGATTAAAATTGATGACATTCCGAAGACTGCTTTGAGAACTCGGTACGGGCATTATGAATTCCTAGTTATGTCTTTTGGATTGACTAATACTCCTGCTGCCTTCATGGATATGATTAACTGAGTATTCAAAGAATATTTGGATCACTTTGTGGTCGTCTTTATTGATGACATCCTCATATACTCCAAAACCCTCGAAGACCATGAGCAACACTTGAAGCTGATACTCCAAAAGCTTCGTCAAAACAAGCTTTATGCCAAGTTGAGGAAATGCGAGTTTTGAGGAAGTTGCATTCCTTGGGCACGTGATATCAAATCATGGAATATCTGTTGACCCGACAAAGATTGAAGCAATTCAAAGCTGGGAGCAACCTAAGTCAGTGACTGGAGTACGTAGCTTTCTCGGCTTAGCTGGTTATTATTGGAGATTCGTTGAAGGGTTTTCTCAAATCGCTACTCCATTAACTCAGCTGACTCGAAAGGATACAAAATTCGGTTGGAGCGAGGAATGTGAAAAGAGTTTTCAAGAACTCAAGAGGAGACTCATTTCAGCACCTGTTCTGACAATACCATTAGCTCATAGGGATTTGTCATCTATAGTGATGCTTCAGGCAAAGGGTTAGGATGTGTTCTAATACAACATGGGAAAGTCATAACCTATGCCTCTCGATAACTTAAAGAATATAAGAGGAATTATCCTACTCGTGATCTAGAGTTGGCAGCAGTCATTTTTGCGCTTAAGATTTGGAGGCATTACCTGTATGGAGAGAAGGTGGAGATCTATACGGATCATAAAAGCCGCAAATATTTCTTCACTCAAAAGGAACTCAACATGCGACAATGACGATGGCTTGAGTTGTTGAAAGATTATGATCATACCATCCAATACCATCCTGGAAAAGCAAACGTAGTAGCTGATGCATTGAGTAGAAGATCAAATATGGGTACGAGTGCAATATTGTCAATGCAAAGACCCATTTTGTATGACTTGGAAAGGATGAAAATAAAGTTAAAGACTCCAGGGACCAATGTGATGATGGCGAATATATGAGTGGAACCGACTTTAATCGATAAAGTTAAAGCTGCTCAAACTACAGACCTGGAGCTGATGCGTATGAAGAAGAAAGTGCAAGGTGTTATTCCGGAAGCAAGAATCGATGAAGAAGGAATATTTCGAGTTAACTCCAAACTGTGTTCCTAACGATTCTGACTTGAAGTATAAAATTATGATTGAGGCGCACAACACACCGTTTACATCCATCCTGGGAGTACCAAAATGTATCGTGATCTTCGACATATATTTTGGTAGAGCAATATGAAGAGAGAGATAGCGGGGTTTATCTCAAGGTGTCTAACTTGTCAACGAGTCAAGGCGGAGCATCAAGTGCCAAAAGGTCCATTGCAACCACTTGAAATTATAGAATGGAAGTGGGAGCACATTACAATGGATTTCGTTACTGGTCTTCCAAGGTTTCTCAAGGCATAGATGCGATTTGGGTCATTGTTGATAGATTGACCAAGTCTGCTCATTTGTTACCGATACAAAAAATTTATACACTTGAACGTCTTACTAGTATGTACATAAACGAGATTGTAAGATTGCATGCACTACTACAAAATAGTAAATAGATAACGCGAAAAAAATGTTGTGGTTTCAGTCAGTAAAACGTCGTGGTTAAGAGTGTTGTCTATTTGACACCCTTACACAATGTTTTTAAAACGTTGTAATTAAGCACATTACACAACATTTTTAAGAAAAAAACGTTATAGATTTGTTTTCCATAAATTAGTAGATGCTTAAAAATATTGTAGAAGGTATGATTCCACAACATTTTCTGGATAAAAACGTTGTAGTTTAATATATCAGACAATGTTTTTAACCAATTTATACAACATTTTTAAAATGTTATAGATAAAGAAAAAAAAAGTTGTGATTCACCTATATTACCAATGCACCTGCAATATGCTAATGCCATGATATATAGCTAAAAGGTCTAACTTCTCATTTAAATTTAAAGCCAAATTGTATCAACCATTCAAAATACATCTGAATAATATCATTCGTTTACAGTTTCAAATTACTACATCCACAAAATATACCAAACTATCCATAAAATTAAGGTGTGGAGCACTACCTAAGCTGTGGTGCACTACCTAAGCTGTCGATCTTGGTCAAGAGCTCAACAAACTTGACAGCAATGTGAGAGGTGTGGCAATCAAGAACTGGGGATATCTGCTAAAGTTTTGGAATGAGCAAGATAGTTTTAATGTGCAAGGCAATACATCTCTACTTATTTTACTGCTGTGAGAGAGGCTTTCATACCCAAACCATAGGCTTCCATTCAGAGGTGAGCGACCGGAGTTTCTGCTGCAAATCCGCAGACACAGAGGCACACCGATCCAGGTGGTCACGCAAGATGGCAGAGCTTAATACCTCATCACTCAAGAATTTGATAAGGAAAATTCTCTGCATCAAGGACAGAAGCCCCTTAGTCATACATAAGCAGGGAACAAGTGTGGAAAATCAAATTATGTGATAATTATAGATAGAACAGACAAAATAATTTTCACAAGTTACTAAGGTACTACAGGCAATTGCAACTGTAATAAAAATTTAACTATATAGGTTAGCAGTCACAATTATTTACCCAAGCTCTACTCGGAAGCATACCACTTTTTCTGGAAATGAGGTGGAGGTTATCCTTATGGGAAAGTACAAGCATCTATGGTCATAATTAAAAAGATGTGTTTACTCCATCCCCTAGAACACAGAAAGGTACAACAATGAAATCTTCTAGAAATGGTACAATAGTTAATTGCAAACTTAATGGAGGGAGTTGACATACACAAGAACAGAGTGCCTAACAGTATTTGTTCAATACCACAAACTGAATTCACAGCATTCTCACAAGTCTCTTTTCATTCCACAACAAAATACTTCGACTAATGAAAATCAAGACAACCACCAAATTAACTTACACAAAAACATCACAAGATATGGTCTGATCTTTTATTTTGGAACCACCAAATTAACTTACACAAATACATACCTGTAAAATAGAATAAAATCAATAGAATCTCTATGGGCAAGTTACACATTAGTGAAGCTTCATTATTTTTTATTACTTAGCACTCTATAAATTAGTGATAGGATGGTTGGAACTGCCCACGAAAGAAAAGGATGAGAGTTCAAATGAAAGTAACTAACGGCTAGATTAGTGTCGAATGTCAAGGTCACATTAAAGATGCAAAGCTGAAAAGTATACCCTTCATAGAAAATTTATGTGAACAGAATAGGATATACTTACCAAAGAACAACATCAGTTTCTTCCAGGGACCGGTTCTGCTAAACCCAAGTTGCCAATCCCTCTCCAACACGTGGATTCTGATTCGGAAACTTTCCTCCTGTAAACATCTCATCACGTGCATAAGGTGTGACCCAAAGAATATGCTTCAAAAAAGCAGCCCGTCTCAAGACTTTTGCCTCGGTACCAGCTAATGATAAACAATTGGAACCTGGTAGTAACTTGTAACCAGTTAGCTGCCCAGTTCGGTTGACGGTTCTTGTGTTTCTGATCTGAATAGTGAACAACATATATGAGTAGCATTATAAATATATACTACAAGGGGAACATGCACAAAAACACAAACATACAAGACGTAAAACAGAGTCAACTCCCTGAAATTCTATCCTATCTATATATAGCTAGCTAGCTACAAATTGGGTGATATATATTATGTGGTTGTCCTTTATTCATATATAATATATGGTTCTCCTTTATTCTTTTAATTATGACCTTACAAGCAATTGCAATTACATTCATGTATGTAAACACGTACTCTATCTTATGTTTTACTATGTAGAAATATTCTAATCTCCCTTCTCATGTGAAGAACCCAAATGCATTACATTCATGTATGTTTTTCTTAACATGTGGCATTTGCAATTGTTTTGAAGTCGAATAATGGTAACTCTAAATCTTCCCTGTCATTTCTGTTTATGCCAACTCTTTCTTAATTGAACTCCAAGCTTCCTGCGAAGTGTGGAGTAAAATTATTCAAGTGTTTTGACATCAGGGCCACATGCATAGATATATAATATACCCAGTACTACCTAAACTGCGAAGTGTGGGGTATAATTATTCAAGTGTTTCAATATTTTTCTTTTCTTTGTAGAAGTAATTATATATCCTTTGTTTAATAGATGTAGTTTTTGTTTCAAAGAACAATTCAAACACATTTACCTTCTCTATCCCGGTTTATCTTCTGGAATCCATATATCAGAAATAAGGCCACTAGTACTGCTAGTACTATAGGAAACAGTATGATTCGCATTCGCCTACTTACTTTTGATCTTCTGCTTTCCTCTGCATAGCCAAAATTTTTAAGAAAAATATAAGATTCTGGTCAAATTAAAATTTGAGGCAGTATCTCAATAGAACTCTGTAGTAAGAAGAACTAAAAAGCCAAGCTCTGTTACCAAAATAAATATAACTTGGTGGTAGTATAATTTACAAAAATCGAAATTTTTGGCTCTAGCAGTACCTGCCCGATATAATTGTCAATAGCAGTAGCCTTACGCCCAATTTAGTACCTTCCACAGAAACTTTACATTGACCAGCTCCACATGCAACAACAACCACGCGTGAACCATTAAGTTGCAAAATTAATGACTGAGAACCTACAACTCTATCACCATCTGTCACTCCAATGAATGACTCCATCAATTTGTAAAAAAACGAATCAATTTTAAGGACAAGGACAATTTCTTGGAAATTTTACCCTATGGTTATATCTCTGTAAAAAAACAAATCATGAAGGACAAAGATAAGAGATAATAAATACACAACTTCTTGAAAACTTTATCCTACTAGGTATATCTCTGTAAAAAATGAATTAGTTTTTAAGGACTAGGACTAGCACAAGAGATAATAAATACACAATTTCTTGGAAACGAAAATGAGTTTATACCATCTATTAATAACCAAATCAAAACTAATTAAATAGAAAGCATATTGCGAGGGCTACAACTAACTACAAACCGATCAATAATACCCTCTGAAACACTGATACACCTCTTTGAGGCGCTTGAAAACCTAGCAACAGCCTTTGGCAACTCAAATGAAAGTGCGTCCATAACTTCCTACAGAGGAACAACAAACAACCCAAAAACCACAAGCTTAGCCACAAATTACAGAATCGGAATTATAGAAGTTCGAAAAATAGAATGAATCATACCTGGTCCAGTGAAGGAGAGGATAAATATGTATGAATTTCTGAAAGGATTTCAAACGCAGTGTTCTCAAATTCTTCATTTTCCAAATCCGTTACAACCGAATCAGAAATACTATTGAGAAAATCAACCAACACGGATGTAGACTCTTCCAATTGGGAAAAAATATAAACCCTAGATTCATACCTGATTGTCGTTTGCTAACAGCGATGGTGGTGCTGAGTTGGTTAAGGAGCAGAGCAGCGAGCGAGACACGAAATCGGGAGAGCTAGGATGCCACGAGAGAGAGAGAGAGATTGACGAGGGGAGAGCTAGGAAGCACAAGAAAGAGAGAGAGTCAGAGAGCGATGGTGGTGCTGAGATGGTTACAAGTTCTACTTCAATGTTATGTTATGTCAAATTTACATTTTCACTTCTCCGCCCTTTATTTGAAGCTCCGTGTTTTTAAAACAAACAACATTTTATTTAAATGTTATCTATTTAAAATCAAAAAAATGTCCTTTTAAATAGATAATGTTTTTACATGTATATCTACAACGTTTTATTTAAAAACGTTGTGAAAAAAATATCATAATGTTTTTATAAAAAACGTTGTCTTTTAAGCGTTGTCTATTTACTATTTTGTAGTAGTGATGGTATGCCAGTATCCATAATTTCTGATCGAGATCCAAGATTCAATTTAAGATTTTGGGTTAGTTTGCAAAAAGCTATAGGCACAGATTTACGATTTAGTTCGGCATATCATCCTCAAACGGATAGGCAGTCAGAAAGGACAATTCAAACTCTTGAAGATTTATTAAAACTCTGTGTCCTTGACTTCAAGGGAAGTTGGGACAAGTTCTTACCATTGGTGGAGTTTTCCTATAACAATAGTTATCAAGCAAGTATTAGCATGGCTCCATTTGAGGTGTTGTATGAAAGAAAGTGTCGTTCTCCAGTATGCTGAGATGATGTGGATGAAGCAACGTTGTTGGGACCAGATTTGGTACGTATGATTACGGAAAAGATTCAAACGATCCGACAACATATAAAAACCTCACAAGATCGACAAAAGAGTTATGCTGATCTTCATCGAAAAGACGTGGAATTTAATATTGGAGATCATGTGTTGTTACGTGTTGCTCCATGGAAAAGAGTTACAAGATTTGAAAAGAGAGGAAAGCTCAATCATCGATTCATTGGCTCATTTTTAATCCTCGATCGAGTAGGAATTATGGCCTATAACTCGCCTTACCGCCAAGTATGTCTCGTATTCATAACGTTTTTCACATATCTATGTTACGTAAATATGTGAAAGACCGGACCATATTATTGAATTAGAACCAGACGAGATAGAGAAAGATTTAACGTATGAAGAGTTACCTATTAAAATCTTGGATAAGAAGGATCATATTCTACGCTCTAAAGTTATACCTCAAGTTAAAGTTTTGTGGAGAAACCATGATGTGGAGGAAATGACCTGGGAGTTAGAATCTGAGATGAAATCAAGGTATCCTCACCTCTTCGACATACTAGGTACGCACCCTAATTTTGAGGATGAAATTTCATAAGAAGGGGAGGTTGTAAGACCCCAACTTTTATGAATAAAGAATAATTTTCTCGAAATATTTTTTTAATATTATGGTGTGGATTTGATATAATGTTATAGTTGTGGGTAATATTTATAAATTTTGCAAAGTAAACAAGTGGTTATATAATATTCGATTGGTCGGGGAATATTCATTTTAAACAGGGAATATTCGTACGACGGCACAATCATTGGTAGACCCCAGAACGGAAGTATTTTCGTAGTTAGAAAACGACATAATTATCTTTTTATAAAAATAACGGCGGAAGTTTTAGCGTTAAACTGTTGAACTACCCGGTAGTAAAAGTACAGTAATACGTATGGTTGCATAGTAGCACACGGTATTGATTATTGATGCTTACGTGAGAAGTCACTCAGTTATACTCAAGTATTACTATAGTAATTGTTGCATCATATCTCTCATATTATTGATTCGATTATTGTCACAGTATCATCTGCATTATATGATATATTATTAAATCAATAATTGAGACGATAAAGTTATTCCTATTATTAAATTACAATATTTACAATGTCTAGAAGTTCTGTCAAGGAGATGTTTGGTCATCTAATTACGCGCTAATAAGGACAAATCCTTATCGAAAAGCCCTCTCTTTCCTGAAAACGACCTGGTTGTTAAATATTGTGAGTTATAATATTAATGATGAATAAGTTCGTGTTGATTAAAGATAAAATTGATAGTTCCATTGTGTTAGAATTATTAGTGTTAGTGGAAATCGACATTTATTTCGATATTAATTGATGTCTGGAAGTTATACTGACCAGTCGAATAATTAATCGGATAAATGAGCAATTAATTGCTATTAATTCATGTGATTATAACTATTTGTTCACATGTGTGTACTATTGATTCACATTCTTGTACTATTAGGGGAGTTGATGCAAGATTTATAATACTTGCATGACTAAGTTAAAAATAGAGGTATAGATGGAGGTACTATACTGTAAATCATATTTTCACCTGATTATAACTATTGATTCACATTATTTACTATTAGGGGAGGTGGTGCAAGTTTGATAATACTTGCAGGACTAAATTAAAAATGAAAAAAAAGTTAAAGGTATTGTACTGTAATATTTCGAGCCCCAAAACGTGCAATTATTGAAACTATATTTTTCTATAAATAGAAGCTCATTATTCCTTCATTTCTCACCAATTTCCTAAAGCTATAGAGCAATTATTATAGAGAGAAATTATAGAGAGAAAGAAGAAGAGAAGTCTGCTACCTCTCTACTCCAGTATCCAGTTTCTTTCTAAGGTAAGGGGTATTATTTCTTTCGTATTCATGAAGAGAGCTTCTGTTATTCCATTCTTTATTATTATGTTGGAATAACCTGTCTATGCGAAGTACCGCATACATGGTGAAATTCTTATGTTATTTCATTCTTTATTATTCTGTTGGAATATCCCGTCTGTGCGGATTACGCTAGACCTGGTTCCATTCTTTATTATTCTATTGGAATAACCTGTCTGTGCAGTCTATCGCATGCATGGTGAATTCTTTGTTATTCCATTCTTTATTATTATGTAGAATATCCTGTCTGTGCGGATTACGCTAGACCTGGTTCAATTCTTTATTATTCTATTGGAATAGCCTGTCTGTGCGGTCTATCGCATGCGTGGTGAATTTTTCTATTATTCCATTCTTTATTATTCTGTTGGAATATCCTATCTGTGCAGATTACGCATGACCTGGTTCCAATCTTTATTATTCTATTGGAATAACTTGTTTATGTGCATTATCACATGCATGGTGAATGATCCTTCGTATTCATTCTTTATTAAATTGTGAAAATGATCTGTCTACGTGGATTACCGCATGGCGGGTGAAAATCCATTTGCAGTTTCATATATTCTATGATACTCATTTGGTTAAAGTTTTGGCTTCTATACTCCATGAAATTAGTAGAATATCCTAGATATTTGCGCTTCATTCGGTATTTTTCATGAAAATATTCTTCTGAGCATTCTTGAATTTTACTCCACAAAGCAGTATCATGTTGACAATTTGGACGTAATTGATTTCAAGATAAATTAACTTATAAATCTTTAAAATTTATTCTTAAACTTATTTTATTGAATTATTATGTCATTGTCATCATCCTCATGCTTATATTGTGATGAAAGTCATCTTTGGCTTACGTGCATAGATGGACTTGGTATGATTATGACCAGGGATTATTCAGTATAATCATGACCTGTAATATTATAAATGATGTGGTAAAAGTCCTCAGTAGCCTGTAGTGCATTGATGGGTAATTTTTGGTATGATTATGACTAGAGATTATTCAGTATATTCAAGACCATTGATGATTTAATGAATATCCTTGGGCCGTAGTGCAGGGATGACTCGATGATGTGGTTTATTTATTAAGCTGAGTCTCAGCGATAAAAATTGATGAAAATATTTTAAATCATAGAAGATAGTAGATATCTTGCTCCTACTTGACTCTTCTAATGGATTGCTTATTCTATTACAGTTAAACTTGATGTCTATTGTATTTTTATCAGTTTATCATTATCGAAGACTAATGATAACTTATTCTGCATTATCTTAGCCATAATATTTTTTACTAGGCTAGTTGAGCTCACCCTTTCTTTCATTATTCTCTTCAGGAAATGAGAACATAGCCAGGACTAGTTGGGAAACGAAGTGACGGTCCTGATGATAGCATTAGTAGTCCTCACTATTCTATTAAATAGTATGGCAATAAATTTAACGAGGACTCCATTGATTGTGGATATTGTCTAGATGACAATATTCTTATTAAAACTCTTAGAATATATTTTGTCGTATTTTACACAACTATTGTACAATTAAGTTGTATTTGAATTTTGAACCATGTATTTGGCGACTCAAGATGGGTGATGTATACCTATTTTGGGGGCGTCAGAGACTGTACCTTTATGTAAGGTGCCATTGTGACGTGCTATCCAAGTTAGTTTCCAGAGTCACAATTGGAATTTAAACTCACAGTACGTGTGTTGTTGTATTTTGCACGACAATTGTAATAATAAAGTTGTAGTTATTTTTGTACCATGTATTTGGCGACTCAGAATAGGTTGGGTGGACTGGACCTATTTTGGGGGCATCATAGTTGGTATCAGAGCTTAGTGATATGATCTCTGGCGGAGATCCGGGATTAGAATTTTGAAGGGAGAGACGAGTAATATCCTTCGCTAGTGTGTGTCCTACCTAAGCTGAATTTTTTACTTAAGTTGACAAATTGTGATATGTTAATTAACCTTTGTTTTGAAGCTGTATTCTAGAATGATATCTGAAATACAGGAGATGAGCAATGGAGAAATCATGATGACCGGGGAGATAAAATCTGAAATTAAAGCAAGGTATTCTCAACTCTTCGAAACACCAGGTATGTAAATTTCGGGGACGAAATTTCATAAGGAGGGGAGATTGTAAGACCCCAAATTTTATGAAATAAAAGTATTCAATTTTTTTTTTATAATTACTATTCAATAAATGGTTAAATTGATAAAATGTTAAAGTTAAGGGTGATATATGTAAATATTTTAAATACGCAAGTGGTTATAAAATACTCATTGTTGTCGGGGAATATTCGGTTGGTCGTAGAATATTCTTGTTGTCGGGGAATATTCGTACGACAGCGCAACCATTTGTGGGCCCCATAACAGAATAACTGTCGGATGAAGAAAATAACAATTTTGAGTTTTTATAAATAACGGCATAGTTGTTACCGTTAACACTGTTGGAATACCTGGTGGTTAAAATACAGTAATACACGTTGTTGAACAGTAGCACACAGGTATTGCACAGTATTTTTAAATTATTGATTTTTACGTAAGAAGGCGCTACTCAATAATTGTTACAGTAATTACTATTCAATATTTTATTAATTCAATAATTACAAAATTGATATTTTATATTATTGTTGTTTCAATAATTGTCACTACACAGTATTTTTCATTATCGGATTAATACTTCATATTATTTGGATAATATTATTAGATAACATTATTGACAATGTCTAGAAAGTTCTGTCAAGGAGAGGTTTGGTAACCTTATTGCGCGCCAGTAAGGAGAAATCCTTATCGGAAAGCCCCCTCTTTCCTGGGAACCACCTGGTTGTCATTATTGTGATTCTGTAATATTATTTGTGAATAATTATTTATTGATTTATATGATAAGGAAATATTTATTTTATGTGAATATAAATGATGGATTTATTTAGGTGGATATAAATAAAAGAATTAATGCTGAGGTGTTTTTTTCAGTATTTTGTCGGAATAGAGGCATTAAAAATCAAATCGGTGTCCTTAAAGTTGTATTACGTGAGTTATAATTTTAATCCGACCGTTGGATCGTTGTGATTTTTGGATATGTTATACATATATAAGTTGAGTATATGTCCACAAATTTTGAACCGTTAAAAATTAACGTATGATTTGTTATGAATTTTAAGAGGTGACTGATTCAGAAATTATTTTTATAAATAATTTTGGTGGAGATTTCTAGAAGGCGGGCCCCACTATTGTTTTAAACATGTGGGCTGCCAAATTATTTTCAAATGAGATGGTTGGTGGCTTGCGTAAGAGAAAGTTAATAATAATAATAATATTTTATTATTTTAGTCTGCTTTGGCGTTCTAGCATTTTCCTATAAATAGGTGATTAAGTTATAATTAAAAATCACATCAGAAATATAAGTTTTCTCTCTCTATATTATCAAGCATATTTTTGTGAGTATTTAGATACTTTAAGAGTTATTATTCAGTGCAAGTTTCCTTCGGCTTTACATCCGATATTCTAGTTAAAAATACTACTCTTTTGAAGTGAGGGATTTTAAGGGTTATTATGTTTTTCAGTTTCGTAATTTTTCTGACCCTCAAAAATTCTAGAAAAAATTTGAAATGATAAATTGATGTGTTTTCTTGATTGTGTCCAAAAATGATGATTTTTGGATGTATAGATTAAGAGGTATGAATTTATGAGAAAAGACTATTTTAAAAGTAAACCCTTATAACTCCTTGTGGTTAACTCCAAAATTGGTGAAATTTTTATTGGGAGTACATGTATATAATAACAGTATACCCTGTAAATTTTGGAATTTTTGGACAAAAGTATAATTTATGATAAATGTCTAAATATTCGGTAGTTTTGGCCATATGAAAAATAGTAAATGAATTTTAAAAATTCTGAGAAAAATATTTGTTCAATATGGGACTATATTCTGTTAAATCTCAGAAAAGAAATTTTTTTTAGGACTAATTTGGTATTTTTCATGAAAATAGACTAGTTATGAGTAAATGAATTAAATATGTTATGTGAAGTAAGAAAATTAGAAAATAGGATTTTATGGCTTGAGAATCCTATATAAGGTATATGCAGATTTTTGGTGAGAGTTTTGGTTATTGGTGATAAAATCTTATGAGTTTGACATTTTAGGATGATTAAATGCATTAATTAGCAAAGTGTAAACAATTAAAATAAATTGTTTATAAGTTTAAGAAATAATTAAAATATTGTGGTAGTATTAATAATATTAGATTATAAGATTATTAAGTGATTTATAACATTTGGATTAAGGTTTTATGAAATCATTAATTTATGAATCTCACTCTTGAGATTAAATCTATATGTTGATTATATTGTTTTTATTATCATATATAACATTCTTATAACCCTAAAGATGATATTTCTCTTTGACTTGAGTATAAAGATGGGTAGATTATTGGCATGATCGTGATTATGAGTTCTCTTTGGCCAGTAGTGTAAAGATGAATTGTTGACTAGTGTGATCATGGCCATTAAATTTATAATTGAATATCTTTAGCTTAAGTGCAAAGGTGAATTGATCAACATGGTTATAATTATTGTTTATATAACTTCTGAAATGATTATATATTTCTTCGAAATATTAATATCTTTGGCCTGTAGTGCAAAGATGACATGTTGTTGAATATCTTTGGCTTGTAGTGAAAAGATGAATTGTTGATGAATATCTTTGGCCCGTAGTGCAAAGATGACCTGTTGTTGAATATCTTTGGCCCGTAGTGCAAAGATGACCTGTTGTTGAATATCTTTGGCCTTTAGTGCAAAGATGAACTGTTGATGAATATCTTTAGCCCGTAGCGCAAAGATGAATTTATTAGTATGATTATGAACAGGAACTGTGGTTTGGTATAACCATGATCTTTAATGTTTCAGGTAAAGACATGTGATAAAAATTATCTTCATCTTGGATGAGAAAAGGAATTTGGAACCACAATTATGGTTATGAGTTATTCACATGATTGTAGACAAGAACTGTTGATTGATGTTACAGGAATAAAACATTGTTGGTGGACTTTTAACATGGAGAAGATAATAGACTTTATGGCCTATTTGACTCTTCTAATGGATTGCTCGTTCCGCAGTAACTATGGTTAAAAAGTTTTATCATCTACCATATATTCTAAATCTCTGATTCATTACTGATGAAGGCTATTGATAAATTATTTATCTTAGTCATGATATTCTTTACTGAGCTAGTTGTGCTCACCATTTTCCTTCACAATTCCTTTCAGGTAATAAGAGTGTTGCCGGGTCGAGCGGGGATAACAGGGGAATAGATCGGTGGTCTATAGCTGTTGAGGTTCTCCTTAAATAGTATGGAAATAATTTTATTGAGAACTTTAGATAAGTGTGTCGTATTGTATACATCATTTGATATTTAATTTTGGTGAACCGAATAGGGTGAGGTGAACCCAACTTTGGAAAGGTGTTTTGCCACTATCATACAAGATGTCTAATGACCTATGAGTTATCATAAGATATGGTTGTGCACATCCACTTACTGAGTATATCTACGAGCACTACCTATATAATATTGGAGTTTGGTTGAGATATAATTCTCAATTGGAGACAATGGAGATAGTTATATGTCAAGAGAAGACTCACCATTGGAAAGAACATGATAGCAATCTTCTCATTTTTCTTTGGGGTCTATTGGGTCAACCAAGGTTAATTCTCCAGTCATATGATATCTATTATAACTTAGATGCATGACCTCCCATGTACGAAGGTTTCCTTGAGCACTTCCAAAAGATTTTAATTTCTAAAACAGTTATTGACTGTACCTTTATGTAAGGTGCCATTGTGACGTGCTATCCAAGTTGGTGTCCAGAGTCACAGTTGACATTTAAACTCACAGTACATGTGTTTTTGTATTTTGCACGACAATTGTAATGATAAAGTTGTAGTTAGTTTCTGTACCATGTACTTTGGCGACTCAGAATAGGATGGGTGGATTGGACCTATTTTGGGGGCGTCACAAGATAATATGTCAAACTTTCAACAAATTTTTCATGCTAAATTCCTTCATTTGTATAAAAATTGAACCAATATCCACCACATAATAATTAATATTATATGCTCACAATATCAACAACCAGATCATTCTCAGGAAAAGAGGGGGCTTTTTGATAAGGACTTCTCCTTATTGACGCACAATTAGATGACCAAACCCCTTTACTCGACAGAATTTTCTAGACATTGCCAATAATGCTAACTAATAATATGAATAATTGTATCGCATCAATTATTGATTTAATAATATAAAATATTGTGCAGATAACACTGTGACAATAATTGAATCAATAATATAAGAAACTGTGCAACAATTATTGTGGCAATTATTGAATGAAACTGAGTGACTTCTTACGTAAGAATCAATAATAAAAAATATTGTGCAATACCGTGTGCTACTATGTAACCACGCGTATTACTGTACTTTTATCACCGGGTATTTCAATAGTTAACGGTAAAAGTTTTGGCGTTATTTTTATAAAAACGTTATTTCTATCGATTTCTTTATTCGACAGTTATTCTGTTATGTGGTCCACCAATGATTGTGCCGTCGTATGGATATTCTCCGACAAAAAGAATATTCCCCGACCAAATGAATATTTTATAACCACTTGCTTACTTTATAAAATTTGCATATTTCACCCATAACTAAAGCATTATATCAAATCAACACCTTATAATTTAAAATAATAATTAAAGAAATTAAATCTTTATTCATAAAAAGTTGGGGTCTTACAATTTTGCTAGGTGAGTTCAAGAAGAGAGAATATTTAGAGGTAAACGGCTCAGTAGTGATATTAATCGAGGGTAAAAGCCAAATTTTGAGTGCATACACGAGTGAAGTAATTGATTTGAGGGAAACACGTAAAGGAGTGGTGAGGAAACTATTTGCTACTAAACTTTGTTTTGTAGGAGATATGTCTAACGCAAAGGACAAGGGTACTTATGAGGAATCTTCCTTGACATTTGATTCAAAGTTGATGATGGAGGTTATGATGAAAGAGTTTTCCAGACAATTAGGAATGACTATGGAGCAAGTGTATGCATGCCTGGATCAAATGAGCGAAATCAGAGGGGAACAATCCCAAAAATACCAAGGGGGACATTTCAAGGTCAAATCATAACAAATGGGATCTAAAACGGAGGAAAATGACTTTAAAGGGGGGATTATTGAAGAGGAAGAACGTGAATCTGATTTCCTACAATAGAGGCAACGAGGTGCAAGAGAAAGAGGAGGTAGGAATAGGGAAGATGACAACGTGAGTAGCATTAAGATGAAAATCCTAGCTTTCCAGGGAAGGAACGATCTAAAGGCATACCTAGAATGGGAAAAGAAGATAGAATGGGTATTTGACTGTCATAATTATTCAGATCTCATGAAATTCAGATTAGTCGTTACCAAATTTTTAGATTATGCAGTCACTTGGTGGGATCAGTTGAGTACTAGCATGACGAGATGTGGGGAACATCCAATTACACTTGGGCGGAGATGAAGACAATGATGAAAAAGAGATTTTTACTGAGTCACTACTATCAGGATTTGTTTCGGAAGTTTACAAAATCTGAAACAAGGAAGTACGAGTGTGGATGAATACTTCAAGGAGATGGAGATGTTGATGGTTAGAGCTAATATGGATGAGGATAGTGAGGCAACAATGGCGAGATTTTTAGGAGGGCTAAATTGGGATATAGCAGACTTAGTAGAACGACAACATTATGTGGAATTGGGAGATATGGTACACATGGCTATAAAGATTGAGAAATGGTTTAAGAGAGGTCAGCGTTCTAATCCTACCCTGGGGTCATCATAAAATTTAATGCTGCAAAACGAGAGGAGAAACCAGTTGTGAATAAGCTAAAAGTTGATTTTAAACCGGATGTGACTAATTGTGGAAAACAAGGTAAAACTGATCAAAGAACTATGTTTTTGCTTGACAATGGAGAGATGGAAAATGACGAGGAAGATAGTGACGTCGATTTTATGCCACCGTTAAAGAAGGTTGATGATAGGGAGGTTACTATGCATGGTGAGATTTTGGTTACGAGGAGAGCACTTAGTGTGCAAGTGAAGGAGAAAACTTTGGAGCAACATGAGAATTTGTTTCACACTAGGTGTCTTGTGCAAGGGAAAGTTTGTTACATGGTAATTATAACAATCCAAAATTTTAATTGTAATTTCAAATATTTATTGAAGTAAATAAATATTTTAATTAATGTGTTATTGTTGAATAAATATTTGTTTAATCTAATTATTTATTTATTACATAAATAATTTATGAGTTGGGGGAATTAACTTAATTAAGGTAATATGTTAATTAAGTTGATAATGGGTAATTTGATATTTTGAATCTAATTAAAAAAAAGAGTAATGAATTAATTCTTATGAGATAATATTCTAATTTAATTTAATAATTAAATTAGAGAGTTGATAAGTATTAAATGAATTATTATAATGTTGTTTTAATTTGATTTAGTATTTAAAATGATGTGTTAATTTATTAAATAAAACTATAATGAAAATTATAATTTTGGGGCAATATGATTATGTGACAAGTTGATTTAATAAGTTGTTATTAGCTTTGATTGGAAAGAGCCATTTCGGGGAATGTATGTGGGGTCAGAATGTGTGTTATAATTGTGGTCAGGAAGGACATCTATCACCAAATTGTCCTAAACCAAAGAAAGGAGGATGTTTTGCATGTGGTGGAACGAGTCATAGGGTTAAGAATTGTCATAAAAGGAAGAAAGATGGAGAAAGTGGACGGAAAAAAGATTAAGTGTGAGGAGTATAATCTTTTGGAGTATAATATTTTCTTTGGTAGGAATAGGAGATAACTTTTGTATGCCTCCACTTTTGTGTAAAGTTGTAGTAATGAATCCCGACTTTTGTCATAATGGGATAGTAACCGTTTGTAGTGTATGTGCAGTGTACTGAAAAGTACTATGTATTATTTGCATAAATATAAATGCAATAGTATGTTTGTATGAATTAAATTTTTTTTTTCTATATGAACATAAGATTTAGATTACTTTGTAAGTTCTTAAAACTAATATTTATGGTAAGTTAATGACTCATAATTATATGAAATGTTTTGAACCCCTCAGTGAATGGACACCAAAGGTCTGACTAGGATAAGTTCATACACTCATATAATTGTGGCATGTTTCGGAACTCATAAATGTGGTAAGTTTGATGAACTGGTAATAACCGTGTGTGAATGGAGAATAACAACTTTTTGTGTAAAGTTGTGTTGTTAATCCTGATATGATTTAAAAAGGGATAGTAATATGTGAAGTACTAAATGTACTATGTGCTATTTGAATAAATATGCGATTATGTGAGATTTAATATAAGATTTTTTATTTAAATCAGATCATGCCGCCTAGACGACAGAATCGAAACCAACGAGAAGAACAATAAGTGAATAACGAAGGAGGTCAAGCTGACCCAATGCAAAATTTTTCAAATATGATAGCCGAAACTATGGAGAATAGAGCTCCCGCAGGAAGAGGAAGAGCGAGAGAACAACCAGCTGATAGATTAGCTAACTTCAAGGACTTTAAAGAGGTAGGACCACCGAAATTCAAGGGAACCACCGATCCGATTGAAGCCTAAACTTGAGTAAAGGAGATGGAGAAAGCATTCATCATTGCACGTGTGGTAGAAGAGCAAAAGACGACTTTTGCAACTTATCTGATGAAGGGAGAAACTAATTACTGGTGGGAGACGAACCAAGCGAGAGTTGGTACAGAGGTGGTGTTGTGGACAAAATTCAAGGAGTTGTTCTTTGAGAACTACTTCTCACCAAGTATGCAATCCAGAATGGAAGTCACACTACTACAAAACAGTAAATAGACAACGCGGAAGAAACGTTGTGGTTTCTGCCAGAAAAACGTCGTGGTTAAGGGTGTAGTCTATTTGACACCCTTACACGACGTTTTAAAAACGTTGTAGTTAAGCACAATACACAACGTTTTTTAGGAAAAAAATGTTATGTATTTGTTTTCAAAAAATTAGCAGATGCTTAAAAACGTTGTAGAAAGTATGATTCCACAACGTGTTTTGGTTAAAAACGTTGTTGTTTAGTATATAAGACAACGTTTTTTAAATGTTGTAGATTAAAAAAAAAAGAAAAACAAAATTATAATTCACCTATATTACCAATGCACCTTCAATATGCTAATGCCAATGATATATAGCCAAAATGTATCAACCATTCAAAATACATCCCAATAATACAATTCGTTTATAATTTCAAATTACCACATCCACAAAAAATATACCAAACTATCCATATATACATCTCAAATTCACATCACACAT
Source organism: Panax japonicus (assembly GCA_020205505.1). Classification (NCBI taxonomy): domain Eukaryota; kingdom Viridiplantae; phylum Streptophyta; class Magnoliopsida; order Apiales; family Araliaceae; genus Panax; species Panax japonicus. The sequence goes on from CM035114.1 coordinate 48,220,884, forward strand.
AAGAATCACTCAACCAAACGAGTACTGCCCAAAAAATGTAATTCTTGGACACTGACTATACAACCTAGAAATCCTACACAGAAAAACAAGTAAATACAGGACCTTCAAGAGTTTTTTGGTTTGTTTGCTATAATATAACTGTCTGTTGGCTCTGCAGTATAGCACAGCGCATCACTAGGCGCCAACTGCTGCTGCTGCAGCCTCCGCAGTCCTGCTCCCTTTAAACAATGCATTTCCATATGTGGCAATAATTGCAGATGCACGCAATCTATGAACAGAAACTACTGAATATGAGCTTAAGGAAAAGAATAACAAGCTATAAATAATGAAATAACAACTAAATTGCATGTTGAAAACCAAGGTAATAGAAATATATCTATTTTAGTAGAAAACAAAAATAGTATCTTACAGAATAAACTTTGTCAAGTTTATTTTCACAACTGTCACTGGCAGGATTATAGTAATTTCTTTTACACAAGAGCATTGCCATCAAACTCTTCATCTGTAACTCCATTTCCCACCATTGTAACCCTGTGTGAAACAAACTAAGGTTTCAGTTTCAAATTTATTTTTGATCAAGACAATGCGACAAATGACATACCTTGAAATTGAGTATAGGCTTTACATCATCATCAATACCTATAAATGTCCAGAACTTCCCATTTGTTCTTGTCTTTTAATCAAGAACTGGTATGCAGCTCAAATATCAGAAGAAAATACCTTTCACCACTTCAGAAACAAGAGTTGGTACATATACTCCACAACAAATTATCTCATTTAGGAGACATTCAACAATGTCATTACGTATGCTCTTACTGATATTCAAACAAACATTTAGTCAAGAATCAATATAGGAAATAAAGAGGGAAAAACAGAAAAGAGTATAGCATAGTAAATCCTAATGACAGGTTTATCGATTAAAGAGTATATCATAGTAAATCTTGAATCTGATGTGCATCTGGGCTCATTCATAAGCTCCCAGACCATGATTGTTGGATTATTCTTGTAAACAACTCCAGTTATGGTGTTATATCTGTTAAGAACAGTCTGCATAAGAAATATACAAAAATAAAAGTACAGATTGTTAGTTTCAGATATCATATAGTCCATTGATCCTTTTTAAACCTTCCAAATCAAGAAATAATGTCAAAATGGTAATAGCTGAAAGAAAAAAGAAGAAGAATAACTGAGAATTTATATACAATAACAGGGTTTCTAAAGAAATCATCATTAGATGTCAAATACTGCCCCTGGATTCTTGCCCAGTCCACATACTGCTTCTTACCCCCAAAGCTCTCATAGTTATTTACTAAACTTAGCATAAGCTTAATCCCATATCTTCTGGCCTCAGCTACCATAAAATCCAATTCTTGTATAGCCTACAATTATGAGTCATATTAGCAAGACTGTAGTGGGATGGAGTCATACAGGTAAAAGTCAGAACATGAAGATACAGTTAAATAGGAGAATCAAATATGAAGGATCCACAAGTTTAAGTAGCTCTCATTAGTAATTACTGGGTTTGAGGCAAATAAGTTGAATTTCATGCACAAAACATTTTACTTAAGGTGGTTGCTAAGAGAGTTTGAACTTTACAAGCAATATGCAGTCAATGAACTCACAAGCCATAGTCATTTTTGCTTTCTTAGTTTCAGCATCTCCTCCACAATAGACACCTTGGTTCATTCCTATTTAATCCAAACTCATAGCAAACTAGCAAAGGGACGCAAACAACTTGAAAGTAGATACCAACTTGCAAAATACCTCACAAGTTATACATAATGTAAAAGGAGATCAGCTGAAGAGTTCTTCAACCTGCAGCTGCAGCTCCGCCCCAGGTGAACATCTCCAAAAACATACCTGCATCATTACATAGAAGTTGGCTAGTGAAACAGAATGTTATGTCCAAGAGGTAAAGGATATAACCTATATTCACAATGCTCAGACCATGCACAATGAGCTTTTCCATATTCCCAATAGCAGTCCTCGTCTCTCAGAGGTCCACGCTTAGCTAACACAAGTAAAATAATGGGTTAAAATTTAACATAACGAGAGGTTTAGAAAAGAAAGGTTTACCTTTCGTAACAAATTTCAAACTTTTATCTGGATGAATATCATGCCACATCTAAAGCCATAGTTCGCGCATCAGAACTGGGGATCTTACAATATTTTTGTGATTCGCTGCAATGAGGCAGTATCAATTTTTAATGAGAATTCCTTGTTCAATGTGAAGAAGTAGGAAGAAGTAGAAGAGAGCACAGTGTATGACTGAAATTTTAGAAGAATTCTTCCTAGGGTTATATTTAGGGAAAAACTAGGGGAAAACGTACCTTGAGAGAGACAGAAGCAAAGGGACGACGACGGTGGAAGAGAGGGATGGCGACGGGGAAGAGAGACCACAGTCGAGAGGCAAGAGGCTGAAGAGTGAGGAATCGAGATTTTAGATCTGGCACCCGCTTACCTCCATCGTAGAGAGAAATACCGATAGGAGAGAGAAGAAAGTATATATTGTCCTGTTTTAATTTCAAATTTTGGGCTTCCGTGTTTTTATCAATTGCTCCGTGTTTTTCTTAATAGATAACGTTTTTTTTTTAAAAACGTTATCTAGTTAAAATCAAAAAAATGACTTTTTAAATAGATAACGTTTTTGTATATATATCTACAACGTTTTTTTTAAAAACAGTTGTGAAAAAAAAACCACAACGTTTTTATAAAAAACGTTGTCTATTCAGCGTTGTCTATTAGGTACTTTGTACTGGTGTCAAATTCTTAGAACTATAGCAGGAAAACATGTCGGTATCTGAATATGCTGCCAAATTCAACGAGTTGGTAAGATTTGCACCTCATCAGGTGGACACAGAGGCGAGAAAGGCAAGAAGATTCGAGAACGGACTGAAACCAGGAATATTCAACAAGGTAGCGGTATTGCATTTTAACACATTTACGGCATTGATGGAAAGGGCGTTAATTGCAGAAGGAGGGAGCTGAAGCTGCATCTCGATTTCATCAGGAAAAGAAGAAGAAGATAAATGATGGAGGAAGCAGTGGAGGTAGTAACCCGAATAAGAGGAAATGGAGCGAGAATACCCAAACGGGTAGCAAAATTGAAGGGAATAGAAAAGGAAGGGAACCATGTGCAAATTGTGGTAAGAACCATGTTGGTGTTTGTCTAAAGAAGAAGGGGGTTTGTTATAACTGCGGGCAAGAGGGGCATATGTCACCCAATTGTCCCAGCCCGAAGAAAATTTAAGGTTTCTTTGGATGCGGATCGACTGATCATTTGGTTCAAAACTGTCCGAAGAATAATGCGGAAAAGGAAAGTGGCAACAAGGGATCCAGTGGCGGAACCTTGGCGATTCGAGGATCTACACAGCCAGGAAGACCAACGGCCCGTACATTTAACATGACGACGCAAGATGTAGTGTCTACTCAGGAGGTGGCAGGTAACTATTTTGTTTAGAAATTTTATTACGCGAGTAATCTTGGTTAGTTGTTGCTGTGAATTGTTTTCCCTTATAGATTCAAGTCACATGTTAGAATTTGAAACACAAATTAATATTGTGTTGATAAGAATGAATTGATGATACAACTTTAAAAGATTTTAGAGAATAAGAAAGCGGTGATTCTGAGGACGGAATCCTTTTGAGGGGTGAATGTGACAACCCAAGATTTCAAATTATCCAAAATTTGCGAATAATTTTTTTTTATTAATATTAATATTAATTATCAATTTTGTGAACAAATATTTGTGATATGAGTCTCGAGAAAGTCAATTTGTGTGCTGACTAATAAAATTAGAGTAGAGTTGTGCTTAACAGCTTTAAAAACCCTAACCCTAATTTCAGGATAGGGATTCGATAGAAAATACAATTAAAATAATTGTACTATTGATATGTGTTTGGACTGTATAGGTATGTTGGCCATTGTTGGACTGGATAAGGTTTAATATTAATAAAACCTAATATGAGATTAGAAACCCTAATCTCCGGATTAGAAACCCTAACGTACCGTAGAAAACCCTAATTGTACGCCAAAAAACCCTAATTTAAAATATAGGATTTTCTAAACCCTAATTAAGAAACTCTAATTTTTATTAGCATGCCTAAAGTGTTTGTTAAACTTAAATATGATTAGAAAATCCTAATTATATTTTTAGTTATATTAATTTCTATTTTACAAACCCTAATTACATTTTTAGAAATCTTATTTTCTAATTTAAACCCTAAATTTGGATTTCTGGGAATTAGAATTTTAATATCTAAAGGGTTCAAACCCTAAACCCTAACCCTAACCCAAACCCTAAACATTAAAGGTTGTGCATTTGTCAAGATTTCCCTTTAAATTAATTTGTTAATGTCAAAAATGCCCTTTATGGGATTTTTATAAGTTAACTTGCAAAAATGGCTAAATCTTTAGTTGGTCACCAACTATGTTGACTTAGAGGCACTAAAATCTAAGCAAATCAGTTCATGTTGACAACAAGAGAAAGTGGTGCATGAATCAAAACAATATATATTAGATTCAAGAGAGAGAAAATCAATTATTTGCTCATTTGGCCAACCAAGGTCTCACCAACTCTCTCTCTATCTAAAAGCTCCGAAAATCACTGGTAGATTAGTCCTAAATTCAGTCCATAAATCAACCATAAACATATTGGAGAATCAAGATCAAAATTTGAGCAAGAAAGGTATTACCGAAATCTTTTATTTTTGATCCATGTTGCTAAGAAAGATTTTGGGTTTATGTGTTTAGATTAGTGTTATATAATGTTTTTAGTTGATTTATGTTGATCCATGATGGATCCATAGCATCAAAGTTGGTAAAAATTGAAGTTTTTCAAATCTGTCCAAGAACAAATTAAAATCTGTGGTCTGACAAGCTAATGTCAGGAGCCACAGATTCTTGTTCGTTTGTTGTTTTTGTTGTTTAAACGTTGTAACATGTAGCCTTGTATGTGGTATTTACTCTGCAGGTGGAATCAATGTCATTTGATGTCCAGATCGTAAGATATAAACGGTCAAAACCCGTTGACCGGGCATGACCGGTCAAAAATCTGGGCAACCCAGAATTTGAAAAATCGAGTCTGACAAGATTTTGTAGTGTCCGGATCTGTCAGTCTGTTAAGTTTTTGATGTTTTTTATTAGTACATCTTGTAGCTGGTTATGTGTACTACAAATCTGGGTCCTTATATCTCTTATAACGTCTTCAGATCGATCGTGATAGATGGTCAAACTAGCCATCCTAGACTGTTTTTGAACTTTCTGGAAATTCCAGAAAAGTTCTTGAACGAATTTTCTGACAACGCTTGACCGAGATTTATCTGGCGTTTTAGATGTTGTTTAACTGATCTGTTGTGATGTAAATGTAGCTTGACACTAGTACTACATATTTGAATTTTAAGATCACATAAACCATGGCCAGAACATAGATTAAATTAAGTTTGAAAGTGACCACTCGAAACTGTTTTGGCCCAGAACCGCCTGACAGAAACTTTGGAGGTCTAGATCTTCTTGTTTTGATGTTGCTTGACCAAATTATTGCTTGGGTATTGCAGTGTTACATTAATACTACAATACCAAAGTTTTATATAGCCCAGAACATGAACAGATTGAGAATTATACACGGTCAAACCGAGCACCTTGCACTGCCGGTTGTCAGTGTTCTTGAGCTCAAGAACACCAACATCGATGCTTTGTGTCGCTATAGCCCTATATCGACGGCTTAATTATTTTATTTTCTGTTTTTTACGGAAAATGATTAAAAAATAGAAATAAATTCTAAAAATTACCAAAAATGGTTTTAATAATTATTTTAAATAATGAAAAATAATTTTTGACCAATTAGAATATTTTTCATTAATATTTATAATTATTTGAATATTAATGATATTTAATTTATTTAATTAGTATATTAAATAAATTAGAGAAAAATAATTTAATATTATGAAAAATCATTTTTAAATAAGAAAAATGTATTTAAAAATATTTTGAGTTATAAAATGTAAGTTTTAATATTTTTGGAGAATTATTCATTAATAATTTAATATTAATGATATTAGATTTATTTGATTATTAAATTAAATAAATAAGATAAAAATGATTTAAAAATCATTTTAACTGAGAATAAAGTGGTAAAAAATATTATAAATTATAAAAAATAATTTTCAATATTTTTGGAGAATTTTCATTAATAAATTAATATTAATGATAATTGATTTATTTAATTATTATATTAAATAAAGGAATTAAAAATGATTTTTTTGATTTAAAAATCATTTAAAAATGAGAAAAATGGTTTTAAAATATTTTAATTTATAAATTATGACTTTTAATATTTGGTTAATAATTTCATTAATATTTATATATTAATGATGATGATTTAAAAATAATTTTAAATATTTTAAAAATCATTTAAGAAGAATATTGATGATTTAAGAATATTTTAAGTTATTAAAAATAACTTTAATATTTTGACGAATATGTTAATAATATTTTGATATTATTAAATATTAATAATGATATGATTATTTGATAATTAAATCATTTAAAAATGATTTAAGTGTTTGAAAAATTATTATAAATTATAATAATTGTTTATAAATTATTAAAAGCTTCCGAAAAATATTATTATTGATAATTGACTTATATGAATTAATATTGAAGCTTAGAGACCAAGTTTAATTGACAATCGATGTGCTAATTGTCGGATAGGGTGACCAGAACACCGAAAAAGGACCGAAGTCCAACCAAATCGAAATAATTAGACTTGATAAGTGTTTATATAGGTTATAAATATTAATGCGGCTATGTGGTAATGTGCCTAGGAGAAGTTTGACTAAAAAATACAGTGTTATGTGTTATAAATGATTGTGCTAATTGTGAGACCGACATTGTTGAATATAGGTCTTACGAACGCAGTTAATTATATTGTGTAGCTGAAATGAACGCGGAAGGCAAGTTTCCTAACTCAAACTTGAGTTATATTCATTCAATTATTATAGTGGTTAATTATTGCTAATTACACCACATCCAGGGAAGTTATTGTTGATTATTCGCAGTTAGTGCATGCTTAATAATTCAAATTGAATTACTGATTCAGAAATATATATTCGTAGAATTACTGTTGTTGAATATTCAAATCTGTAGAAGTTAGAATTGACAGTACAGATAATTCCTGTTTATTGTCAAATTATGTTGAGAAATGTCTTAGCTAATTATTTTGGCTAGACAAACATTTGTTAGAACTTGATAAATTCAAGAAAATAATTCAATTGTTATTGGTAGAATCGATGCCAATTATTTCGGCAAGATCGATAAGTAAATGGAATTTGAAATCACAGTATTTCGTTGTAAAATCAAAATCTTGATTCTAAAACTGAGTAGAACAACCTTTTATATAAAGGGAACATTTTGTTGGTCGTGAATTCGACCTTCGCGCGCGTTTTGAGTATTATGCATAATATAGAGTACAAGGAGTTGGTCGGCTCTAAGTACTTGCAGAGGGGTATGATTTAATCTTTATGGTTATCTGATACTCCTGGTATGTATCAAAGTAAATCTTTGATAGATACCCAAGAAAAATAAGTTCAAAGATCTAGTGTGATCGCTTAGCATAAATCTGGAAAACATTCCACATTGTTATTCTGTAGAATTAATTCTTGATTATTCAATAGAATATCGTAGAAACTTTGAAAGCGTTGTACTCTTTCATTATTAGATTATTGTGTTGCCTAGAATACGAGAAAACTTGTTATTGATTAACGATTTGTTCAGCTATTTCAAAGTTCACCGAACTTTGGTTTCATTCTATCAAAATAGATAGTCTGTTCTTGTTGATTCATATACATTTATTGTATGTCTTAACTTGCGGGGCAAACTAGTTGCTCACCCTTGCTATAAATAAAACATTTCAGCTAGGAACGATGAGGCCAGCGGGTCAAGGAAGAACAAAGGCAAAGGCAAGATGCTGGAGTAGTTATAAAGAACGTTATTATTATTATGTTGTATTGTAAACCCTTTTTGTTTATCTAAGGGGTATGTTTGTAATTTAAGGTTAGAAAACCTGGGACTTATTAACAACTTATGTTAATGATTTATATATTCCTATTTATATATGAATGGGTAGTTAAATGATATTATAGTGTGAATCGTGAACACCAAACTCGGGGGTCAGGTAACCCGAATTTGGGGGTGTAACTGGTTGGTATCAAAGTTGTAGGTTATAAACCTTAAGTGGGGTGGGTAAAGCCCTAGGATTATAACCATAAGCGAGATATAGAATACTCATTTAGAGTACTAAGTGAGAGATTGCCGAAGTGCAACGATAGTGAGAAATGGGGACATATAGTGTGAGGAGTTTGTACTAATGAAGTACTAATCAAGTTATTTAAATTGATTGGAGGATTTCTGGAGAAGATCAAATGAGTATGGAGATGCTAGCGGCTGTTGCACCAATGCCAGAAGTCGAGGTGCCAGCGCAAAGTGAATCGGTTGATAAGGTGGGAGAAGATGAACCTACGGTTAATCTGGGGAGCGATCATGACGATTATCCCGAGATGTATCTGAGTGGAGATGAGGAGGCAGGGTCTGAGCAAGCTAAGGTAGAGTTAAAGAATAAGACTAAAGTTGAAGAACAAGATCAACTAGTTGCAGAAGTTCAAGAACTCCGGAGTAAGGCGTTTCTCTTGGAGCAGCTATGGAAGACAGAACGAGTGTTATGTGAAATGACTTAAGAAAGGAACGAACTCAAGGCGCAGGTGGATAGAATGAAAGCGGAAGATTGTGGATCATCTGAAGGGACCAGCAAGAAGGACAAGAAGAAGAGAAAGAGGGACAACGATAGCCCTAATTCAGAAAAGTCAAGCTCGAAGAAGAAGCAAGCCTGTGGCAAATGTGGAAAGAGCCATTTGGGGGAATGTATGTGGGGTCAGAATGTGTGTTATAATTGTGGTCAGGAAGGACATCTATCACCAAATTGTCCTAAACCAAAGAAAGGAGGATGTTTTGCATGTGGTGGAACGAGTCATAGGGTTAAGAATTGTCCTAAAAGGAAGAAAGATGGAGAAAGTGGACGGAAGAAAGATTAAGTGTGAGGAGTATAATCTTTTGGAGTATAATATTTTCTTTGGTAGGAATAGGAGATAACTTTTGTATGCCTCCACTTTTGTGTAAAGTTGTAGTAATGAATCCCGACTTTTGTCATAATGGGATAGTAATCGTTTGTAGTGTATGTGCAGTGTACTAAAAAGTACTATGTATTATTTGTATAAATATAAATGCAATAGTATGTTTGCATGAATTAATTTTTTTTTTCTATACGAACATAAGATTTAGATTACTTTGTAAGTACTTAAAACTCATATTAATGGTAAGTTAATGACTCATAATTATATGAAATGTTTTGAACCCCTCAGCGAATGGACACCAAAAGTCTGACTAGGATAAGTTCATACACTCATATAATTGTGGCAAGTTCCGGAACTCATAAATGTGGTAAGTTTGATGAACTGGTAATAACCGTGTGTGAATGGAGAATAACAACTTTTTGTGTAAAGTTGTGTTGTTAATCCTGATATGATTTAAAAAGGGATAGTAATATGTGAAGTACTAAATGTACTATGTGCTATTTTAATAAATATGCGATTATGTAATATAAGATTTTTTATTTAAATCAGATCATGCCGCCTAGACGACAGAATCGAAACCAACGAGAAGAACAATTAGTGAATAACGAAGGAGGTCAAGCTGACCCAATGCAAAATTTTGCAAATATGATAGCCGAAGCTATGGAGAATAGAGCTCCCGCGGGAAGAGGAAGAGCGAGAGAACAGCCAGCTGATAGATTAGCTAACTTCAAGGACTTTAAAGAGGTAGGACCACCGAAATTCAAGGGAACCACCGATCCGATTGAAGCCCTAACATGGGTAAAGGAGATGGAGAAAGCATTCATCATTGCACGTGTGGTAGAAGAGCAAAAGACGACTTTTACAACTTATCTAATGAAGGGAGAAGCTAATTACTGGTGGGAGACGAACCAAGCGAGAGCTGGTACAGAGGTGGTGTTGTGGACAAAATTCAAGGAGTTGTTCTTTGAGAACTACTTCTCACCAAGTATGCAATCCAGAATGGAAGTCAAATTCTTAGAACTAAAGCAGGAAAACATGTCGGTATCTCAATATGCTGCCAAATTCAACGAGCTGGCAAGATCTGCACCTCATCAGGTGAACACAGAGGCGAGAAAGGCAAGAAGATTCGAGAACGGACTGAAACCAGGAATATTCAACAAGGTAGCGGTATTGCAGATTAACACATTTGCGGCATTGATGGAAAAGGCGTTAATTACTGAAGGAGGGAGCGAAGCGGCGTCTCGATTTCATCAGGATAAGAAGAAGAAGATAAATGATGGAGGAAGTAGTGGAGGTAGTAACCCGAATAAGAGGAAATGGAGAGAGAATACCCAAACGGGTAGCAAAATTGAAGGGTATAGAAAAGGAAGGGAACCATGTGCAAATTGTGGTAAGAACCATGCTGGTGTTTGTCTAAAGAAGTAGGGGGTTTGTTATAACTGCGGGCAAGAGGGGCATATGTCACCCAATTGTCCCAGTCCGAAGAAAATTTAAGGTTGCTTTGGATGCGGATCGACTGATCATTTGGTTCAAAACTGTCCGAAGAAGAATGCGGAAAAGGAAAGTGGCAACAAGGGATCCGGTGGCGGAACCTTGGCGATTCGAGGATCTATACAGCCAGGAAGACCAACGGCCCGTACATTTAACATGACGACGTAAGATGTAGTGTCTACCCAGGAGGTGGCAGGTAACGATTTTGTTTAGAAATTTTATTACGCAAGTAATCTTGGTTAGTTGTTGCTGTGAATTGTTTTCCCTTATAGATTCAAGTCACAGGTTAGAATTTGAAACGCAAATTAATATTATGTTGATAAGAATGAATTGATGATACAACTTTAAAAGATTTTAGAGAATAAGAAAGCGGTGATTCTGAGGACGGAATCCTTTTGAGGGGTGAATGTGATAACCCAAGATTTCGAATTATCCAAAATTTGTGAATAATTTTTATTTATTTATTAATATTAATATTAATTATCAATTTTGTGACAAATATCTGTGATATGAGTCTCGAGAAAGTCAATTTGTGTGCTGACTAATAAAATTAGAGTAGAGTTGTGCTTAACAGCTTTAAAAACCCTAACCCTAATTTCAGGATAGGGATTCGATAGAAAATACAATTAAAATAATTGTACTATTTATATGTGTTTGGACTGTATAGGTATGTTGGCCATTGTTGGACTGAATAAGGTTTAATATTAATAAAACCTAATATGAGATTAGAAACCCTAATCTTTGGATTAGAAACCCTAATGTACCGTAGAAAACCCTAATTGTACGCCGGAAAACCCTAATTTAAAATATGAGATTTTCTAAACCCTAATTAGGCAACTCTAATTTTTATTAGCATGCCTAAAGTGTTTGTTAAACTTAAATATGATTAGAAAATCCTAATTATATTTTTAGTTATATTAATTTCTATTTTATAAACCCTAATTATAGTTTTAGAAATCTTATTTTCTAATTTAAACCCTAAATTTGGATTTGTGGGAATTAGAATTTTAATATCTAAAGGGTTCAAACCCTAAATCCTAACCCAAACCCTAAACCCTAAAGGTTGTGCATTTGTCAAGATTGCCCTTTAAATTAATTTGCTAATGTCAAAAATGCCCTTTATGGGATTTTTATAAGTTAACTTGCAAAAATGGCTAAATCTTTAGTTGGTCACCAACTATGTTGACTTAGAGGCACTAAAATCTCAGCAAATCAGCTCATATTGACAGCAAGATCAAGTGTGCATGAATCAAAACAATATATATTAGATTCAAGAGAAAGAAAATCAATTATTTGCTCATTTGGCCAACCAAGCTCTCACCAACTCTCTCTATCTAAAAGCTCCGAAAATCACTAGTAGATCAGTCCTAAATTCAGTCCATAAATCAACCATAAACATATTGGAGAATCAAGATTAAAATTTGAGCAAGAAAGGTATAACCAAAATCTTTTATTTTTGATCCATGTTGCTAAGAAAGATTTTGGGTTTATGTGTTTAGATTAGTGTTATATAATGTTTTTAGTTGATTTATGTTGATCCATGATGGATCCATAGCATCAAAGTTGGTAAAAATCGAAGTTTTTCAAATCTGTCCAAGAACAAAATCTGTGGTCTGACAAACTAATGTCAGGAGCCACAGATTCTTGTTCGTTTGTTGTTTAAACGTTGTAACATGTAGCCTTGTATGTGGTATTTACTCTGCAAGTGGAATTAATGTCATTTGATGTCCAGATCGTAAGATATAAACGGTCAAAACCCATTGACCGGGCATGACCGGTCAAAAATCTGGGCAACCCAGAATTTGAAAAATCGAGTCTGACAAGATTTTGTAGTGTCCGGATCTGTCAGTCTGTTAAGTTTTTGATGTTTTTTTATTAGTACATCTTGTAGCTGGTTATGTGTACTACAAATCTGGGTCCTTATATCTCTTATAACGTCTTCAGATCGATCGTGATAGATGGTCAAACTAGCCATCCTAGACTGTTTTTGAACTTTCTGGAAATTCCAGAAAAGTTCTTGAACGAATTTTCTGACAACGCTTGACCGAGATTTATCTGGCGTTTTAGATGTTGTTTAACTGATCTGTTGTGATGTAAATGTAGCTTGACACTAGTACTACATATTTGAATTTTAAGATCACATAAACCATGGCCAGAACATAGATTAAATTAAGTTTGAAAGTGACCACTCGAAACTGTTTTGGCCCAGAACCGCCTGACAGAAACTTTGGAGGTCTAGATCTTCTTGTTTTGATGTTGCTTGACCAAATTATTGCTTGGGTATTGCAGTGTTACATTAATACTACAATACCAAAGTTTTATATAGCCCAGAACATGAACAGATTGAGAATTATACACGGTCAAACCGAGCACCTTGCACTGCCGGTTGTCAGTGTTTTTGAGCTCAAGAACACCAACAGCGACGCTTTGTGTCGCTATAGCCCTATAGCGACGGTTTAATTATTTTATTTTCTGTTTTTTACGGAAAATGATTAAAAAATAGAAATAAATTCTAAAAATTACCAAAAATGGTTTTAAAAATTATTTTAAATATTGAAAAATAAATTTTGACCAATTAGAATATTTTTCATTAATATTTATAATTATTTGAATATTAATGATATTTAATTTATTTAATTAGTATATTAAATAAATATGGGAAAAATGATTTAATATTATGAAAAATTATTTTTAAATAAGAAAAATGTATTTAAAAATATTTTGAGTTATAAAATGTAAGTTTTAATATTTTTGGAGAATTATTCATTAATAATTTAATATTAATGATATTATATTTATTTGATTATTAAATTAAATAAATAAGATAAAAATGATTTTAATGATTTAAAAATCATTTTAATTGAGAATAAAGTGTTAAAAAATATTATAAATTATAAAAAATAATTTTCAATATTTTTGGAGAATTTTCATTAATAAATTAATATTAATGATAATTGATTTATTTAATTATTTTATTAAATAAAGGAATTAAAAATGATTTTTTTAATTAAAAATTATTTAAAAATGAGAAAAATGGTTTAAAAATATTTTAATTTATAAATTATGACTTTTAATATTTGGTTAATAATTTCATTAATATTTATATATTAATGGTGATGGTTTAAAAATGATTTTAAATATTTTAAAAATTATTTAAGTAGAATATTGATGATTTAAGAATATTTAAGTTATTAAAAATAACTTTAATATTTTGACGAGTATGTTAATAATATTTTGATACTATTAAATATTAATAATGATATGATTATTTGATAATTAAATCATTTAAAAATAATTTAAGTGTTTGAAAAATTATTATAAATTATAATAATTGTTTATAAATTATTAAAAGCTTTCGAAAAATATTATTATTGATAATTGACTTATCTGAATTAATATTGAAGCTTAGAGACCAAGTTTAATTGACAATCGATGTGCTAATTGTCGGATAGGGTGACCAGAACACCGAAAATTGACCGAAGTCCAACCAAATCGAAATAATTAGACTTGATAAGTGTTTATATAGGTTATAAACATTAATGCGGCTATGTGGTAATGTGCCTAGGAGAAGTTTAACTGAAAAATACAGTGTTATGTGTTATAAATGATTGTGCTAATTGTGAGACCTACATTGTTGAATATAAGTCTTACGAACGCAGTTAATTATATTGTGTAGCTGTAATCAACGCGGAAGGAAAGTTTCCTAACTCAACCTTGAGTTATATTCATTCAATTATTATAGTGGTTAATTATTGCTAATTACACCACATCCAGGGAAGTTATTGTTGATTATTCGCAGTTAGTGCATGCTTAATAATTCAAATTGAATTACTGATTCAGAAATATATATTCGTAGAATTACTGTTGTTGAATATTCAAATCTGTAGAAGTTAGAATTGACAGTACAGATAATTCCTATTTATTATCAAATTGTGTTGAGAAATGTCTTAACTAATTATTCTGGCTAGACAAACATTTGTTAGAACTTGATAAATTCAAGAAAATAATTCAATTGTTATTGGTAGAATCGATGCCAGTTATTTCGGCAAGATCGATAAGTAAATAGAATTTGAAATCACAGTATTTCGTTGTAAAATCAAAATCTTGATTCTAAAACTGAGAAGAACAACCTTTTATATAAAGGGAACATTTTGTTGGTCGTGAATTCGACCTTCGCGCGCGTTTTGAGTATTTTGCATAATATAGGGTACAAGGAGTTGGCCGGCTCTAAGTACTTGCAGAGGGGTATGATTTAATCTTTATGGTTATCTGATACTCCTGGTATGCATCAAAGTAAATCTTTGATAGATACCCGAGAAAAATAAGTTCAAAGATCTAGTGTGATCGGTCAGCATAAATTTGGAAAACATTCCACATTGTTATTGCGTAGAATTAATTCTTGACTATTCAATAGAATATCGTAGAAACTTTGAAAGCGTTGTACTCTTTCATTATTAGATTATTGTGTTGCCTAGAATACGAGAAAACATGTTATTGATTAACGATTTGTTCAGCTATTTCAAAGTTCACCGAACTTTGGTTTCATTCTATCAAAATAGATAGTCTGTTCTTGTTGATTCATATACATTTATTGTATGTCTTAACTTGCGGGGCAAACTAGTTGCTCACCCTTGCTATAAATAAAACATTTCAGCTAGGAACGATGAGGCCAGCGGGTCAAAGAAGAACAAAGGCAAAGGCAAGATACTGTAGTAGTTATAAAGAACATTATTATTATTATGTTATATTGTAAACCCTTTTTGTTTATCTAAGGGGTATGTTTGTAATTTAAGGTTAGAAAACCTGAGACTTATGTATTAACAACTTATGTTAATGATTTATATATTCCTATTTATATATGAATGGGTAGTTAAATGATATTATAGTGTGAATCGTGAACACCAAACTCGGGGGTCAGGTAACCCGGATTTGGGGGTGTCACTAAAACTCTCTAAGTTAATAATTAATTAAATTAGAATATAATAATTAATTTCCTTAATTATTTAGTTAATAAATAATTAACCAAATCGAATCAAATTTGAACAATTATTTATTCAACAATAAACACATCCATTAAATACTTAAATAATTCAATAAATATTTAATATAACAATTAAAAATTCTTGAATGTTATAGTATTCATTCCTTATTAAATTATGAAAATGATCTGTCTACATGGATTACCGCATGGTGGGTGAAAATTCATTTGCAGTTTCATATATTCTATGATACTCATTTGGTTAAAGTTTTGGCTTCTATACTCTATGAAATTAGTAGAATATCCTAGATATTTGCGCTTCATCCAGTATCTTTTCATGGAAATAGTCTTCTGAGCATTCTTGAATTTTACTCCACAAAGCAGTATCATGTTGACAATTTGGACGTAATTGATTTCAAGATAAATTAACTTATAAATCTTTCAAATTTATTCTTGAACTTGTTTTATTGGATTATTATGTTATTGTCATCATCCTCATGCTTATATTGTGATAAAAGTCATCTTTGGCTTACGTTCATAGATAAACTTGGTATGATTATGACCAGGGATTATTCGGTATAATCATGACCTGTAATGTTATAAATGATGTGGTAAAAGTTCTCATTAGTATGTAGTGCATTGATGAGTAGTTTTTGGTATGATTATGACCATGGATTATTCGGTATAGTCATGACCATTCATGATTTAATGAATATCCTTGGCCCGTAGTGCAGGGATGACTCGATGATGTGGTTTATTTATTAAGCTGAGTCTCAGCAATAAAAATTGATGAAAACATTTTAAATCATAGAAGATAGTAGATATCATGCTCTACTTGACTCTTCTAATGGATTGCTTATTCCGCTGCAGTTAAACTTGATGTCTATTGTATTTTATCAGTTTAACATTGTTGAAGACTAATGATAATTTATTCTGCACTATATTAGTCATGATATTTATTACTGGGCTAGTTGAGCTCACCCTTTCTTTCACTATTCTCTTCAGGAAATGAGAATGTAGCCGGGACTAGTCGGGGAACGGAGTGACGGTCCAGATGATAGCATTAGTAGTCCTCACTATTCTGTTAAATAGTGTGACAATAAATGTATTGATGACTTATTTTGAGTTTGCATACTGTCTAGAAGACAATATTTGTATTAAAACTCACAGCTCATGTTGTATATTTAAGATTATATTTATATTTTGTACCATGTATTTGGCGACTCAAGATGGGAGATGTATACCTATTTTGGGGGCGTCACAGTTGGTATCAAAGCTTAGGGATATGATCCCTAGCTGAAATGTGAGACAAGAACTAGGAGGGGAGAGACGGGGAATTCCTTCGCTAGTATGACCTATCTAAGTTTCTTTGGTATTTAATCGGTCAGAGTATAGGGATAATATATGATATGTTAATTAACCCTTGTTTTGTGGCAGTATTTGAAAATGACATCCGAGAATGTTGAAAATAGTAATGGAACACAGGAGACCATTGAGTCTCCACATATCAATAATCAGGATAATGTGCATCAGGAAGGCGACAATCCTCATGCAAACAACAACACCGATCAGATGATGAACGATGAGATGTTCAGAGGCTTTGTGCAATTTATGGAAACATCAGGCGAGAGAGACTCCTGTTCAAAATGCAGGTGGAAACATTGGCAACTCTCAGATGGTCACCGCTAAGCAGTTCAAGGAGCTGGGACCGCCGGAGTTTTTGGGAAAGCCAGAACCACTTAAGGCAGAGACATGGTTGAAACAGACCACCAAGATATTTGATGTCTTGGGATACTCCGAGGAGCAAAAGGTTCCCTTCGCCACCTTTATGTTGCGTGAAGAGGCAGATTACTGGTGGGAATCTGTAAAATGTACCCAGCCTGACGCACTCAAGATGTCTTGGGAGAAGTTCCAAGAACTATTCAATGACAAGTACTTTCCTGAAAGTATTAGTCACATGACCGAGGTGGAGTTTATCAAGTTGGAGCAAAATAATATGACCATGTCGTAATACGAGGCTAAATTTGTGGAGTTATCCCAGTTTGCATCCCATTTGGTCTATAATGAGGAGCAAATGATGCGAATGTTTCTAAGAGGTTTGAAACCTGATATACGTCAATACCTCATTTCTCACAAACTTTGTTTATATTCATATGTTGTGAATAGGGCTCAGTTATTGGAGTGCGATAATGAGTCAACACAACCAAAAGGCAACGACCAACAACACGATAATAATCGTACCGGTGGCAACGACCATCGGAACAAAGATAACCATCGTGGGGGAAATTATCATGCCAAAAATGGTAACCACTTCGGTGGTAATCATGGCCAAGATAATAGGAGTGGAAATTTCGAGAAGAAAAGGTTCAATAACGATGGAAAGAAAGCAGCACCAACACCTGTTTTCAAGGAAGGAGAACGACCACCAATTGTATGCTTCAAATACGGATGGGAGGGATATATTAGTCCAAACTACGTGATGCAGTCCAAATCATGTTAAAATTGTGAAAAGGAAGGTGACCTAGACCAATTTTGTCGTGCACCAAAGTCAAGTCCAGCTGGGACAGTGGCACCAAAGGCGGATACTGACAAAACAAAGTCAGTGGTTTCAGGAAGATCGTTTTTCGTGACTTCTCAAAAAGCGAATAACCCAAATAAAGTTAGCCGAGTTAGTTAATTATAAATTCTTACGAAGTCTATACCTTATTAGATACCGGTTCTACCCATTCTTTTATCTCTCCTACTTGCTCTCAACATTTAAATTTGACTCCGGAGAAATTAGACTTTGAATTATCGGTTCAAACTCCATTGGGAGAAACCTTCATTACATCCACTGTTTATAAGTCTTGTTTGATTTAAATCAGTAACCGTACATTACATGTTGATCTTATTTCCTTAAAAATACTCGCATTTGATGTGATTTTAGGGATTGATTGGTTAACTACTCATCATGCTAAAATCGATTGTTTTTGTAATGTTATTAGCTTTCATATTCCTAACCAACCTATTATGCGAATTCAAGCAACCAAACCACTAAAATCAATCACTGTCATATCAAGTCATAAAGCTATTCATTTATTGAAAATAGATGTCAAGCTTTCTTAGCCCATGTCATAGATTTAAATAAAGATACGTCACATTTGAATGATATTTCTATTGTTAATAAATTTCCTAACGTAATACCTAAAGAACTTCCTGGCCTACCCCCAGAGCATGAAATTAAATTTTGTATCGACCTTGAATCCGGTACAAAACCCATTTCCAAAGCCCTATATCGAATGGCTCCTATTGAACTTCAGGAGTTAAAAACCCAACTACAGAAATTGTTAGACATCAGTTTCATTCATCCTAGTACGTTTCCTTGGGGTGCTCCTGTTCTATTCGTGAAGAAGAAAGATAGGAGTATGCAACTTTGTATTGATTATCGGGGGTTGAACCATGTCACTATCAAAAATAGATATCCATTGCCTCGCATTGATGACTTGTTTGACCAGTTAAAAGGCGCCAAATTCTTTTCAAAGATTTATCTTCGTTCCGGATATCACCAATTGAAGATTAGAACCGATGACATTCTAAAGACGGCTTTCAAAACACGGTACGGGCATTATGAATTCCTAGTCATGTCTTTTGGATTGACTAATGCTCCTGCTGTTTCATGGACATGATGAACTGAGTATTCAAGGAATATTTGGATCACTTTGTGGTCGTCTTTATTGATGACATCCTCATATATTCCAAAAGCCGTGAAGATCATGAGCAACACTTGAGGCTGATTCTTCAAAATCTTTGTGAAAATAAGCTTTATGCTAAGTTGAAGAAATGCGAGTTCTGGCTTGAGGAAGTAGCATTCCTTGGGCACATAGTATCAAGTCATGGAATATCTGTTGACCCAGCAAAGATTGAAGCTATTCAAAGTTGGGAGAAACCTAAATCAGTGATCGAAGTACGTAGTTTTCTCGGCTTAGCTGGTTATTATCGGAGATTCGTAGAAAGGTTTTCTTGAATCAATACTCCATTAACTCACCTGACTCGAAAAGATACAAAGTTCGGTTGGAGCGAAGAATGTGAGAAGAGTTTTCAAGAACTCAAGAGGAGACTTATTTTAGCACTTGTTCTGACAATACCATCTGGCTCGGAGGGATTTGTCATCTACAGTGATGCTTCAGGCAAAGGGTTAGGATGTGTTCTCATGCAACATGGGAAAGTCATAGCCTATGCATCTTGGCAACTTAAAGAATATGAGAGGAATTACCCCACTCGTGATTTAGAGTTGGCCGCTGTTGTTTTTGCGCTTCAGATTTAGAGGCATTACCTGTATAGAAAGAAGGTGGAGATCTATACGGATCATAAAAGCCTCAAATATTTCTTCACTCAACAGGAACTCAACATGTGGCAACGACGTTGGCTTGAGCTGTTGAAAGAATTTGATCATACCATCCAATACCATCATAGAAAAACGAACATAGTAGCTGACACATTGAGTAGAAGATTATATGCGGGCACGAGTGCATTATTGTCAACGCAAAGGCCCATTGTGTATGACTTGGAAAGGATAGAAATAGAGTTAAAGACTCCAGGGACCCATGTGATGATGGCGAATATACGAGTTGAACCGACTTTAATCGATAAAGTTAAAACTGCTCAAGCTACAGACCTAGAGTTGATACATATGTGGAAGAAAGTACAAGAAGGTGCTATTCCAAAAGCAAGAATCGATGAAGAAGGAATACTTCGAGTTAACTCCAGACTTTGTGTTCCTAACAATTCTGACTTGAAGTATAAAATCATGATGGAGGAGCACAACACACCATTTGCAATCCATCCTGGGAGTACCAAAATGTATCGTGATCTTCGACATACATTTTGGTGGAGCAATATGAAGAGAGAGATAACGAGGTTTATCTAAAGGTGTCTAACTTGTCAACGAGTCAAGGCGGAGCATCAAGTGCCAAAAGGTCCATTTCAACCACTTAAAATTCCAGAATGGAAGTGGGAGCACATTACCATGGATTTCATTACTGGTCTTCCCAAGGTTTCTCAAGGCATAAATGCGATTTGGGTCATTGTTGATAGATTGACCAAGTCTGCTCATTTCTTATCGATACAAGAAACTTATAAACTTGAACGTCTTGCTAGTATGTACATAAACGAGATTATAAGATTGCATAGTATGCCAGTATCCATAGTTTCTGATTGAGACCTAAGATTCACTTCAAGATTTTGGGTTAGTTTGCAAAAAGTTATGGGTACGGATTTATGATTTAGTTTGGCATATCATCCTTAAACGGATGGTCAGTCAGAAAGGACTATTCAAACTCTTGAAGATTTATTAAGACTTTGTGTCCTTGACTTCAAGGGAAGTTGGGATAAGTTCTTACCAT
Organism: Panax japonicus; assembly: GCA_020205505.1. Lineage (NCBI taxonomy): Eukaryota > Viridiplantae > Streptophyta > Magnoliopsida > Apiales > Araliaceae > Panax > Panax japonicus. The sequence goes on from CM035114.1 coordinate 48,241,859, forward strand.
TGGTGAAATTTTCCTACAACAATAATTATCAAGCAAGTATTGGCATGGCTCCATTTGAGGCGTTGTATGGAATAAAGTATCGTTCTCCAGTATGCTGGGATGAGGTGGGTGAAGCAACATTGTTGGGACTGGATTTGGTATGTATGACTACGAAAAAGATTCAAATGATTCGACAACGTATAAAAACCTCACAAGATCGACAAAAGAGTTATGCTGATCTTCATCGAAAAGACGTGGAATTCAATATTGGAGATCATGTGTTGTTACGTGTTGCTCCATGGAAAGGAGTTACAAGATTTGGATAGAGAGGAAAGCTCAATCCTCGATTCGTTGGCCCATTTATAATCCTCGATTGAGTAGGAACTGTGGCCTATAGACTCGCCTTATCGCCAAGTATGTCTCATGTTCATAATGTTTTCCACATATCTATGTTACGTAAATATGTGAAAGACCAAAACCATATTATTGAATTAGAAACAGACGAGATGGAGGAAGATTTAACATATGAGGAGGTACCTGTTAAAATCTTGGATAAGAAGGATCATATTCTACGCTCTAAAGTTATACCTCAAGTTAAAGTTTTGTGGAGAAACCACGATGTGGATGAAATGACCTGGGAGTTAGAATCTGAGATGAAATCAAGGTATCTTCACCTCTTCGACATAACAGGTATGCACCCTAATTTCGAGGAAGAAATTTCATAAGAAGGGGAGGTTGTAAGACCCCAACTTTTATAAATAAAGATTAATTTCTCTCGAAATATATTTTTGAATATTATGGTGTGGATTTGATATAATGTTATAGTTGTGGGTAATATTTACAAATTTTGCAATGTAAGCAAGTGGTTTTATAATATTCGATTGGTCGGGGAATATTCGTTTTAACAGGGAATATTCGTACGACGGCACAATCATTGGTAGACCCCACAACTGAAGTATTGTCGTAGTTAGAAAATGACATAATTTTCTTTTTATAAAAATAACGACGGAAGATTTACCGTTAAACTATTGAACTACCCGGTAGTAAAAGTACAACAATACGCGTGATTGCATAGTAGCACACGGTATTGATTATTGATGTTTACGTGAGAAGTCACTCAGTTATATTCAATTATTGCTACAGTAATTACTTCATCATATCTCTCATATTATTGATTTGATTATTGTCACAGTATCATCTGCATAATATGATATATTATTAAATCAATAATTGAGATGACAAAATTATTCATATTATTAAATTGCAATATTTGCAATGTCTAGAAGTTCTGTCAAGGAGAGGTTTGTTCGTCTAATTGTGCGCCAATAAGGAGAAATCCTTATCGAAAAGCCCCCTCTTTCCTGGGAACGACCTAGTTGTTAAATATTGTGAGTTATAATAATAATGATGAATAAGTTCGTGTTGATTAAAGATAAAATTAATAGTTCCATTGTGTTGGAATTATTAGTGTTAGTGGAAATCGACATTTATTTCGATATTAATTGATGTCTGGAAGTTATACTGACCAATCAGGTGATTAATCAAATAAATGAGCAATTAATTGCTATTAATTCATATGATTATAACTATTTGTTCACATATGTGTATTATTGATTCACATTCTTGCACTATTAGGGGAGTTGGTGCAAGATTGATAATACTTGCATGACTAAGTTAAAAATGGAGGTATAGATGGATGTACTATACTGTAATTCATATTTTCACATGATTATAACTATTAATTCACATGATTGAACTATTGATTCACATTATTTAATATTATGGGAGGTGGTGCTAGTTTGATAATACTTGCAGGAATAAATTAAAAATGAAGAAAAAGAGGAAGGTATTATACTGTAATATTTCGAGCCCCAAAATGTGCAATTATCGAAACTATATTTTCCTATAAATAGAAGCTCATTCTTCCTTCATTTCTCACCAATTCACTAAAGCTTTAGAGCAATTATTATAGAGAGAAATTATAGAGAGAAAGAAGAAGAGAAGTCTGCAACTTCACTATTCTAATATCTAGTTTCTTCTAAGGTAAGGGATATTATTATTATAGTAAAGGGGTATTATTTCTTTCATATTCATGAAGAGTGCTATTGTTATTCCATTCCTTATTATTATGTTGGAATAACCTGTCTATGCAAAGTACTATATACATGGTGAAATTCTTCTATTACTCCATTCTTTATTATTATGTTGGAATAACCTGTCTATGCGAAATATCGCATACATGGTAAAATTCTTCTGTTATTCCATTCTTTATTATTTTGTTAGAATATCCTGTCTGTGCGGATTATGCTAGACCTGGTTCCATTCTTTATTATTCTGTTGGAATAACCTGTCTATGCGGTCTATCGCATGCATGGTGAATTCTTTGTTATTCCATTCTTTATTATTCTATTGGAATATCCTGTCTGTGTGGATTACGCTAGACATGGTTCCATTCTTTATTATTCTGTTGGAATAACCTGTCTGTGAGGTCTATTAACTGCATGGTGAATTCTTCTGTTATTCCATTCTTTATTATTCTGTTGGAATATCCTGTCTGTGCGGATTACGCATGACCTGGTTCCATTATTTATTATTCTGTTGGAATAACCTGTCTATGTGGATTATCACATGCATGGTGAATGATCCTTCGTATTCATTCCTTATTAAATTATGAAAATGATCTGTCTACGTGGATTACCGCATGGCGGGTAAAAATCCATTTGCAGTTTCATATATTCTATAATACTCATTTGATTAAAGTTTTGGCTTCTATACTCCATAAAATTAGTAGAATATCCTGGATATTTGCGCTTCATCCGATATCTTTTCATGGAAATATTCTTCTGAGCATTCTTGAATTTTACTCCACAAAGCAGTATCATGTTGACTCAAGATAAATTAACTTATAAATCTTTAAAATTTATTCTTGAACTTGTTTTATTTAATTATTATGTCATTGTCATCATCCTCATGCTTATATTGTGATGAAAATCATCTTTGACTTACGTGCATAGATGGACTTGGTATGATTATGACCAGGGATTATTTGGTATAATCATGACCTGTATTGTTATAAATGATGTGGTAAAAGTCCTAAGTAGCATGTAGTGCATTGATGAGTAGTTTTTGGTATGATTATGACCAGGGATTATTCAGTATAGTCATGACCATTCATGATTTAATGAATATCCTTGGCCCGTAGTGTAGGGATTACTCGATGATGTGGTTTATTTATTAAGCTGAGTCTCAGCGATAAAAATTGATGAAAATATTTTAAATCATAGAAGATAGTAGATATCATGCTTTACTTGACTCTTCTAATGGATTACTTATTCCGCTACAGTTAAACTTGATGTCTATTGTATTTTATCAGTTTAACATTGTTGAAGATTAATGATAATTTATTCTGCATTATCTTAGTCATAATATTTCTTACTGGGCTAGTTGAGCTCACCCTTTCTTTCACTGTTCTCTTCAGGAAATGAGAACATAGCCGGGACTAGTCGGGGAACGGAGTGACGGTCCAGATAATAGCATTAGTAGTCCTCGCTATTCTGTTAAATAGTGTGACAATAAATGTAATGAGGACTCCATTGAGTGTGGATATTGTCTAGATGACAATATTCTTATTAAAACTCTTAGATTATGTTTTGTCATATTTTACAAGACTGTTGTATAATTAAGTTGTATTTGAATTTTGTACCATGTATTTGGCGACTCAAGATGGGTGATGTATACCTATTTTGGAGGCGTCACAGTTAACTTTCATTACGTCTAATACATAAGAATCATGTTTAGAGACACGATGAATAAAAACATGACATCTTCAATATTCAATACTTAACTACTCACACAAATGTAATTTAGTTTGAAAAATATTCGAGTTTGCTTTTAAAATCATTTTAAACTTTGAAAAATGCAATCTACATATACAAAATATCTTTAAATCTCTTTTTATGTATAGTTAAGTCATGTTTGCATACTCACAAGTTTAGAACATACTCCATGTGGTTTTCATGGATTTTAATCTTAACATGTCAAGTTTTCTTTGAACTAGTCATTTAACTCAAAGTCTAAATAAGCTGGTCATGAATAAAGGAACTATAAATCACCAATCATACTCGTTTATGCTAAAAAATTAGTCATATATGTATGCTATCATACTCAGAATTTGAAAAATACAAGTTCCATTAAAGTTCATTTTAGAAACTTTAAGTTTTTGTTAAAGAATTCCTACTAAACAATTTTGGACAATTCATATCTCATAAGAAAGCTTTATACAACATGTTATACTTCTTTTCATGCATTTATAGGTCATAATACTAGGTTAAAAACAACACAACATAACAAAAACCTGAATCTACTTCTGGGGACTGGCGCAGCTACATTGCATCCTAGTACAAACTGGGTGCATCTACGCCCTTCCTGGACCAGAACCAGAAAGGTACTCTATTCTATAGAGTATCAAACCAACTTTGAATTTCTTTCAACCAAGCATACTTAAACTCATTCTTAGAGGTTCCATACATGTATACAAACTTCCCAAACACTTTGGTAGGACAATTCCAAATCTAATTTGCAAGAATTTAGTAGAATTTTCATGATTTACAAACTTTGAAATTAAGTATTCAAGCAAGAATTTTACCTTTTTTGTAGCTTAATATTCTTAGTTCCTTCTCTCTAAACTATCTAGACTCCTCCTCAATTACCAGCAACTCACACTCTGTAACTTAGAATTTGACAGACAATTTTGCAAGTAACGGGAAATGAAGAATGAAACTGCCCTTTTATAGAAGAATTATTATCTAGTTAATGGCTTTTCTCAAAGGTTAGAATTCATGAGGTAGAAGAAGAAGCCAATGATTAACAAAGGGTTTTTCAACCACCCATTATTAGCCATCTTCTAGCCATCATCACCTAGCTTCATAGCTAATGTTTATTGCTCTGTTGATCATGTAAAGGGAAATTGGACACTGTTTGTGCAACTGAGTTTGGGACAAGCTTCTAATACTTAGCATTTAATTCAATTGTGTTTGGTTTAATTCCTTTTTAGTCCCCTCGTGAGATTTTAATGTACAAATGTTACCACAATATGAAAAGTTAGGGATTTAATATATACCCTCATCATATAATCTATGTACATTGGGTCCACATAATTTAATATTTAATGTTGATAAAATAACGCAGTTAGGTATTATTGATCGAATATTTCCCATAGATATTATTATTACTCACATAACCACATTATGACACTATCTAATATTAAATTTCCATTTCACACATTTAATCCCTGTCCAAATTTCTGGAATACACAGTTAATTAATTAATTCTGTATTAAAATGTCACATATGATTTTATTGGGCTACTGGGTACCTCATACCTTTTAAATGTACTCTTATCATATAATTTGAATGGTGTCACACATTACAATAATGTTCAATTTAACAGCCACTGCAATAACTAACTCTTCAAGTTCTGGCCACTAGCGCAGCTGCGCTAGTTTGTACTGTAGGGAAGGCACAACTGCGCCGGTCTCTGGCAGTGTCAAACTGGTTTAGCTCTATCCCAGTTTTGACCTCTATCACCGTAATAGTTTCTCATAACATGAATTACATTCTAGATGAAATTAGTATGCACACAAGCCAATCATGTTTGATGATAAAGCATATACTTTATAACAATCTTATTCATTTATTAATAAAAAATATTAATTTATTAAAGGCTTTTAATTATCTACATGATGCTGTTTTATAATATGTGATAAACCCATAGTTTTACGCAATGCTTTTAGAATAATGATGATGATCATTCTAATGAGATCTAAATTCTTAGAAAGCTTAAAACTAAAATAGTTCCCAATCGTTGGATTACTAAATTGAGGATTAGTGAATCCGGATAGATTGGTACATACGTTGCTTGCTCATTGGATGAGAATGATTGACCTCATGATCATTTGTGTGAAGACACTAAAGCAAGTATGTAGGTGCTTATTAGAGAATAAGTTCATTGAACGTGGCTCGCTAAGGAATACCTAATGGAGTTTTACTTGCCTGTCAATAAGAATTCCTGTAGTGATAGTAGTACAAGTGATCCTTGAACTTGAGATCATCATAGTATCTTGTGTATGATAAATTATACTTTGACTTATTCCTTAAGACCCTTAGGGTATATCAAAGGGTATGCTTGGGTATAATAAGTTGTACATGGAGATAATGTATGATCAATAAAGAATCTACCGCTTCTAGTAAAAGAAGAGAAATGTCCTATGTGATTCGATAAATGACAACCCAGTAGTCCTTGGCCAAGGCAGAATGAAATTAGAAAAAAGTTTCTAATTTGCATTATTTGGAGTTGTGCATTTAAGAGTCGAAATACATATAATTAAATAGAATAAGATTTGACAGTAATTCCATGTCATATATTTAATTGGGACATTATATGGTGGAAGGATTGAATTGTACGGTAACTATTTACTCGAAGGTTCTGTCATGATTAATGTTGAAATCTATATTATCTGGAAAGTCGTTGATCGCTAGGGAGGTTTATCCCTATTGTAAAATAAATATTATTTATTTAAATAAATTAATCGTTTAATTTATTTATTTAAATAAGATTAGAATTGTTCTAATTGATTTATTCACAACCGGTTTAATATGGAGAACCTAAAGGGTCACACCATAAAACGAAGAATAATTATTTAAGAAGTCAATGGCATAATCGTAATAATAAGTTAAGTATATTTAATTTAATCTATGGTGATAGAATAAATTAAATAGCTTAATATTTATTATTTAATATTTTAGAAATATTAAATATAAATTAATAAGAGGAGTCTTATTATTATTACTATTATTATTATTTAATTCCTAAAGGAATTTGGAAATTAATTAATAAAAGTACTCTCAAATATCCTAATAAGATTAGGAGGCTAATTAATTAAAAGAGTTTAATTAATTATTCCTAATAAGATTGGGAGCCTAATTAATTAAAGGAATTTAATTAATTAAAATAAAACCCAATTCCTTAATTGTTAAGGAGGGTTGCCCACATCTATAAATAAGAGGAGTCTTATTATGGGTGAGAATGTTGACACTTTCACAACACTGTGAATACGTAATTCCAATAGTTGAGAGAGTACACATTTTTCTATGAGAGATAGAAAAACTAGGGTCTTGCCAAATACCCATCTTCTTGAATCCTTCTTCTTCCTTGGTGGATCACCTCTAGAGGCCAAACACTTGGGTGGCTAACGTTGATCAAAGGAAAGAACCAAACCCGGTGGATTCAAGTTGAACGCGAAAAGGATTAGAGGTGAACTTGTACCTGAGGAAGCTCAGATCTTCAAGGGTATGATTCTTGTTCTTTCTTTTTCGTTTAATTAATAATTGTGCATAAAGGGTGATTCAGGTATATGGTTTGTAAAATTTTAAAACTTTGATTTTCCATACTTCCGCTTAATTTGTGCAATTTGATTGCATTCATGAATATTACAAACCTAACACTAGATTGATAATACTACTAGTTAAAAAGTCAATGAAATTATATTCTTACACATAATTAATCTTCCTCTTATTAGACTATTTTTCTTATAATTCACTTAGTAAATTCCTTCGTTCCTCATTATGCCACACTAGACAATTCTCTTGACTTTATGATAAGATCTTTATTAGTTTCATCACATTTCTTCGTTGTCATAAAGATCTCAATACTTACTTAATTAAATTCGAGGTTTTACAACTCATGCCACAACAATTCTTAATTATATTCAAATAAATATTCGACTCTCATTAATTTATCCATTAATAATATTCAGAAATTCTCGGGTATTACATACCTAATGAACCTTGGATGGATTTGTCTATGGAATTTGAATTGGGTTTACCTAGGCCTAAGCATGGTAATGATTCTATATTTGTGATTGTGGATAGATTTTCAAATATGGCACATTTTATTCCATGTCACAAAACTTATGATGTATCACATATAGTTGATTTGTTCTTTAGTGAAATTGTTCAATTACATGGTATGCCTAGAACCATTGTTTCCAATAGAGATGCTATGTTTTTAAGCTCTTTGTGGAAGACCTTGCGGTGTAAATTGGGAACTAAACTGTTATTTTCTACTACTTGTCACCCACAAACTGATGGTCAAACTGAAGTAGTAAATAGAACTTTGGGAAGAATATTTACCAAATGTTGAGTTTACTTATAATCGTTCAGTTCATCCTGCTACTAAATTTTCACCATTTGAGATTGTTTATGGTTTTAATCCCTTAACTCTATTGGATTTATCACCATTACCCGTTTCTCTAACATGGATAGAAAGAAAAATATTGAATTTGTTAAGCAGATACATGAGAAGGTGAGGCTCAACACTAAGACAAGAACGGAGCAATATGCCAAACAGGACAGCAAGGGTCAACGTCAAGTTATCTTTGATCTAGAGGATTGTGTATGGCTACATATACGGATAGAACAATTTCTGGCTGAAAGACATTCTAAATTACTTCCAAGAAGAGATGGTCCATTTTAAGTGTTGGAACGCATAAATGACAATGCTTATAAACTAGATCTATCGGGTGAGTATAATGTTAATGCAACCTTCAATGTTTCTGATCTAAGTCCGTTTGATGTAGGTGACGATTTGAGGACAAATCCTTTTCAAGAGGAGAGGAATAATGAGGACATGACTAGCTTAGACTCAAGTGAAGGTCGTGCCCCGAATCTAGTGCAAGTACCAGTTGGACCCGTAACGAGGGGATGAGCTAAATAGTTCAAGGAATGTCTGATGGGATTAGTACAAGAAATTTGGAAGGAGACTGGCATGCATACTTGGTCTATGGAGGATGAGACTATACCCAAGTTCCTTAACATGATCCAAGGTTGCGTCTCAGATCAGACTTCAAGATGGGAATTTCAGCAAGCCTGCCCTGGCGGGTTTTTAAGCCTAGGAAACCCCAACTCAGCGGAGACCTATCTATCAAAGCCCGCCCCGACGAGCTCTGAAGCCGCCCTGGCAAAAAAATCTCTGTCAAATCCCACCCTTGCGTACTTCACAGAGCAAAAATACCCGCCCAGGAGGGGTAACATAGAATTAGTTAGTGCGTTTTTCAAGACAGATGCATTTTTATAGATTTTAAGCATGAATTTGTTTCATAAACTCAATATTAACAATATATTATCATGTTTCTATTATAATTATGATGTTAGAGTAGATTTTTATTCCAAAAACACTTATTGATTCCTTTTAGGATTTCCAGGGTTTCAATTTCTATTATTTAAGACTCATTGATGTAATTTATTAAATTTTATTACATTCAATATTATTCAGATTTAATTACTTGTGAGATTATTCTCTACTTTTGGTTCTTTGAAGAATTCCTAAGTAATTTCTTAATTTATTCTTTGAGATTCAATTTAACTTATCATAGAACAATACATAGTTTTGTGTGGCGTCTTCTACCGCATCAATCGTCGATTGTGTCGAGGTTCCTGTTCCAAAAAAACAAGGGGTTTAGGAATTTTTGGTGTTACATTCAATATTGATTTCATTGCTTGATCAATTTTAAGAAGGTTCTCGTCTCAATATAGACGTTGGGTTGAGGTGTTGAGAGAGCTCCACTCTATCAATTGTTGTAAGACCCCGAATTTTATAAAATAAAAGTATTCAATTTTCTTATAATTATTATTTTATTTAGTAAATGGTTAAATTGAGAAAGGGTTAAAGTTAAGGGTGATATGTGAAAATTTTGTAAAGTAAGCAAGTTGATATAAAATATTCGTTGTGTCGGGGAATATTCGATTGGTCGGGGAATATTCGTTTTAACAGGGGATATTCGTATGATGACACAATCATTGGTGGACCCCACAACGGAAGTATTGTCGTAGTTTGAAAATGACAAAAATATCTTTTTATAAAAATAACGGCAAAAGTTTTACCGTTAAACTGTTGAACTACTCGGTGGTAAAAGTACAGTAATACGTGTGGTTGCATAGTAGCACACGATATTGATTATTGATACTTACGTGAGAAGTTACTTAGTTATACTCAATTATTGCTACAGTAATTGCTGCATAATTTCTCTTATATTATTTATTCAATTATTGTCACAGTATCATCTACATAATATTTATTAAATCAATAATTGAGACGACAAAGTTATTCATATTATTATTTATAATATTGATGATGTGTAGAAAGTTCTGTCGAGTAGAGGTTTGGTCACCTAATTGTGCGCCAATAGGGAGAAATGCTTATCGAAAAGTCCCCTCTTTCCTGGGAATGATCTGGTTATTAAATATTGTGAGTTATAATATTTATGATAAATAAGTTAGTGTTAATTAAAGATGAAATTGATATTTCCATTGTGTTGGGATTATTTGTGTTAGTTGAAATCGACATCTATTTCGATAATAATTGATGTCTGGAGGATATATTGACCAATCGGGTAATTAATCGGATAAATGAGCAATTAACTGCTATTAATTCACATGCTTATAACTATTTATTCACATGTGTGTACTTTTGATTCATATGAATGTACTATTAGGGGAGGTGGTGCAAGATTGATAATACTTACATGACTAAATTAAAAATGGAGGTATAGATGAAGGTACTATACTGTAATTATTTTTTTCACATGTATAGAACTATTGAGTCACATGATTGTACTATTGATTCACATGATGTATTATTAGGGGAGGTGGTGCAAGTTTAATAATACTTGTAGGAATAAATTAAAAATGAAAAAAAAAGATGAAGGTATTATATTGTAATATTTCGAGCCCCAAAACGTGCAATTATCGAAACTATATTTACCTATAAATAGAAGCTTATTCCTCTTCCGTTCTCACCAATTCACTAAGACTCACAAGAGCAATTATAGAGAGAGAAGTTATATAGAGAGAAACTATAGAGTGAAAGAAGAAGAGAAGTCTGCTACCTCACTTTTCCAGTATCAAGTCTTCTTCTGAGGTAAAGGGTATTATTTATTTCATATTCTGAAGAGATTATCTTTCGTATTCGTATGAATATTATTTTTGTTCAATATTCGTAAGGAATATCATCTTCGTTCAATATTCGTAGAAATATTATTTTCGTTCAACAGCCGTAAGGGATATTATTTTTGTTAAGTATTCAAAAGGAATAATATTTTTTTCCATACTCTGTAGTATGTGAGTAATATTATTTTGTCTCATATTCCTTATTATACACTCATTCTGTTAAAGTATTGCTTCTATACTCCGTGAAATTAGTAGAATATCCTTGATATTTGCGCTTCATCCAGTATTTTTTCATAAAAATATTATTATGAGCTTTATTGATAATTATTGATCTTTTAAAACAGGAATACTATTCATGAGTTACTATTTACGAGTTACTATTCACCCAGTTACTATTCACTCAAATATTATTCACTCGGGTATTCGGGGTACTTTTCATGTCAGAGTACTATTCACGAGTTACTATTCATGGGTTAGTATTCACTCAGTTACTATTCATTTAAATATTATTCACTCGGGTATTTGAGACAGTTTTCATGTCGGAGTACTATTCACGAGGTACTATTCCTGAAGTACTATTTACAGGGTACTATTCACGGGGTATTATTCACCCGAAAAATATATTTTTCTCTGTCCAAATTATTTTTGATACATGAATATTATTAAACCCTAGATTGTTCCAAACCCTAAACCCTAAGGGTTTCATCAAATGAGAAGATCTAGAAAAAGTGGAAATGACCATAATACCCTTTATGAGATTTTTATTTGATAACTTGCAAAATTGGCCATTACCTTTATTAGGTCACCAACTCCTTACCAACCATTGACTTTAAGACATCAAATCTCAGAAAATCCAGCAACTCAGCCGAAAATTTAAGCAACATGCATGAATCTAGAGCATTATATAAGAGTTTTAGAGAGAGAAAATCAAGAACATTTGCCATTTTGCTAGCTTACTCTCACCAACTCTCTCTCTCTCTCTCTAAACCCACGAAAACTCAGTGTTGGACCAGTCCTATAAACATCCAAAGATCAATCAATAACAGATTGGATAGCCAAAATCAAAAATCAAGCATAAAAGAGGTATAAAACCCTAATTTTGAAATCCTTCGATTTCTTGTTATTTGTTGCAATTGATTGTTCAAATATGTGTAATAAGGTGTCAATTGATGATCTGGGTTGATAAATCATGAACCCATAACATCAAAGTGCACTAATTTAAAGTTTTTCAAAATCTGTTCTTGAGACTAAAAGTCGTCTGACAAGCCAATGTCAGACGCTCTAGATCTTTGTGTGTTTATGATTCTTGATATTTTATGGTTTGGATCTGTATCTGGACATGTTTTCTTTAAACTGAAAGTGGTATCAGGGTCATTGGATTCTTAGATCAGAAGTTATTTAAGGTCAAACATCATTGACCGGCGTTGACCGAGCCGAATCTGGGTAACCCAGAAGTGCTTGAACAGCGCCTGACAACGATTTTGCAAGGCCGGATCTGACAGATTTGATTGTTGGTTAATGTTGTTTTTGTAACCAAGTTGAAGCATGTTAGTTGTAATATAGATCCATGCTTTTAAATGTCTTAAACAACAAGCAGAACGAACAGAAAAGTTGGTCAAACTAGACCATCCGTTCACGGGAATAGTTTCTGGAAAACCCAGAAAACGGGTTGAACAAGGTTTCTGTCAGAGTTTGACCGGATTGTATCTTGTAGATATGTTGTTGTTAAACTGATGTGTTGCTTTGTGAATGTTCTATGACATACGGTCTATAATGGTAAACCTTTAAATCACATAAAACACGACCTGAACATGGATTAAAATGAAGTGAAAGTAGCAACTCGGTACTGATTAAGCCCAGAAAAACCCAGAATGGGTCTGACAGCTTCTTTGAAGCTCTAGATCTTGTCGTGTTGCTGTTGTTTGATCTAAGTGTGAGTTACATGTTGTAGTGTTACATTTTGGCTACACGATTACACTTCAAACAAGTCCAGAAATAATTTGAGCCGAGAATTATGGCCGGTCAAACAAGGCAGGTCGAGCTGCCGGCTGTCAGTGTTCTTAAGCTCAAGAACACCTACAGCGACGCTTTGTGTCGCTAAAGGCCTATAGCGACGGTTTTAATTAATTTAATTTTTAGAATTTTCGAAAATTATTAAAAAATAGAAATAAATTCTAAAAATTACGAAAAATGGTTTTAAAAATTATTTTAAATTATGAAAAATAATTTTTGACCAATTGGAATATTTTTCTTTAATATTTATAATTATTTAAATATTAAAGGTATTTAATTTATTTAATTAGTGTATTAAATAAATTAGAGAAAAATGATTTAATATTATGAAAAATCATTTTAAATAAGAATAATGTATTTAAAAATATTTTGAGTTATAAACTGTAACTTTTAATATTTTTGGAGAATTTTCATTAATAATTAAATATTAATGATATTATATTTATTTGATTATTAAATTTAAATAAATAAGTGAAAAATAATTTTAATGATTTAAAAATCATTTTAATTGAGAATAAAGTGTTAGAAAATATTTTAAATTATAAAATATAATTTTCAATAATTTTGAAGAATTTTCATTAATAAATTAATATTAATTATATTTGATTTATTTAATTATTATATTAAATAAATGAATTAAAAATGATTTTATTTGATTTAAAAATCATTTAAAAATGAGAAAAATAATTTAAAAATATTTTAAGTTATAAATTATGACTTTTAATATTTAGATAATAATTTCATTAATATTTATATATTAATGGTGATGATTAAAAATGATTTTAATTATTTTAAAAATCATTTAAGTAGAATATTGGTGATTTAAAAATATTTTAAGTTATTGATAATAACTTTAATATTTTGGAAAGTATGTTAATAATATTTTGATATTATTATATATTAATAATAATATGATTATTTGATAATTAAATCATTTAAAAATGATTTAAGTGTTTGAAAAATTATTATAAATTATAATAATTGTTTGATAATTATTAAAAGCTTCCGAAAAATATTATTAATGATAATTGACTTATCTAAATTAATATTGAAGCTTAGAAACCGAATTTAATTGACAATCAATGTGTTAATTGTCGAATAGGGTGACCAGAACACCGAGAATGGACCGAAGTCCAACCAGACTAAATTAGTTTGACTTGTTAAGTGTTTATATAGGTTATAAACACTAATGTGACTATGTGGTAATGTGTTTAGAAAAATTTTGACTGTGAATACAGTGCTGTGTGATATAAATGTTTGTGCTAATTGTGAGATCTACATTATTGGCTATAGGTCTTTTGAAATCAGATAAGTATATTGTGTAGCTGTAATCAGCGGAAGAGGCAAGTTCCCTAACTCAACCTTGAGTTATTTCATTCGATTATTATTGGTGGATAATTATTGCTAATTATGCCACGTCCAGGGATTTATTGTTGAAATTAAATTTTCGAATTAGAAAATATATATTTGTAGAATTACTGTTGTTGGATATTCATATCTGTAGAAGTTAGAATTGACAGTACAGATAATTCCTGTTTATTGTCAAATTATTATGAGAAATGTCTTAGCTAATTATTCTAGCTAGACGAAAAGTTTATTTGAACTTGATAGGTTAGAGAAGAGAATTCAATTATTATTGATAGGTCGATGCCAATTATTTCGGCTAGATCGAGAAACAAATAGAATTTGAAATCCCAGTATTTCGTTGTAAAATCATAAACTTGATTCTAAGACTGAGAAGAACAACCTTTTTATACAGGGAATATTTTATTGGTCGTGAATTTGACCTTTGCGCTCGTTTTGAGTATTATGCATAATATAGGGTACAAAGAGTTGGCCGGCTCTGAGTACTTGTAGAGGGGTATGATTTAATCTTTATGGTTATCTGATACACCTGAGTATTTATCAAAGTAAATCTTTGATATCTACCCGAGAAAAATAAAGTTCAAGATCTAGTGTGATCACTCAGTATAAATCTGGAGAAATATTTCATTCGTAGAATTGATTCTAGCTTATTCACTAGAATATTGTAGAAACTTTGAAAGCGTTGTACTCTTTCATTAGTGAATTATTATGTTGTATAGAATACGAGAAAACTTGTTATTGAATAACGACTTGTTCAGCTATTTCAAAGTTCCCCGAACTTTGGTTTCATTCTATCAAAATAGATAGTCTGTTGTTTTGAATCCTTATACATTTATTGTATGTATTAACTTGCGGGGCAAATTAGTTGCTCACCCTTGCTAAATAAAACTTTTCAGCTAGGGACGAAGTGGCAGGAGGTGCTGCGAAGGATAAAGGCAAAGGCGTTGTAATAAATTAGTTATGTGTAAACATAATTATTATGTTGTATTTGTAAACCCTTTTTGTATATCCAAAGGGTATGTTTGTAAAGTTAAGATTAGTGAACCTGGGTGATGTATTATTAGTAAACTCTGATAAAATCTTATGAAAATTACTATCTATATATATTATGGGTAGTTAAATGTTATTTATATTTGGATCGTGAACACCAAATTCGGGAGTCAGGTAACCTGGATTTGGGGGTGTCACAGGTTGGTATCAGAGCTGTAGTGACCAAGGTGTCACCAGCTGGTAGAATAGCCGTAGGTTATAAACCTTAAGTGGGGTGGGGAAAAACCCTAGGATTATAACCATAAGCGAGATAGAGAATGCTCATTTAGAGTACTAAGTGAGGGATTGCAGAAGCGTATCGATAGTGAGAAATATGGACACATAGTGTGAGAATGTTGTACTAGTAAAGTACTAATCAAGTTGTTTAAACTGCTTGTAGAATGTCTGAAGAAGGTGAAAAGAGTGCGGAGATGCTAGCGGCTGTTGCACCAGTGCCAGTAGCTGGGGTGCCAGCGCAAAGCGAATCGGTTGAGAAGTTGGGAGAAGATGAACCAATGGTTAATCTTGGGAGTGATCATGACGATTATCCCGAGATGTATCTGAGTGGTGATGAGGAGGCAGAGTCTGAGCCAGTTAAGGTGGATTTAAAGAATAAGATCAAAGTTGGAGAACAAGATCAGCTATCTGTGGAAGTCCAGGAACTCCGAAGCAAGGTATTTCTCTTGGAGGAGTTGTGGAAGACGGAGCGGGTATTGCGTGAAATGACTGAAGAACGGAACGAGCTGAAGGCGCAGGTGGAGAGGATGATGACTGAAGGTGGAGGATTGTCTGAGGGAACAATCAAACAACAGAAGGACAAGAAAAAGAGGAAGAGGGACAACGACAGCCCTAATTCTGGAAATTCGAACCCAAAGAAGAAGCAAGCTTGTATCAAGTGTGGAAAGACTCACGCTAGAGAATGCATGATGTGGAAGAATGTATGCTTCAACTGCAAGCAGGAAGGACATATTTCTCTGCATTGTCCTAAGCCAAATTTGAGGAAGTGTTTTTCATGTGGGCAGACGGGTCACGGATTCAATAAGTGTCCCAGCAAGAAGAAGACTGGTAAAGGAAGTGGTCGATAGACAATTAGATATATGTAATAGTATCTTTTGGTAGAAGTTTCTGATATTAAGTGATGTAATATCGAGAATGGTGTTTAAACATATGTAAATATATGTTTGTATGAATAAAATCTTTATTTTCTATATGAATATAAGATTAAAATGAAATTATGTGTTCTTAAAACTCATACTTATGTGACATTCTTGACTCATAGTTATATGAAATGTTTATGAACCCCTTAGCGAACGGACGCCAAAGGTCAGACTAGGGTAAGTTCGTAAACTCATATAATTGTGGCCAGGTTATGAACTCATAAGTGTGGTTTTATGAACTGGAAATAGTAATGTGAAATTGGAGAATGTTAACTTTTTGTGTAAAGTTGGAGAATTGCAACTTTTGTACAGTTGGGTATGATTAATCCTAAAATAATTTTAAAAGGATAATAATATGTGTTAAGTACTAAATGTACTATGTGCTATTTGAATAAATATGTGATTACTTGAGAATTATGTGTTGAATTCTTATTGTGTTAAGAATTTGTGTAGAATAAGAGTATTAATATAAGATTTCTATTTAAATCAGATCATGCCGCCAAGACGACATAATCGAAACCAAAGAGAAGAACAATCAGTGAATAACGAAGCAGGTCAAGTGGACCCGATGCAGAATTTTGTGGATATGATGGCCCAAGCTATGGAAAATAGGGCTTCAGCCAGGGGAAGACCAAGGAATCAGCTAGCCGACAGATTGGCTAATTTTAAGGATTTTAAAGCGGTAGGACCGCCGGAATTCAAGGGGACTACGGATCCGATCGAAGCCCAAACTTGGGTGAAAGAGATGGAGAAAGCGTTCGTCATTGCGCGAGTGGCGGAAGAGCAAAAGACGGCTTTTGCAACATATCTAATGAAGGGAGAAGCCAATTATTGGTGGGAAACGAATCAAGCGAGAGCGGGTACAGCGGTGGTAGCATGGACCAGGTTTAAGGAGTTGTTCTTTGAGAACTACTTCTCGCCGAGTATGCAATCTCGGATGGAAGTTAAGTTCTTGGAACTTAAGCAGAAGAATTTGTCTGTTTCGGAGTATGCTGCTAAATTCAACGAATTGGCGCGATTTGCACCTCATCAGGTGGATACAGAAGCAAGAAAAACGAGAAGATTTGAGAACGGATTGAAGCCGGGAATTTACAACAAAGTAGCTGTGCTGCAGATCAACACGTTTGCGGCTCTACTGGAGAAGGCATTAATTGCTGAAGGAGGAAGCGAGGCTGCATCTCGTTTTCATTAGGAGAAGAGGAAGAATACCAGTGAGGGTGGAAGCGGTGGTGGTAGTAATTCGAATAAAAGGAAGTGGAGCGAAAATACCCAATCGGGTAGCAAAGCTGAAGGGAATAGGAAAGGAGGAGGGCCGTGTGCAAATTGGAGAATGTTAACTTTTTGTGTAAAGTTGGAGAATTGCAACTTTTGTACAGTTGGGTATGATTAATCCTAAAATAATTTTAAAAGGATAATAATATGTGTTAAGTACTAAATGTACTATGTGCTATTTGAATAAATATGCGATTACTTGAGAATTATGTGTTGAATTCTTATTGTGTTAAGAATTTGTGTAGAATAAGAGTATTAATATAAGATTTCTATTTAAATCAGATCATGCCGCCAAGACGACATAATCGAAACCAAAGAGAAGAACAATCAGTGAATAACGAAGAAGGTCAAGTGGACCCGATGCAGAATTTTGTGGATATGATGGCCCAAGCTATGGAAAATAGGGCTTCAGCCAGGGGAAGACCAAGGAATCAGCTAGCCGACAGATTCGCTAATTTTAAGGATTTTAAAGCGGTAGGACTGCCGGAATTCAAGGGGACTACGGATCCGATCGAAGCCCAAACTTGGGTGAAAGAGATGGAGAAAGCGTTCGTCATTGCGCGAGTGGCGGAAGAGCAAAAGACGGCTTTTGCAACATATCTAATGAAGGGAGAAGCCAATTATTGGTGGGAAACGAATCAAGCGAGAGCGGGTACAGCGGTGGTAGCATGGACCAGGTTTAAGGAGTTGTTCTTTGAGAACTACTTCTCGCCGAGTATGCAATCTCGGATGGAAGTTAAGTTCTTGGAACTTAAGCAGGAGAATTTGTCTGTTTCGGAGTATGCTGCTAAATTCAACGAATTGGCGCGATTTGCACCTCATCAGGTGGATACAGAAGCAAGAAAAGCGAGAAGATTTGAGAACGGATTGAAGCCGGGAATTTACAACAAAGTAGATGTGCTGCAGATCAACACGTTTGCGGCTCTACTGGAGAAGGCATTAATTGCTGAAGGAGGAAGCGAGGCTGCATCTCGTTTTCATTAGGAGAAGAGGAAGAATACCAGTGAGGGTGGAAGCGGTGGTGGTAGTAATTCGAATAAAAGGAAGTGGAGCGAAAATACCCAATCGGGTAGCAAAGCTGAAGGGAATAGGAAAGGAGGAGGGCCGTGTGCAAATTGTGGGAAGAACCATGTTGGAGTTTGTCTTAAGAAGAAAGGAGTTTGTTACAACTGTGGTCAAGAGGGGCACATGTCGCCTAATTGTCCCAGTCCAAAGAAGATACAAGGTTGCTATGCTTGTGGATCGACTGATCATTTGGTGCAGAACTGTCCGAAAGAAGAACACAGAAAAAGAAAGTGCCAACAAGGGACCTGGTGGTGGAATCTTGGCGATTCGAGGACCTGCACAGCCAGGAAAACCAACAGCCCGTACATTTAACATAACGGCGCTAGATGCAGTTGCTACTCAGGAGGTAGTAGCAGGTAATGATTTCGTTTAGAAATTTAATTACGCGACTATTATGATTTAAATAATTCTGTGAACTGTTATCTTTTATAGATTTAAGTCACAGGTTAGAATTTGAAACACAAATTAATATTGTGTTGATAACAACGAATTGATGAAACAACTTTAAAAGATTATAGAGAATAAGAAAGCGGTGATTCCGAGGACGGAATCTTTTTAAGGAGGGGTGAATGTGATAACCCGAGATTTCGAATAATTAAAATTTTACGAATAAATTTTTTTTTAATTATTAACATTGACTGTTAATAAGGTACTGTGTATTTGTGATACGAATTTTGAAAATTAGTCAATTTGTGTATTGACTGAGAAAATAGAGTAGAGTTGTGCTTAACAACTTTAGAAACCCTAACCCTAATTTTCGGATAGGGATTCGATAGAAAATATAATTAAAATAATTGTATTGTTGATTATGTGTTTGTACGATTTGGAAATATTGATCAATAATTGATCGGATAAGGTTTAATATTATTAAACCCTAATAAGGGATTTAAAACCCTAATCTTAAATATAGAAAATTATTTGTACAATTAAAACCCTAATTGTACGCCGAGAAACCCTAATTTAAAATCTGGGATTTTCTAAACCCTAATTTTTATTAGCATGCCTAAAGTGTTTGATAAACTTAAATATGATTAGAAAACACTAAGTATATTTTTGTAAGTTAAGTTTCTATTTTAGAAACCCTAATTTTTATTTTAGAAAATTTATTAAACCCTAAATTTGCAAATTGTGGGAACTAGAATTTTTGAGACCTAAAGGGTACAAAACCTAAACCCTAGATTGTTCCAAACCCTAAACCCTAAGGGTTTCATCAAATGAGAAGATCTAGAAAAAGTGGAAATGACCATAATACCCTTTATGGGATTTTTATTTGATAACTTGCAAAATTGGCCATTACCTTTATTAGGTCACCAACTCCTTACCAACCATTGACTTTAAGACATCAAATCTCAGCAAATCCAGCAACTCAGCCAAAAATTTAAGCAACATGCATGAATCTAGAGCATTATATAAGAGTTTTAGAGAGAGAAAATCAAGAACATTTGCCATTTTGCTAGCTTACTCTCACCAACTCTCTCTCTCTCTCTCTAAACCCACGAAAACTCAGTGTTGGACCAGTCCTATAAACATCCAAAGATCAATCAATAACAGATTGGATAGCCAAAATCAAAAATCAAGCATAAAAGAGGTATAAAACCCTAATTTTGAAATCCTTCGATTTCTTGTTATTTGTTGCAATTGATTGTTCAAATATGTGTAATAAGGTGTCAATTGATGATCTGGGTTGATAAATCATGAACCCATAACATCAAAGTGCACTAATTTAAAGTTTTTCAAAATCTGTTCTTGAGACTAAAAGTCGTCTGACAAGCCAATGTCAGACGCTCTAGATCTTTGTGTGTTTATGATTCTTGATATTTTATGGTTTGGATCTGTATCTGGACATGTTTTCTTTAAACTGAAAGTGGTATCAGGGTCATTGGATTCTTAGATCAGAAGTTATTTAAGGTCAAACATCATTGACCGGCGTTGACCGAGCCGAATCTGGGTAACCCAGAAGTGCTTGAACAGCGCCTGACAACGATTTTGCAAGGCCGGATCTGACAGATTTGATTGTTGGTTAATGTTGTTTTTGTAACCAAGTTGAAGCCTGTTAGTTGTAATATAGATCCATGCTTTTAAATGTCTTAAACAACAAGCAGAACGAACAGAAAAGATGGTCAAACTAGACCATCCGTTCACGGGAATAGTTTCTGGAAAACCCAGAAAACGGGTTGAACAAGGTTTCTGTCAGAGTTTGACCGGATTGTATCTTGTAGATATGTTGTTGTTAAACTGATGTGTTGCTTTGTGAATGTTCTATGACATACGGTCTATAATGGTAAACCTTTAAATCACATAAAACACGACCTGAACATGGATTAAAATGAAGTTGAAAGTAGCAACTCGGTACTGATTAAGCCCAGAAAAACCTAGAATGGGTTTGACAGCTTCTTTGAAGCTCTAGATCTTGCCGTGTTGCTGTTGTTTGATCTAAGTGTGAGTTACATGTTGTAGTGTTACATTTTGGCTACACGATTACACTTCAAACAAGTCCAGAAACAATTTGAGCCGAGAATTATGGCCGGTCAAACAAGGCAGGTCGAGCTGCCGGCTGTCAGTGTTCTTGAGCTCAAGAACACCTACAGCGACGCTTTGTGTCGCTAAAGGCCTATAGCGACGGTTTTAATTAATTTAATTTTCAGAATTTTCGGAAATTATTAAAAAATAGAAATAAATTCTAAAAATTACCAAAAATGGTTTTAAAAATTATTTTAAATTATGAAAAATAATTTTTGACCAATTGGAATATTTTTCTTTAATATTTATAATTATTTAAATATTAAAGGTATTTAATTTATTTAATTAGTGTATTAAATAAATTAGAGAAAAATGATTTAATATTATGAAAAATCATTTTAAATAAGAATAATGTATTTAAAAATATTTTGAGTTATAAAATGTAACTTTTAATATTTTTGGAGAATTTTCATTAATAATTAAATATTAATGATATTATATTTATTTGATTATTAAATTTAAATAAATAAGTGAAAAATAAGTTTAATGATTTAAAAATCATTTTAATTGAGAATAAAGTGTTAGAAAATATTTTAAATTATAAAATATAATTTTCAATAATTTTGAAGAATTTTCATTAATAAATTAATATTAATTATATTTGATTTATTTAATTATTATATTAAATAAATAAATTAAAAATGATTTTATTTGATTTAAAAATCATTTAAAAATGAGAAAAATAATTTAAAAATATTTTAAGTTATAAATTATGACTTTTAATATTTAGATAATAATTTCATTAATATTTATATATTAATGGTGATGATTAAAAATGATTTTAATTATTTTAAAAATCATTTAAGTAGAATATTGGTGATTTAAAAATATTTTAAGTTATTGATAATAACTTTAATATTTTGGAAAGTATGTTAATAATATTTTGATATTATTATATATTAATAATAATATGATTATTTGATAATTAAATCATTTAAAAATGATTTAAGTGTTTGAAAAATTATTATAAATTATAATAATTGTTTGATAATTATTAAAAGCTTCTGAAAAATATTATTAATGATAATTGACTTATCTAAATTAATATTGAAGCTTAGAAACCGAATTTAATTGACAATCAATGTGTTAATTGTCGAATAGGGTGACCAGAACACCGAGAATGGACCGAAGTCCAACCAGACTGAATTAGTTTGACTTGTTAAGTGTTTATATAGGTTATAAACACTAATTTGACTATGTGGTAATGTGTTTAGGAAAATTTTGACTGTGAATACAGTGTTGTGTGATATAAATGTTTGTGCTAATTGTGAGACCTACATTATTGGCTATAGGTCTTTCGAAATCAGATAAGTATATTGTGTAGCTGTAATCAGCGGAAGAGGCAAGTTCCCTAACTCAACCTTGAGTTATTTCATTCGATTATTATTGGTGGATAATTATTGCTAATTATTCCACGTCCAGGGATTTATTGTTGAAATTAAATTTTCGAATTAGAAAATATATATTTGTAGAATTACTGTTGTTGGATATTCATATCTGTAGAAGTTATAATTGACATTACAGATAATTCCTGTTTATTGTCAAATTATTATGAGAAATGTCTTAGCTAATTATTCTAGCTAGACAAAAAATTTATTTGAACTTGATAGGTTAGAGAAGAGAATTCAATTATTATTGATAGGTCGATGCCAATTATTTCGGCTAGATCGAGAAGCAAATAGAATTTGAAATCCCAGTATTTCGTTGTAAAATCATAAACTTGATTCTAAGACTGAGAAGAACAACCTTTTTATAAAGGGAATATTTTATTGTTCGTGAATTTGACCTTTGCACGCGTTTTGAGTATTATGCATAATATAGGGTACAAAGAGTTGGCCGGCTTTGAGTACTTGCAGAGGGGTATGATTTAATCTTTATGGTTATCTGATACACCTGAGTATTTATCAAAGTAAATCTTTGATATCTACCCGAGAAAAATAAAGTTCAAGATCTAGTGTGATCACTTAGTATAAATCTGGAGAAATATTTCATTCGTAGAATTGATTCTAGCTTATTCACTAGAATACTGTAGAAACTTTGAAAGCGTTGTACTCTTTCATTAGTGAATTATTATGTTGTATAGAATACGAGAAAACTTGTTATTGAATAACGATTTGTTCAACTATTTCAAAGTTCCCCGAACTTTGGTTTCATTCTATCAAAATAGATAGTCTGTTGTTTTGAATCCTTATACATTTATTGTATGTATTAACTTGCGGGGCAAATTAGTTGCTCACCCTTGCTAAATAAAACTTTTTAGCTAGGGACGAAGTGGCAGGAGGTGCTGCGAAGGATAAAGGCAAAGGCGTTGTAATAAATTAGTTATGTGTAAGCATAATTATTATGTTGTATTTGTAAACCCTTTTTGTATATCCAAAGAGTATGTTTGTAAAGTTAAGGTTAGTGAACCTGGGTGATGTATTATTAGTAAACTCTGATAAAATCTTATGAAAATTACTATCTATATATATTATGGGTAGTTAAATGTTATTTATATTTGGATCGTGAACACCAAATTCGGGAGTCAGGTAACCCGGATTTGGGGGTGTCATAGAAGTACGTAGCTTTCTCAGCTTAGCTGGTTATTATCGGAGATTCGTAGAAGGGTTTTCTCGAATCACTTCTCCACTAAATCAGCTGACTCGAAAAGATACAAAATTTGGTTGGAACGAGGAATGTGAGAAGAGTTTTCAAGAACTCAAGAGGAGACTCATTTCAGCACCTGTTCTGATAATACCATCTGGCTCTGAGGGATTTGTCATCTACAGTAATGCTTCGGGAAAAGGGTTAGGATGTGTTCTCATGCAACATGGGAAAGTCATAGCCTATGCCTCTCGATAACTCAAAGAATATGAGAGGAAATTATCCTACTCATGATCTAGGGTTGGCAGCAGCCGTTTTTGCACTAAAGATTTGGAGACATTACTTGTATGAGGAGAAATTGAGATCTTTACGGATCATAAAAGCCCTAAATATTTCTTTACTCAAAAGGAACTCAACATGTGACAATGACGTTGGCTTGAACTATTGAAAGATTATGATCTTACCATCTAATACCATCCTAAAAAAGCTGAACATGGTAGCTGATGCATTGAGTAGAAGATCATATGCGGGTACGAGTGCGATATTGACAACGAAAAGGCCCATTTTGTGTGACTTGCAAAGGATGGAGATAGAGTTAAAGACTCCAGGGACCAATGTGATGATGGCGAATATACGAGTAGAACTGACTTTAATTGATAAAGTTAAAGCTGCTCAAGCTACAGACCTGGAGCTGATGTGTATGATGAAGAAAGTGCAAGAAGGTGCTATGCCGGAAGCAAGAATCAATGAAGAAGGAATACTTCGAGTCAACTCCATACTTTGTGTTCATAACAACCTTGATTTAAAGTATAGAATCATGATGGAGGCGTACAACACACCGTTTGCAATCCATCCTGGGAGTACCAAAATGTATCGTGATCTTCGTCATACATTTTGGTGGAGCAATATGAAGAGAGAGATAGTGTTGTTTATCTCAAGGTATATAACTTGACAACGAGTCAAGGAGGAGCATCAAGTGCCAAAAGGTCCATTGCAACCACTTGAAATTTCAGAATGGAAGTTGGAGCACATTACCATGGATTTCGTTACTGGTCTTCCCAAGGTTTCTCAAGGCATAGAGGCGATTTGGGTCATTGTTGATAGATTGACTAAGTCTGTTCATTTCTTACCGATACGAGAAACTTATTCACTTGAACGTCTTGCTAGTATGTATATAAACGATATTGTAAGATTGCATGGTATGCCAGTATCCATAGTTTCTGATCGAGATCCAATATTCACTTCAAGATTTTGGGTTAGTTTGCAAAAAGCTATGGGCACGGATTTACGATTTAGTTTGGCATATCATCCTCAGACGGACGGACAATCAGAGAGGACTATTCAAACTCTTGAAGATTTATTAAGACTTTGTGTCCTTGACTTCAAGTGAAGTTGGGACAAGTTCTTACCGTTGGTGAAGTTTTCATACAACAAAAGTTATCAAACAAGTATTGGCATGGCTCCATTCGAAGCGTTGTATGGAAGAAAGTGTCGTTCTCCAGTATGCTGGGATGAGGTGGGTGAAGCAACGTTGCTGGGACCGGAGTTGGTACGTATAACTACGGAAAAGATTTAAATGATCCGATAACGTATAAAAACCTCACAAGATCGACAAAAGAGTTATGTTGATCTTCATCGAAAGGACGTGGAATTCGATATTGGAGATCATGTATTGTTACGTGTTGCTCAATGGAAAGGAGTTACGAGATTTGGAAAGTGTGGAAAGCTCAGTCCTCGATTCATTGGCCCGTTTTTAATCCTCGAACGAGTAGGAACTGTGGCCTATAGACTCGCTGTACCGCCAAGTATGTCTCATGTTCATAATGTTTTTCACATATCTATGTTACGTAAATATGTGAAAGACCCGAGCCACATTATTGAGTTAGAACCGGACGAAATAGCAAAAGATTTAAAATATGAGGAGGTTCATGTTAAATTAAAATCTTGGATAAAAAGGAGTATATTCTACGCTCCAAGGTTATACCTCAAGTCAAAGTTTTGTGGAGGAACTACGATGTTGAGGAAATGACCTGGGAGTTAGAATCTAAAATGAAATCAAGGTATCCTTACCTCTTCGACATACCAGGTACGTACCCTAATTTCAAGGGCGAAATTTCATAAGAAGGGGATGTTGTAAGACCCCAACTTTTTTTAATAAAGTTGATTTTTCTATAAATATCATTTTTGAATATTATGGAATGAATTTGATATAATGTTATAGTTGTGGGTAATATTTATAAATTTTGCTAAGTATGCAAGTTGTTATAAAATATTCGATTGGTTGGGGAATATTCTTTTTATCGGGAATATTCGTACAATGGCACAATCATTGTTGGACCCCACAACGGAATTATTGTCGGATTGAGAAAACGACAAAAATATTTTATAAATAACGACGGAGGTGTTATTGTTAAACCTGTTGAACTACCCGGTAGTAAAAGTATAGTAATACGCGTGGTTGCATAGTAGCACACGGTATTGATTATTGATGCTTACGTGAGAAGTCACTCAGTTATACTCAATTATTGCTACAGTAATTGTTGCATCATATCTCTCATATTATTGATTCGATTATTGTCACAGTATCATCTGCATTATATGTTATATTATTAAATCAATAATTGAGACGACAAAGTTATTCATATTATTAAATTATAATATTTACAGTATCTAGAAGTTCTGTCAAGGAAAGGTTTGGTCACCTAATTGAGCGTCAATTGGGAGAAATCCTTATTGGAAAGCCCCCTCTTTCCTGGGAACAACCTGATTGATAAATATTGTGAGTTATAATATTAATGATGAATAAGTTCGTTTTGATTAAAGATGAATTTGATAGTTTAATCGTGTTGGGATTATTTGTGTTAGTAGAAATCGATATCTATTCCGATGATAATTGATGTATGGAGGTTATATTGTTCAATCGGGTATTCGGGGAACTTTTTGTGTCAGAATACTATTCACGAGTTACTATTTATGAGTTACTATTCACGAGTTACTATTCACGAGTTACTTTTCATGAGTTACTATTCACGAGTTATTATTCACGAGCACCCAGTTACTATTCACTCTAGTATTATGCATTCGGGTATTTGGGTACAATATTATTCCATGAAGAGATGTGCTAATTTTTCAGACCATTGGTTGAAGTTATAATAGTGAATCAATATGGACCGCTGGTGGAAAGTTATAATAGTGAATCAATATGGATCGCTTGTTTAAAGTTTTAATAGTAAATCAGTATGGACCGTTGCTTTAAGTTTTAATAGTAAATCAATCTAAACCGTCCGTTTAAAAGTAAATCAATCTGGACCATTCAGGAATTAGTTACTATTCAATCCATTCTTCTATAAATAGAAGCTAATTCCTTCATTATTTCTTATGAATTCACTGAAACTCTAGAGAGGAAGAAGAAGAGTATTCTGCTACTTCACTACTTCGATATCCAGTGTCTTTTACGATAAGGGGTGTTATTCTTTCTTATTCATCAAGAGAACTTCTATTATTCCATTCTTTATTATTCTGTTAGAATAACCTGTATACACGGCATACCCTATACTTGGTGAAATCCTTATGTTATTCCATTCTTTATTATTCTGTTGGAATATCCTGTCTGTACGTTTTACGCCAGACCTAGTTCCGTCTTTATTATTCTGTTGGAATAACCTATATACGCGGACACCCCCTATACTTGGTGAAATCCTTACGTTATTCCATTCTTTATTATTCAATTGGAATATCCTGTCTGTGCGTTTTACACTTGACCTAGTATCGTATTTATTATTCTGTTCGAATAACCTGTCTGTGCTATCTATTACATGTCTGGTGATTTCTTTTGTTATTCCATTCCTTATTATACTCAGTTGGTTAAAGTTTTGACTTCTATACTCCATGAAATTAGTGGAATATCATTGATATTTGCGCTTCATCCAGTATCTTTTCATGGAAATATTCTTCTGAGCATTCTTGAATTTTACTCTATAAAGAAGTATCATGTTGACAATTTGGACGTTATTAGTTCCTGGATAAACTAATTCTTGAACTTGTTTTATTGAATTCTTATATCATTGCCATCATCCTCGTGTTTATATTTTTTTAAAGTCATCTGTGTCCTGTAGTGCATAGATGGACTTGGTATGATTATGACCAGGGATTATTCGGTATAATCATGACCATAATGTTACAAATGATGTGGTAAAAGTTCTCATTGGCTCGTAGTGCATTGATAGACAGTTATTGGCATGATCATGACCATAGATGAATTCACGAATATCCTTGGCCCGTAGTGCATGGATAATTTGTGGTCGTGACCCTAATGAATATCCTTGACCGTAGTGCATGGATGATGTGGATTATTTATTAAGCTGAGTCTCAGCGATAAAAGTGATGAAAAAATTTTTAAATCATAAAAGAGTGTAGATTCTATTCTCTACTTGACTCTTTTAATGGATTGCTTATTCCGCTGCAATTAAACTTGTTTTCTATTGTATTTTATCAGTTTAACATTGTTGAAAGCTAATGATAATTTATCCTGCATTATCTTAGTCATAATATTTCTTATTGGGCTAGTTGAGCTCACCCTTTCTTTCACTGTTCTCTTCAGGAAATGAGAACGTAGCAGGGACCAGTCGGGGGACAGAGTGATGGTCCAGATGATAGCATTAGTAGTCCTCACTATTCTATGAAATAGTGTGATAATAATTGTAATGTGGACTTATTCTGAGAGTGGATATTGTCTAGAAGACAATATTTATATTAAAACTCACAACTTTTGTTGTATATTTAAGATTGTATTTGTATTCTGTACCATGTATCTGGCGACCCAAGATGGGTGATGTATACCTATTTTGGGGGGTCACATCCAAAGCCATCTGTAAAACTTGCCGATGGTAAGGCAGCAAATGTAATTCTTTGGTTAGATAGATTCTTGTTAATTGTCTGATTACCCATTCGGAATCCCGAAAGACAGTTAACCGCCTGACGCCCATTGAACGGGTAATTTTTAGCCCCATGATACAACCTTCATACTCAATTGTGTTATTGGTGCTAACAAACTATAATTTAACAGCGACGGGATACTGCTCCCCCGTACCGGATATTAGAACTGCTCCAGCTCCAGAGCCTTCTGCGTTAGTAGCTCCATCAAAATATATTTTCAACGTACGATATGTGTCGTAATGATGTTGCAGCTGAACTGTCATTACCCCCTCATCGGGGAAGTATGTTTCCTCGGGTTTTTAGTCCCCTACGGGTTCGGCTACCAATTGATCCGTAATTACTTGACCTTTGACAGACTTTTGCATCACGCAGACGATATCAAACTGCTGTAGGATCAACTGCCATCTGGACAGTCGACAATTTAGTATGGGCTTACTGAACACATACTTGAGAGGATCCACGCGGGATATGAGATGGGTTGTATGACAATGGAGGTAATGTTGTAACCTCATGGAAGCCTATGGTAAAGCACAACAAGTCTTCTCAATCAGAGTGTACTTGTGTTCACTGATGCTGAATCTTTTCCTAAGGTAATAGATAGCTCGTTCTTGGCCTCTATCATCTTTTTGTCCCAGCATACAGCCCATGGCATTGTCATTTATGGACAGGTACATGAACAAGGGAACATCATCCCTGGGAGGTACTAAAATAGGATAAATAAATCTGCTAATGAAGTTGATTCTTCCCAAAAATCCCCGTATTTCCTTTTTTGTCTAAGGAATGGGCATTTCCTTGATGGCCTGGATTTTGGTAGGATCCAGTTCAATCCCTTTGTGGCTGACTAGGAATCCTAGCAGCTTGCCTGACTTAACACCAAATGCGCACTTGGCTGGATTCAACTTCAAGTTGTACTTACGCAACCTGTTAAAAAGCTTTTTGAGATGGTCTAAGTAGTCCTCCTTCTTTCGGGATTTGACAATGATGTCATACACGTAGATTTATATCTCCTTATGCATTAAATCGTGGAAAAGAGCCATCATAGCTCGCTGATAGGTTGCCCAGGCATTGATGAGGCCGAATGACAATCGTATGTAGCAAAAGGTTCCCCAAGGCGTGATGAAAGCAGTTTTCTCACGATCTTTCTCAGCGACCATAATTTGATGGAACCCGGCAAAGTAATCAGCAAAGGAATGCATGCCATATTGAGCAATATTGTCAATAAGAATGTGGATAAATGGCACGAGAAAGATATGTTTAAGGCAAGCTTTGTTCAAATATTGGTAATCCACATAGACTCGCACCTTTCCTCCTGGTTTAGGTACGGGAACAATGTTAGATATCCACTTTGGATATGTAGACACCATGATAATGCCAGCTTGAAATTGTTTTACAATTTCTTCTTTAACCTTTAAACTCCACTCAGGTTTCAATCGTCTGAGCTTTTGCCTAACTGGCTTGAATCCTTCTTTAATGGGAAGGCAATGAAGAACAATGTCAGTGGACAAACCCACCATGTCTTCATGAGACCATGCAAACACATCCTGTAATTGGGTTAATAGTGCAACCATGTCATTCCGCTGATTTGTGGTAAGGTCTGAACCAATCTAGATTAGCTTAGGGTTGTCTAAGGTTCCAAGATTAAAAGAAGTGGTTTGATCAAGATTGGGTTTGGGTTTTTCTGCGACCCATTCCTTAATCTCCTGAGGTGTCTCAATGTCCTCTTGTATATCCATCAAGTCTGAGTCCAACTTTGCATCAAAGTTACAGCCCTTGTGGAGAGAAGGCACCTCATCAGCAAGTACATGCACATCTAAATTCAGAGTCCTGAAACAAAATATGCTTTCACTTAATATATGCAACTGTTCGATCATACAAAAGTGTTAGCATGTACTTGATAAAATAACTGCTAGTACTGTAAAGGAAAGAAAGCAATTAAAGTTATCTATAGGGCATAAGGATTTTTCTGCCCATTTTACCCTTGTCGACCAAAGCATGGAGTGCTACTCTAATTGTCGAGGGCAAAGTCCTGATGGACTGTAGTGATGGAAGGATCATCATTATCCTCCTTCTCTTGAATGATAACCATGCCATCCGGGAAATCATCGTCTGGGGTGTATCTATTTGTATGTTCATCATGAACAATGACGTGTATGCCTGCAATCATCAAGGCAATGTCATGTTTACATTTCCATTCCTTTTCTTCCACTTCGGTATCAGGAATTAGCACCTCTTTCACTTTGATTGGTAATGGTTTAGGAAACAGCATGGCCACAACATGGGCTGGCACCTTTACTGGAGACTGCATTAGCTCATGGGGTAAAGGTATAGAAAATCGCTATGCGGCGGAAGCTTGAGGAACCTGTTTGTGCTTATGAGGATTCCTGTGATTAGAACTGGCAGAATAGCCTAGTCCGGCTGTTCCAATTTGGCTGGACACTTCGATTGGGTGCTTAATACCCTGCTTATTTTTACCAAGCCCTTGTCCAGGTTGATAACCCAATGACATCATTTCTTGAGTGGCCGACATAACCTCGACAGAAATCTTGGGTATTGGAAGTGGCGCTCCAATAGAATGGTATTGCGTGGTATTCACTTCCAGAGTATGAAAACTGGCTGGTTCAACTTCTGAATTAAAGCTGATGATTGGTAGATTTCCTTGTTCAGGACATTATGGCTCAGCGTTGACAGCGACTATACTGTTATTGATAATGTATTTGAGTTATTGATGTAACGTGGAGGGAACGGCTCCAGCCATGTGTATCCATGGTCTCCCCAATAGCAGGTTGTATCCTGAATCTATCTTGAGGACGTGGAAAGATACATTGAATGTATTTGGACCAATCTCAATTGGCAATTCAATCTTTTCGATGGAATTTCGTCGGGATCCATCAAAAGGTCTAATAATCGTATGGCTGCTTTGGATCCGCTTAAGATTGACATTAATCTTTACCAAGGTGGCATAAGGAAAGATATTTAGAGATGAGCCTCCATCTATCAGAACTCAAGCTAGCATGTACCCGAAAGACAAAACTGTAATATGCAATGGCTTGCAATGGCCGGTCCCTTCGAGCGGTATATCATCATCAGTTGAAAGATATCACATTGTTGTTGAAAATGTGATCAACCAAATGTTGAAATTTTTCCACATCCACTGATTTTGGCAAGTAGGCTTGTTCCAAAACCTTCAGTAAGGTCTTCTGATGATCCTCAAAAGAGAAAACCAAGTCCAGTATAGATATCTGGTGTGGAGCTTCTCGCAAGCTTAAAACCACTTTGGCTTCATTATGACCCATAATGCGGAGGAATTTTTCAATCTTCTCCATGGGAATCTTTCCCTTTGCTTCGCAATTAGGTTTCATAACCCGTTGAGGAAGATATAGTGGATTTTCCTTCAACACTGTAGCAGTAGTATGAGACGTGGATCCTTCAGCTTCTCCATAATTCCATGGAACTTTGTGTAAGCTGACAACAGTATATTATAGTCTGAAAGGTAAAGAAATTGGTTCTGGTGCGGCCACTTTCAAAGGATTGACAGTTCCTTTGAGTTGAATTGGCTGTATGGGAAAAACTTTGACAGTCTCATCATCCACTTCGGATATAATTGCTACTGATCCCTTCTATTTGGTAGGACATGCATTCCCACCCTTAAGTTGCACAGTGTAATCATCTACTATTTGCAGGACACCGCTATCAATAAGATTCTGAATGAGATGGTGTAGTGCCCAGCATTCTTTTGTGTTGTGATCACGAGAATGTGAATGATATTGACACACTTCATTAGAATTAAAACGTCCTGAGCGGGGATTGATTGGAGGGAGAAGGAAAGTAATTCTTCCTTCATTGATCAACATCTGCAGTATCTCCTCCATAGATTGGCCCAAATAGGTAAATTCCCTCTGATTGGCAAAATTCCGACGGGCTTTAGCATTTGCTCTCTTCGCAACCTTATCCTCCATAGCTTTTCTTTTTGAAGGTGGTGAGGAGGCATTCATAACAAAAGGAAGGAGATAGGCATGCTCTTGCCTGATTAATTGGCGTGTGACTTGATGATGGTGAGTCACCAGTTCTGCCAGTTGCTCAATTTGTTTGCAAAGAGCTTTCATCTTTTGTTCCATTATAAATTGGAACTTTGCATAATCCCATCTGTCAACACCGTCTTTGATGGTTTGGGATGACTCGCCATTAGAATTGGAACCCTGTCCAGTGCTCCAACTGATCATGTTGACCTCTTCTTCTTTGTGTTAAAGAGGAGGGTTGTCTTTCACGTGAGGTTGATCTGGTTTGGTGAACATGATCTCACCGTTATCTATTAAATCTTGGATCTTGTGTTTCAAGGCCCAACAATCTTGAGTATCATGTCCAGGTGCTCCGACATGATAAGTATACTTCCGAGTAGCATTAAAACCCCTCCCATTACGGCTGGTGGAAGAAGATGTGTAATTTTCTTTTGAGCAGTCAGAAGAGCAACAATATTCTCGAGCGAGTACCCTAAGGGTGTGAACATTCGAGGACGCTTTGCATCTCCACCTTTAGGTAATGGAGGATTTGAAGATTGTGATTGAAAAGGGGAGTAGTTTCTCCTCTGCATAGGCATGCTTTGATTGCCTTTTTGACCTTGTAGTATCAAGGAAACATCCTCCTCTTTCTTTTTATGGACTCTTCGGGGGTTATTTCCATAAGATCCGGACTGGATGTGCCCAGCAACAGCTTTAAGAGTGGCTAGGTCTTGAATTTTACCAGACTTCAATCCCATTTCAGCCATCTCTCCGTGCTTGATCATTTTAGAGAATGGTTTGCCAATACCAGCTAAGACTCTCTCATAGAAAGGAGTTTCCTGTACATCTATGAACGTTGTGATGCCCCCAAATCCGGGTATCTTCCAACCCGACAGATGGTGCTACACGGTACTCATAACTGTACATCTATTCTATTGAAATGACATCAAAATGTGTGTATCAACGACATTCTTATTACATTAATAATATTACATCCCGTTCCCAGGTTCTATAACCATTACATTCTTTGTTCATCATTCTATAAAATATACAACTTACTAGTTTATTACAAGGTAAACTAATCGTTCAGCTTCGTCTTGCCTCTATCCTTGTCAGATCCCTCGGTTCGTTCGGTCCTAGCTGGATTCATATGGTTCAAGCAAGAGTGAGCATAACAAGCTCAACAAGTACAACAATTTCTTTTTAAACAACATGCTTGAAACATTGGAATTGTATATCTTCAATAACTGGATAATAGTTATGAAGTACTACCAATAATTCAAAATAACACTTCTTTTTCTTCAAAACATTTTACAATAACAATATTCAGTAAAACATCAATCCTGGCTCAAAACCATGAGTAATGCATAATTTCTTTGAAAAGGACAACCCGACACTAAGTCCGTAAGTTCGATATATCTTATGAGCTTTTCTGGGTGATCAGCCCATAGTACTCTATATTGATCAACATTACATCCTGTTAAATGTATGTACGTTTATGTTTTGTCAACCTCGCGTGCCCATAGAATAATCGATGAAAAATACATTTGTTTATTCATACTCAGGCTTACCTTGAATCCGTACCAAATAATTGGCGTAGGATATCGTTAACAATTCTATATTAAAAGACTTGTAACTAAATCAATCAATTCTTCAAGATTAGTCTAGCCGAGATAAAACTGGCATCGACCCTTTAGTAAAACACTTCATGCTTCTTATTGAGTAGAAGATCGTATGAGTTTACGATTGTAACGTTGTTAACACAAAGACCCATTTCATATGACTTGCAAATGATAAAGATACAGTTAAAGACTCTAAGGACCCACGTGACGATGTCAAATAATACGAGTAGAATCGACGTTAACTGATAAAGTTAAAACCGCTCAAGCTACACACCCGAAGAAGATGAATGTGAAGAAGAAGGTTCAAGAGGGCGTTATTCTAGAAGCAAGAATCGACGAAGAGAGTAAATCTCAACCCTCGATTTATTTGGGCCATTCAAAATCCTAGATCGAGTAAGAACTGTGGCCTATAGACTCGCTTTACCGCCAATATGTCGCGTGTTCATAATGTTTTTCACGTATTGATGTTACGTAAATATGTGGAAGACCCGAACTACATTATTGAATTAGAACCGGATGAGATAGTGGAAGATTTAACGTATAAAGAGGTACCTGTTAAAATGTTGGATAAGAATGAATATATTCTACGCTCAAAAGGTTATACCTCAAGAGTTAGAATCTTATAAGGTATAATCATCTCTTCGACATATCAGGTACGTACATAAATTTTGAGGGCAAAATTTCATAAGGACGGGAGATTGTAAGACCCTGAATTTTATAAAATAAAAGTATTCAATTTTCTTATAATTATTATTTTATTTAGTAAATGGTTAAATTGAGAAAGTGATAAAGTTAAGGGTGATATGTGAAATTTTTTCAAAGTAAGCAAGTTAATATAAAATATTCGTTGTGTCGAGGAATATTCGATTGGTCGGGGAATATTTGTTTTAACAGGGAATATTCGTACGACGACACAATCATTGGTGGACCCCACAATGGATGTATTGTCGTAGTTAGAAAATGATAAAAATATTTTTTTTATAAAAATAGCGGTAAAAGTTTTACCTTTTAAACTGTTGAACTACCCGGTAGTAAAAGTACAGTAATACGTGTGGTTGCGTAGTAGCACACGGTATTGATTATTGATGCTTACTTGAGAAGTCACTCAGTTATACTCAATTATTGATACAATAATTGATGCATAATATCTCTCATATTATTTATTCAATTACTGTCATAGTATCATCTGCGTAATAGTTATTCATATTATTATTTATATTATTGACGATGTGTAGAAAGTTATATCGAGGAGAGGTTTGGTCACCTAATTGCGCGCCAATAGGGAGAAATCCTTATCGGAAAGCCCCCTCTTTCCAGGGAATGATCTGATTGTTAAATATTGTGAGTTATAATATTTATGATAAATAAATTCGTGTTGATTAAAGATGAAATTGATATTTCTCTTGTGTTAGGATTATTAGTGTTAGTGGAAATCGACATCTATTCCGATAATAATTGATGTCTGGGGGTTATATTGACCAATCGGGTAATTAATCAGATAAATGAGCAATTAATTGATATTAATTCACATGCTTATAACTATTTATTCACATGTGTGTACTATTGATTCACATGAATGTACTATTAGGGGAGGTGGTGCAAGATTGATAATACTTGCATGACTAAATTAAAAATGGAGGTATAGATGAAGCTACTATACTGTAATTATTTTTTTCACATGTATAGAACTATTGAGTCACATGATTGTACTATTGATTCACATGATGTACTATTAGGGGAGGTCGTACAAGTTTGATAATACTTGTAGGACTAAATTAAAAATAAAGAAAAAGATGAAGATATTATACTGTAATATTTTGAGCCCCAAAACGTGCAATTATTGAAACTTTATTTTCATATAAATAGAAGCTCATTCTTCTTCCATTCTCACCAATTCACTAAGACTCACAAGAGCAATTATAGAGAGAGAAGCTGTAGAGAGAAAGAAGAAGAGAAGTCTGTTACCTCACTATTCCTGTAATATCCCGAGTGTTTATGAGTTGAGTATATGATAACGATTCTTAGAAAAGGAAATGAATGGGTAAAAGAATATATAATACTCAAAATATAATTGAGTTCAAGGGAAAGTTATGAAATAAAACTTACAATAATTTATTATCAAGAATGGTGGGAGTAGACCAAATGGGATGCAAACAGGGATAACTCCGCAAATTTAGCCTCGTATTGTGACACGGTCATATTGTTTTGCTCCAACTTCATGAATTCCACCTCTTTCATGTGACGAATACTTTTCGGAAAGTACTTGTCGTTGAACAACTCTTGGAACTTCTCCCAAGACATCTTGAGTGTGTCAGGCTGGGTACGCTTTACAGATTCCCACCAATAATCTGCCTCTTCACACAACATAAAGGTGGCGAAGGGAACCTTTTGCTCCTCTGAGCATTCCAAGACATCAAATATCTTGGTAATCTGTTTTATCCACGTCTCCGCCTTAAGTGGTTCTGGCTTTCCCAAAAACTCCAGCAGTCCCAGCTCCTTAAACTGCTTAGCAGTGACCAGCCATGGGTTTCCATTGTTTCCACCTGTATTATGAATAGGAGTCTCTCTCATTTGGTGTTGCATGAATTCTAAAAAGTTCCTAAACATACCATAATTCGTCATTTGGTCGGTGTTGTTGTTTACAGGAGGATTATTGCCTTCCTGATGCACATTATCCTGGGTATTGATCATTAGTGACTCAACGGTCTCATGTGCTTCATTGCTTATCTCAGCATTTTTAGAAGTCATTCTCAAACACTATCATATATAAGGGTTAATTGACATGCCACATATTATCCCTATACTCTGACCGACCAATTAAATAACAAATAAACTTAAGTAGGTTATATTAGCGAAGGAATTCCCCGTCTCTCCCCTCCTAGGCCTTGTCTCACATCTCACCCAGGCATCATATCCCTAAGCTCTGATACCAACTGTGACGCTCCCAAAATTGGTATACATCACCCATCTTGAGTCACCAAAAAAACATGGTACAAAATTTAAATACAACTTAATTATACAACAGTCGTGTAAAATACGACAAAACATAATCTAAGAGTTTTAATAAGAATATTGTCATCTAGACAATATCCACACTCAATGGAGTCCTCACTACATTTATTGTCACACTATTTAATAGACTAGTGAGCACTACTAATGCTATCATCTAGACCATCACTCCGTTCCCCGACTAGTCCCGGCTACGTTCTCATTTCTTGAAGAGAACAATGAAAGCAAAATGGTGAGCTTAACTAGCCCAGTAAGAAATATTATGACTAAGATAATGCAGAATAAATTATTCTTAGCCTTCAACAGTATAACAACTGATAGAATACAATAGACAATAAGTTTTAGATCAACAACTGCAGCGGAATAAGAAATCCATTAGAAGAGTCAAGTAGAGCATAAAATCTACTATCTTCTATGATTTAAAAAGTTTTTCAACAACTTTATCGCTGAGACTCAGCTTAATAAATAAAATCGAATCATCCCTGCACCACGGCCAAGGATATTCATGTAATCATCAATGGTTATGATTATACCGAATAATCCCTGGTCATAATCATACCAACAACTGTCCATCAATGAACTACAGGCCAACGAGGACTTTTACCATATCATTTGTTACATTACAGTTATGATTATACCGAATAATCCCTAGTTATAATCATACCAAGTCCATCTATGCACGTAAGCTAAAGATGACTTTCATCACAATATAAGCATGAGGATGATGACAATATAAGAATGAGAATTGTATCATTGTCATCATCCTCATGCTTATATTGTGATGAAAGTTATCTTTGGCTTACGTGCATAGATGGACTGTTGATTGGTATGATTATAACCAGGGATCATGCAGTATAATCATGACCCGTAATGTTATAAAGGATGTGGTAATAGTCCTCATTGGCACGTAGTGCATTGATGTACAGTTGTTGGTGTGATTATGACCATGGATTATTCAGTATAATCATGACCATTGATTACTACATGAATATCCTTGGCCCGTAGTGCATGGATGATTCGATGATGTGGTTTATTTATTAAGCTGAGTCTCAGCGTTAAAGTTGATGAAAAACTTTTTAAATCATAGAAGATAGTAGATATCATGCTCTACTTGACTCTTCTAATGGATTGCTTATTCCGCTGCAGTTGTTGATCTAAAATTTATTGTCTATTGTATTCTATCAGTTTTTATACTATTGAAGGCTAAGGATAATTTATTCTGCATTATCTTAGTCATAATATTTCTTACTGGTCTAGTTGAGCTCACCCTTTTGCTTTCATTGTTCTCTTCAGGAAATGAGAACGTAGTCGGGACTAGTCGGGGAACGGAGTGATGGTCCGAGATGGTGTCATAGTAGTCCTCACTATTCTATGAAATAGTGTAATAATAATTGTAATGCGGACTCCATTTGAGTTTGGATATTGTCTAGAAAACAATATTCGTGTAAAAACTCTCAGCTCATGTTGTATAATTAAGTTTGTTTTTGTATTTTATACCATGTATCTGGTGACTCAATATGGGTGATGTATACCTATTTTGGGGGCGTCACAATTGTGCTAGAAACGATCCGGGCGACAACCACCTCACGCAAGCATGTCGTGGAGTCCATCACCGTGTATCTTAAATAAATCCAGACATTTCAAATTCCCATCATGCAATCCGGACCATTAATTTCAAAATCAGTTTACCAAATTACCTTTTTACCCTAAATTCCAAAATTCTATAAATAGGAAGCTTTTCATTCATTTTCATTTACCAATTTACAAATCAGAAAAGCTTACTCTCCTTGCCTACATTCTGTCAAATAAAGTTTTACTCTCTCTTCTAAGCAAAGTTCAAATCTACCAAGAAGAGAAAAATTGGTCAAAGTATTTTAGATAAATTATTAATTTATTACTTCTTATATTATTTCATACTTGTTTATATATAGATATTCAAATATAAATTCTTATAGACATCTCTATATATCTATATTTCATCTATCAATATCAAGTAAAAAGTCAGTACATAGATACCGTTATAATTTGGAAGTAATTTCTCTGAAATGCTATGAACGGTCTTTACAACTTTAAGTGGCTTTTTATTGATATAGATACATTACATAAATATTACATAATATTTATATAATTATCAGATTGTGAAACAAATAATTTAGTCAGTACTTAGATACCAATATTCAGAGATATTTCTTAACAAAGAATATTATCTTAACGGTCTTTGAAATCCTAAGTGGCCAAATTTTCACATCGTAGATCAAATATACACAAAAATATATATCTTTAAGTGAAACGAATTAATTTGATATATCAAGTATTATTTAATTGATTAATCTATTATACTTGATAACTGTCATCACAAGTATTTTATACACAAACATACTTTTTTTATAAATTACTTGTTGTATTATATAAGTGATTTAAACTGTTATCCAAACTCATATTTATATTTGTTTAAATCATAGAAACACGCTCTTTATTTATAAGGAAAAATCATTTCTAATCTGTTTAAACTATAGTAACACATTCATTATTAAAAAAATATTTATAAAATTGTATCAATTTACATATATGCTTACACAGAAGCATATCACATAAAAGTCTTGAACTTGTATAAATCTGTACTAAACTTTATCTACTTACTTTAGAAGCAAAGTCAAACAATTTATTATAAAAAGGAAAAGGTATAGCTAGTTTATTTTATGTACCTGTGAGAAAGACAAGTAATTCTTTGACCAAAATCAGAGTCTTAGAGAGGTCAGCTGGGAGTTGGGTCTTTAGTGTACTTGTGAGATAAGGAAGAAACTGTTGTTTCAAGACCAGATCATAGAATAGTTTTGAACTCAAAAGGAAGGTACAACTAAGCTTGAGGAAGGAGCTTGGACTTCGCTGTCCGAGATAGTTAGTTGTGGATAGTTGTAAGTTTATATATAAAATTTTATAAAGGCTTCTCTGCCTATTGAGGGAGTATTTATTACTGTGAGTAATAAGATCTTAAGTCCTGGAGAGGACCTTGATACTAGACGTAGCAATAAACCAAAGTTGTATGTTGTGAACCAAATAAATCTTTGTGCATTGTGTGATTGACTTTTAATAACTTGCTTCTTAATTTCTTACACTGCAAATTAATATACTAAAAATTCAAAAAGGCCAAAGATAATTTTTAAACGGTGATAATCTATTCAAGCCCCTTTCTAGATTATTGTTTGACTCTCAACTGATATTAAATCGGTGCTCTTTAACTTGTTTCTGTAACGATCGGGAATTTTTATATTTAATTTAAAATATTTATTGAGTTAAATAAATATTTTAATTGATGTGTTTATTGATTAAACAAATATTTGATTGATTTATTTATTTATTAAATAATTCATGAATTGTGGTGGACTAATTAAGTGTAATAATTAATTTGATGTTTGGTAATTTTGTGGTTTGAAATTTTAATTTAATGAGTTAATTAAATAAAAT
Organism: Panax japonicus; assembly: GCA_020205505.1. Taxonomy (NCBI): domain Eukaryota; kingdom Viridiplantae; phylum Streptophyta; class Magnoliopsida; order Apiales; family Araliaceae; genus Panax; species Panax japonicus. The sequence goes on from CM035114.1 coordinate 48,282,871, forward strand.
GAATTTGTTACTAATAATCATATTATATAATGGCAATGTTCTAATTTAATTTAATAATTAAATTAGAGAGTTGGTAATGATGAAATGAATTGTTAATAATTATAATGTATTTTAATTTAATAATTAAATTAGAGATTTACTAAAATTGTTAAATAAAATATAATTATGTAGCAATTTGATTTAATATTAAATTTAATTTAATTGAGTTTAATTAAATAAAGCGTGTCAAATAAAACTATATAGTAAATGACTCATTAAAATAAATTAAAAAAGGAGGTTTAAATTGGTTTTGCCAAACAAAGCCTTATGGCTTTTGAAATTTTAACTGATAAAATTATTTTGAAATTTTTAACTGATAACTTATGTTTAAATTTTGTAACTAATAGAAATTGAATTATATGCATTATGTCTGTCAATTTTATTTTCACGAATAAGTGTCCATCTTATTTGGCTTATACATAAACTAAGAATAAGATAATACAGAGAAGAAGAGAGTTTGAGAAAAGAGGGAAGTATTGAGAGAAGTTCTGTGAATCATGAAGAACATAGGGGATTATCCAAGAAATTATTTTTCATCTAACAAGGTTTAAACAAGGAATTAAAGATATATAATTTGGTTTATACTCTTAGTTGTGTGTTCTTGAGTTTTCATGAATAGTTAATTTTAATTTTCTATAATTGGTTAATTGTTGAGGTAGTGGATTATATATGTTAATTGGTAGTTTATAATCTGTTATATGTGGTTTGTAAATGTATTTGGAGGTATTTAATTCATGAAATCATGTTTTTATAAAAGAAAGTTGAGTTTTGTTATAATATATACGAAAAGGCTAATTTTAGAGTTAAAAATGTTGAATTGATCATACTAGAACCTGCAAATTAAAAGTGGTTGTTGTTAATACATTAAGAAACGAAAAGAATGCACTTTGAATGAACTGATTTGGTTAAGAAATGAAGTCATGGTGATTGAATTCGCTAAACACGTCAAATTTTGAGTTTGAAGCATGAACATGGTTTTAATTCTTTTAGTTTGATTATTTTGTTGTTTTAAATCAGTGTATGCATGTTGGGTAATGTGACACCCCCAAAATAGGTATACACAACCTATTCTGAGTCGCCAAATACATGATACAGAATTTAAATACAAACTTAATTTATACAACTGTCGTGCAAAATACGACAACACAATAGCTGAGTTTCAATACAAATATTATCTCGTAAACAATATCCAAACTCAAATAAAGTCCATATTATAATTATTTTCATACTATTTCATAAAATAGTGAGGACTACTATAGCCACCATCTTGGACCATTACTCCATTCTCCGACTAGTCTCAGTTATATTCTCATTTCCTGAAGAGAACAATGAAAGAAAAGGGTGAGCTCAACTAGCCCAGTAAAGAATATTATGACTAAGATAATGTAGAATAAATTATCATTTGCCTTCAACAGTGTAAAAACTGATAGAATACAATAGAGAACAAGTTTAACTGCAGTGGAATAAGCAATCCATTAGAAGAGTCAAGTAGAGTTCTATGATTTAAAAGTTCATCATCAATATTTTATCTCTGCAACACAATTCAATAAATAATCCACATTATCGAATTATCCATGCACTACGGGCCAAGGATATTCATTAGTATCACATCCATGAATTATCTGTGCACTACGAGCCAAGGATATTTGTTAGTATCACATCCATGAATTATCTATGCACTACGGGCCAAGGATATTCGTTAGTATCACCAGTGGTCATGATCATGTCTAACAATTGTCCATCAATGCACTACGGGCCAATGAGGACTTTTACCACATCATTTGTAATATTACAGGTCATGATTATACTGATACACAATTCCTGGTCATAATCATACCAATCAACAGTCCATCTATGCACTACGGACCAAAGATGACTTTCATCACAATTTAAGCATGAGGATGATGACAATGATATAAGAATTCAATTAAATAAGAGCAAGGATAAATTTTAAAGATTTATAATTTAATTTATTCAGAGTTCAAGAATGTCCAAATTGTCAACATAATAAGTACTATGTGGATTAAAATTTAATAATAATATTCATATATCAAAAATAATTTGGACAGAAAAGAAATCATTTTTTTGTCGTGAATAGTATCCTAGGTAAAAAGTACCTAAGTGAATAGTACTTTGTGAATAGTATCCCATGAATAATACCATATATATTAATAGTACCGTCTGAATAGTAACGTATGTATAAATAGTACCCCGTGAATAGTATTCTTGTATGAAAAGATTAAAATTTAACAAGAATGTTCAAAAAAATATTTCAGTGAAATGATACTAGATGAAGCGTAAATTTCAAGTATATTCTACTAATTTCAAGTAGTATAGAAGCAAAACTTATCAAAATAAGTGTAGAATTAGGAATATGAAACGAAATAATATTACTTACATACTACATAGTATGAAAGAAAATATTATTTCTTACGAATATTGAACAAAATAATATCTCTTATGAATATTTAACGAAGATAATATTCCTTACGAATATTGAATGAAAATAATATTCTTGGCAATATTGAACAAGAATAATATTCCTTACGAATACGAAAAATAATATCTCTTACGAATATGAAATAAATAATACCCCTTACCTTAAAAAGAGAGTAATTTTGACTGGTATAGCAGAAATATTCTTGAAGAAAACTTTGCACTATTTGCTGTACTCAAAGTTTCCTTAAACTCAAAAGAAATACGCTCAATATTATAGAAGAAAAATTCTCTAATTCTGGTGTAATTTTCATTTCTAAACTAAGCATCCTATTTATAGGAGAATGACAGGATACTATTTTAAAAAATAATCACGGATTGCACAAGAAAATATTCACGGGTGCAGTCACGGGAAATTCGACGAATTTTCTGATTTCACTATACAGCACTATGCAGTACTATACAATATAAAACAAAAATTGTGATAACTTTCTACAAATTATTTTGAAAAATGAGTAAGTGGGGGTCCGTGTAATAAGCTAAATTTATAATAAATACTTCATAACAAACCCCTTTTATTTATCACAAATCACTTGAATAAACACATTTTTAATTTTTAACATTTATTCATCATTAATATAATAACTCACAATATTAAAAACCAGATCATTCCAAGGAAAGTGGTGACTTTCCGATAAGTACTTCTTTTTATTGGCACACAATTAGATGACCTAACCCCTTTCCTCGACAGAACTTTCTAGGAATTGTCAATAATGAAAATAATAATATGAATAATTATGTCATCTCAATTATTGATTTAATAATATAAAACATTGTGCAGATGATATTGTTACAATAATTGAATTAATAATATGAGGTATTGTGCAACAACTACTGTGGTAATAATTAAATAAAACTAAGCGACTTCTTCAGTAAGCATCAATAATCAAAGATACTGTACAATATTGTGTGTTACTATGCAACCACGCATATTACTGTACTTTTATCACCGGGTATTTCAACAGTTAACGGTAAAAGTTTTGCTGTTATTTTTATAAAAAAGTTATTTCTGTCGCTTTCTAAATCTGATAGTAATTCCGTTGTGGGGTCCACCAATGTTTTGTCGTCATACGAATATTCTCTGATAAAATGAATATTCCCCGACCAAACGAATATTTTATGACAACTTGCTACTTTGCAAAATTTGTAAATATTACTCACAACTATAACATTATATCAAATCCACACCTTGTTATTCAAAAAAACATTTAGAGAGAATTAAATATTTATTCATAAAAAGTTAGGGTCTTACAACCTCCCCTCCTTATAAATTTCATCCTCGAAATTGGTGTACGTACCTAGTATGTCGAAAAGGTGAGGATACCTTGTTTTCATTTCAGATTCTAACTCCCAGGTCATTTTCTCAATATCGTGGTTTCTCCACAAAACTTTGACTTGAGGTATAACCTTTGAGCGTAGAATATGTTCCTTCTTATCCAAGATTTTAACAGGTACCTCTTAATACATTAAATCTTCTGCTATCTCATCTGGTTAAATTCAATAATGTGGTTCGGGTCTTTCACATATTTACGTAATATAGATATGTGAAAAACGTTATGAACACGAGACATATTGGGCAGTAAGGCGAGTTTATAGGCCACAATTCCTACTCAGTCGAGGATTTTAAATGTACCAATAAATCGAGGGTTGAGATTTCCTCTCTTCATCAACTCTTACTTCTGGAATAACATATTCTTGTACTTTTTTCTTCATACTTATCATCTCCGGGTCTGTAGCTTGAGCAACTTTAACTTTATTGATTAAAGTTGCTTCTACTCGTATATTTGACATCATCACGTGGGTCTTTGGAGTCTTTAACTCTATCTCCATCATTTGTAAATCATACAAAATGGGTCTTTGTATTAACAGCGATGCACTCGTAACCGCATACGATCTTCTACTCAAGGCGTCAGCTACCACATTTGCTTTTCCAGAATGGTATTGAATGGTATGATCATAATCTTTCAACAGCTCGAGCCAACGCCTTTGGCACATGTTACGTTCGTTCTAGGTGAAGAAATATTTGAGGGTTTTGTATCGGGTTTAAGGTCAATACAAAATTCTTATTTCGCGCTCTGGGGTAGGCCAGGAAGTCTTCAGGGAATAAGTCAAGAAATTTATTAACAATAGAAATATCATTCAAATTTGACGTATTTTTGTTTAAATCCGTGACATGGGCTAAGAAAGCTTGACATCCATTTTTCAATAAACGAATGGCTTTATGGCTTGATATGACAGTGATTGACTTTAGTGGTTTGGTTGCTTGAATTCGCATAATAGGTTAGTTAGGAGTATGGAAAATAACAACCTTACGAAAACAATCAATTTTAGCATAATGAGTAGTTAACCAATCAATCCCTAAAATCACATCAAATGCAAGTATTTTCAAAGAGATGAGATCAACAAGTAATGTGAGGGTGACGATTTGAATCAAACAAGATTTATAAACAGTGAATGTAATAAAGGTTTCTCCTAACAGAGTTTCAACAGATAAGTCAAAGTCTAATTTCTTAGGAGTCAAGTTCAAACGTTGATCACAATTAGGTGAATTAAAAGAGTGGATAGAACCGGTATCGAATAAGGTATAGACTTTGTAAGAATTTATGATTAGCTTACCCGTGATAACTTCGTTCGGGTTCTCACTTTTTGGGAGGTCACAAAAAATGGTCTCCCTTCATCTATCGACTTTGACTTGTCTGGGACAACCTTGGGTGTCGCCATCCCAGCTAGACTTAACTTTGCTGTATAATAAAATCAAGCTAAATGACCTTCCTTTCCACAATTGAAACACACTTTGGGTTGTTGCGTACAGTTTGGACGGATGTGTCCCTCCTGTCCGTGTTTGTAGCATACAATCGGTGGTCGTTCTCCTTCCTTGGAAATGGGTGTTGGTGCTGCTGTCGATGTATTTCCTTCATTGCTGAATCTTCTCTTCTTAAAGTTGTTCCCACTTAGTTCACCTCTCCCATTATCTTGGCCATGATTACCACCGAAGTGGTTACCATTTCTGGAATGATAATTTCCTCCACGATGGTTATCATTGTTCTGATGACCATTGCCACCGGTATGATTATTATCGTGTTGTTGGTCGTTGTCTTTTGGTTGGGCCGACTCGTTATCGCACTCCAATAACTGAGCCTTATTCACAACATCTGAATATAAATAAAGTTTATGAGAAATAAGGTATTGACGAATTTCGGGCTTCAAACCTCGTAGAAACATTCACGTCATACGATCCTCATTATCTACCAAATGGGATGCAAACCGGGATAACTCCGTAAACTTAGCCTCGTATTGTGATACGCTCATATTGTTTTGTTCTAGCTTGATAAATTCTACCTCCTTCATGTGATGAATACTTTCAGGAAAGTACTTATCATTGAACAATTCTTAGAACTTCTCCCAAGACATCTTCAGTATGAAATTAGTACTTATTATAGATTTCCACCAATAATTTGTCTCTCCTCGCAACATAAAAGTGGCGAAGGGAACCTTTTTCTCTTTTGAGCATCCCAAGACATCAAATATCTTGGTGATCTATTTAATTAACGTCTCTACCTTAAGTGGCTCTAGCTTTCCCAAAAACTCTGGTGGTCCCAGCTCCTTGAATTGCTTAGCGGTGACCAGCAGTGAGTTGTCATTGATTCCACCTGTATTTTGAACAAAAATATCTCTCATTTGGTGTTGCATGAATTCTAGTTGTTCGGTGTTGTTGTTTATATGAGGATTATTGCATTCCTAATGCACATTATCTTGGTTATTAATTGGCGGTGTCTCAACGGTCTCATGTGCTCCATTGTTTATCTCAAAAATTTCAGATGTCATTCTCAAACACTGCTACAAAATAAGGGTTAACTAACATGCCACATATTACCCCTATATTCTGACCTACCAATTAAATAACAAATAAGCTTAGGTAGGTCATACTAGCGAAGGATTTATTCGTCTCTCCCATCCTAGTTCTAGCCTCATATATTCGCCATGGATCATATCCCTAAACTTTGATACCAATTGTGACGCTCCCAAAATAGGTATACATAACCCATTCTAAGTGGCCAAATACATGGTACATAATTCAAATACAAACTTAATATATACAACTGTCGTGCAAAATACGACAACACAATAGCTGAGTTTCAATACAAATATTATCTCATAGATAATATCCAAACTCAAATAAAGTTCTCATTACAATTATTTTCACACTATTTCATAGAATAGTGAGGACTACTATAGCCACCATCTTGGACCATCACTCCATTCCCCGACTAGTCCCAGCTATATTCTCATTTCTTGAAGAGAATAATGAAAGAAAAGGGTGAGCTCAACTAGACTAGTAAAGAATATTATGACTAAGATAATGTTGAATAATTTATCCTTAGCCTTCAATAGTGTAAAAACTAATAAATACAATAGACAACAAGTTTAATTACGGCTGAACAAGCAATCTATTAGAAGAGTCAAGTAGAGCATGATGTCTACTATCTTCTATAATTTAAAAGTTCATCATCAATATTTTATCTCTGCAACATAATTTAATAAATAATCCACATCACCGAATTATCCATGCACTACAGGCCAAGGATATTCGTTAGTATCACATCCACGAATTATCCATGCACTACGGGCTAATGATATTTATTAGTATCACCAGTGGTAATGATCATGCCAAACAATTGTCCATTAATGCACTACGGGCCAATGAGAACTTTTACCACATAATTTGTAACATTACAGGTCATGATTATACCAATACACAATTCCTGGTCATAATCATACTAATCAATAGTCCATCTATGCACTACGAGCCAAAGATGACTTTCATCACAATTTAAGCATGAGGATGATGACAATGATATAAGAATTCAATTAAGTGAGAGCAAAGATAAATTTTAAAGATTTATAATTCAATTTATCCAGAGTTCAAGAATTTCCAAATTGTCAACATGATAAGTACTTTGTGAAGTAAAATTTAAGAATAATATTCATGTACCAAAAATAATTTGGACAGAAAAGAAATTAATTTTTATCGTGAATAGTACCCCAGGTGAATTGTACCCGAATGAATAGTACCCTATGAATAGTACTTCATGAATAATATCCCGTGAATAGTACCGTATGTATGAATAGTACCCCGATATAAAAAGATTAAAGTTTAACAAGAATGTTTAAAAAAATATTTTAGTGAAACGATACTAGATGAAACACAAATTTCAAGGATGTTCTACTAATTTCTAGGAGTATAGAAGCAATATTTATCAAAATAAGTATAGAATTAGGAATATGAAATGAAATAATATTACTTACATACTACAGAGTATGGGAAAAAATATTATTTCTTACGAATATTGAACAAAATAATATCCCTTACGAATATTGAATGAAAATAATATTCCTTACGAATATTGAACGAGAATAATATTCCTTACGAATACGAAAAATAATATCTCTTGTAAATATGAAATAAATACTCCTTACCTTAAAAAGAGAATAATTCTTACTGGTATAACGAAGATATTCTTGAAGAAAACTTTCCCTATTTGCTACACTCAAAGTTTTCATAAACTCAAAAGAAATACGCTCAATATTATAGAAGAAGAATTTTCTAATTCTGGTGTGATTTTTATTTTTAAACTAAGCATCCTATTTATAGGAGAATGACATGATACTATTTAAGAAAATAATCACGGACTGCACATGAAAATATTCACGGGCGCAGTCACGGGAAATTCGATGAATTTTTTGATTTTACTATGCAGTACTATAAAACACTATACAGTGCTATGCAATATAAAACAAAAACTGAGACAACTTTCTATAGAAGATTTTGAAAAATGAGTAAGTGAGGGTCCGTGTAATAAGTTAAATTTATAATAAATACTTCATGACAAACCCCTTTTATTTATCACAAATCACTTGACTAAACACATTTTTAATCTTTCAACATTTACTCATTATTAAGATTATAACTCAAAATATTAATAACCAGATCATTCCCAGGAAAGAGGGGGCTTTTCGATAAGGATTTCTCCTTATTGGCGCGCAATTAAATGACATAACCCCTTTCTTTGACAGAACTTTCTAAGCATTATCAATAATGCAAATAATAATATGAATAATCCTGTCATCTCAATTATTGATTTAATAATATTAAATATTGTACAGATTGTGAGACCCAAACTTATTATAAATAAAATCAAATTTCCTCTATTTATTATTTTGAAATAGTAAGGGTTGATTTGATTAATGTGGTTAGTTATGGGTAAAATGCGCAAATATTTCAAATATGCAAGTGGTTATTGTAGAAGCCCCGAACCCGGGCCCCAAATCACCTCGGATCCGGTACACTGTTACTATCACTATTTGCGGAAGATATAAACATAAATTATTTATACATTACATTACACACTATTTTCCCCAAGGTCGAGTAACCTTAACTTAAACACCATTCATAAAATATCTATTATACAACAATATTTATCAAAATATATTATTACAAACAAGCCGCACTTTATATTCCAAGCTGAACTTGGCTTTAACCGTTTCATGTATCCAAACGCATTCGCCTTATCTGCAATGTTTTATCTAATATAGCAAGGGTGAGCATGAAAGTTGCCCAGCAAGTTTATATACAACAATTTAACGATATATCATGATTGAAGAGTACGAATAAAGGGCTTGCTATAATTCATCAATATAATTGAGAACTAGCACGAACAAATTTTTGACTAAACAAGTATTATACATGAACAAACATTTCTGAACCAACTGGTAATGAAGGTGATCAGCCTTTCTTACCTGACTTATACATGCAAGATGTACAGAATACAATTTTCATGGCAATCAGCAATGATTAACCATAAGCTTGAATAAACACTCTTATTAGAGTTAAGTACAAAGAAAAACTTGCCTGCACCGTTGATTACCGCAACACAATTTAATAACGCTTTACTCCGAAGACCTAGTATTAATAATATAGATCTCCAATATTAGAATAATATCATCACAGTATAAGACTGTTATATTTATATCCACAAAATAACCTAAACACATTACCACATAAGCCTATCAGTCTATACAACACATAAGATATAGCATCAAGTCAAACTATTTCAGTCTGACTTGAAACCCACACAATTCTATCATCCCGACGGTCTAGTCGGACGAATATCGAGTTTAAGTTCAATTAAACTCTGACTTAACACTTAACCATTAACACAGAAAATTTCTAACCAGACAAAACATTTTTCCTAGGCTCGTAATAACTTTCGGATAATTATTACCATTTATCAACATTTTTCAATCATTAAAACCGTATTTAAATAAATTAAATACTACATAATACCTTAATCATTAATATTTATTTATTATAAAATATTAATGAAAATCATTACATAATATTATAATATAATTATAATATATTAAAGTATTTTTAATACTTTAAAATCATTTTATATATTTTTCCAACACATTAATCCTTTATCCGATAATTAATATTAATATTAAAATATTAATATTTTCATGCCAAAATATCAAAAGTTATATTTTATAACTTAAAATATTTTTATAACACTTAAATCATTTTTATATGATTTATAAAGCATTAATTCTATTTTTTCATAATTTATTTAATATATCTATTAAATAAACTAATTATCATTAATATTGATTAATTAATGAATTTCATTCCAAAATATTAAAAGTCATCAATAATAACTTAAAATATTTTCTAACACTATAATATAATTTTTCATGATTTTTCATGAATTAAAACTATTTTTAAATAATTTATTTAATATTATAATTAAATAAATAAATACCATTTATATTCCAAAAATATTAAATATTTTCAAAATATACTCAAAATAGTTAAAAACTATTTTCCAGACTTTAAAATAATTTTTCATAATTTATTTTGTATTTTTAATAATTAAAAACTATTTTTTTCTAATTTTAAATTAATTTCCGGAAAAATAATAATAATCTGTCACTAAAGGCCTATAGCGACACTTTCTGTCGCTATAGGTGTTCTTGAGCTTCATAGTCAGATGTGAGGGTGGGTGGTTTGACCGGATTTAAAATTTTGTGGTTTATGATTCTGGGAGGTTTGATGTGTTACACATGTAGTATCAATGTAATACTACACTAACAAACAAGTTTCAGGACAAAATAACATCACATCAAGAAGTTATTAGCCAATTAAAACGTTGTCAGAGGCCTGCTGGGAATTCTGGGTTTCCCAGATTTCCAGACAGGTTCGAGTGACCATCTTATGGCTCGATTAAATCTAGGTTCCAGTCATTTTATATGTAATATTATGGTTCAAATGTTTAGTTACTATGTCAAGGAACAATTACCTAACACGATCTGAGTTCAACAACAACAGATCAACAAGATTCAATCCGGTCAAAGTAATGTCAGGAGCTGTTCTTCACGAAATCTGGAAATTTCCAGAATTTGTTAAAATAGACGGTCAACACATGTTTGACCTTAATTTTCTACCATCCTGATACAGATCTAGGTGATTTAAAGGTTTTAGTATGTACACAACATGTCAACCTACAAGGATAAATCAATAACATGGCCAAACAAGCAAACTAAAGCATGATTCATAGCCTGCAAAAACGTTGTCAGAAATCTGGGTTTCTGGGTTTACCCAGATTCTTGGTCAGTCAACGTCGGTCAACTACGTTTGACTGCATATAACTTAAGATCTAGACAAGATCTGGACTTGATTCAAGTTGGAAATGAAAGATCTCATGGCATAGAATAGATCTATAACATCAAACACACTAATCATCTAACACACAAAGATCTACGAGGTCTGACATAAGACTGTCAGACTCAAATTTCTCCAAATTTCTAGATTTTTCAAAACATCAAAATCGGGTATCTTAGTGTTATGGATCCATGATCCAACAACCCAGAACATTAAAAGACACCCTATTACACAACTTTAACCAACAACTAACATTAAACAACATAAGATCAAAGGATTTCCGATATTAGGGTTCTTATACCTTTTTGGCTTTGATTTTTGATTCTTGATCCTTGATTCTGACTTTGGCTTGATATGAACTGACCCTAGCTTTGATTCTTACTCTCTCTCACACCAAGTCCCGAATTTCTATAGAGAGAATGGGCTTGGAAGAAAAATGAGAGTAAAGTGGCTTTATCTCTCTTTTAATCTAATAGATTCATTGAATGATGCAAGTTACATGGCTGATATAGAGTAGATCAGTCACATGCTAGCTAGGTTTAGACTTTAGGGTTGTTGAACAACCAAGATCATGGCAAGATATGCAAGCTACCAATTAAAGAATGTGACATAAGGGTAAAATAGTCATTTTTCATTTTATTTTAATTCTAAAATGGTCATTTGATGAAACCCTTAGGGTTTAGGGTTTAGACATTTTAGGTTTTAGGTTTTGAGCAAATCTAGGATTTAGGAACTCTTAGGTTTTAATCCTCAAATATAAAGCAACTTGAATTTCAAAAATTTTCTAATTAGAATTTTAAAATAGAAAATTTTGATTTCTAAATTATAATTAGGGCCTCCTAATTATATCATAATCTCCTAATCATGAATTAATCTTACTAATTAGGACTAATTTATCCTATTTAAAATTGCTAATTAAGCACTTAGGGTCAAATTATACATTAGGTTTCAAATCCACATTTTAGGGTTAAAAATAGAAAAAATAATATTTCAATTTTAAAAATTAGATTTCCTAATTAGATTAGGGTTTCTAATAACTTGACAATTAGGATTTATATTTCCTAATTAACATTGCTAATAAAGCAATTAAATCCATCACTGCACAATTAGGGTTCAAAATGGTCATTAGGGTTTTCAAACCACAAATTAGGGTTTCTAATAAATTTTCTAATTTTAGAAATTAAATCTCGTAATTAGATTAGAGTTTTCTATTTACTCATAAATTGAAATAATTAGGATTAGGGTTTCCTAATTAGCATTGCTAATTTTAGCAATTAAAATCACAATTGAGCATTAGGGTTTCTGACGAAACAATTAGGGTTCCATAAATTGAAAATTAGGGTTTATAAATTAATCAACCTTTACCCTAATTAGTACTTAATTATTACCACGTAAGCATTAAAATTCTCCGTTATATTCCCAGATTAGGGTTTCATTTTATCAGAATCTGAAATTAGGGTTTTCAGATCTGGTATTAGGGTTTTCTAATAAACAACTAGAATTTCCAGTAATTCATTAGGGTTTTCCCCTAATTAATTAAAATTATTGGCGTTTAATCTTGAACATACCATTGCATTCCCAATCTAGGGTTTTTAAAAATCCGATTTAGGGTTTCGGACACCCGGAACTGAAACTAGGGTTTCCAGAACCGATTTCTAGGGTTTTTATTAGACGTTAGGGTTTTCTAACTGAACGTTGTCGTTCTTAAAAATATACTTAGGGTTTGTTACAGATATAATTTATCTGATCAACCCATGACCCTTAACCACATTCTGAACACATCATTAACCATGTACACAGAGCATAATCACATAAATCCTTAATCCTGAATAATTCACCTATATCCTTCATCGAATTTTGAAATCCTCAAAATTCAATCCCAATAACATCATACACATACACTTATTTTCTGTCTAGATCTAATATTTAACCTTAAATCAATCATTTAAGATTTTCATAAATTGTCTAATTTCTCGGGTTGTCACAGTTATAAAATATTCATTGTTGTCGGGGAATATTAGTTTGGTCATGGAATATTCTTGCTGTCGGGGAATATTCGTACGACGTGGGCCTCATAACGGAAAATGATTGGATGAAGAAAACGAAAACTATAAGTTATTTATAAATAACGGCGTAGTTGTTACCGTTAATACTGTTGGAATACTCGGTGGTTAAAAACAAAGTAGCACACGGTATTGAACCAATTATTTATTCTTACATAGGAAGACATTACTCAATAATTGTTATAGTAGTTACTGTTCAATATTTTATTTTATTCATTCAATAATTGCTACATTAATATTTTATATTATTGTTGTTTCAATAATTGTCACTAACACGGTATTTTCATTATCAGATCAATAATTCATATTATTTGAATAATATTATTAGATAAAATTATTGGCAATGTCTAGAAAGTTCTGTCTAAGGAGAGGTTTGGTCACTTAATTGCGCGCCAGTAAGGAGAAATCCTTATTGGAAAGCTCTCTCTTTCCTAGGAACTGTCTGGTTGTCAGTATTGTGATTCTGTAATATTATTTGTGAATAATTAATTATTGATTTATATGATAAGGAAAAATATTCATTTTATGTGGATATAGATGGAGAAAATTTTTAATGTGACAATTGTTGAAAAATTGTTATTTTATCTTTTCTGATAAATAATTCATTTAAATATATTATTATATTTTAATAATATAATAATGGTAATATTTTTACAATGAATGTGAGATATATGAATATATGAGGAGGAAGAATATTTTTGTTGCAAAAGTTATTTAAACCATGTTAAACATGTTTGTGGGCCTATTTCTTGACTGAAATTTGATTATAGCCTGTAAAATCGTCCGTGTGTAGATTTCGGTCAATTTCTGTTTGGAATTTGGAAAAACTTTCTTCTGCAAAGTTGTAGAGAATGAAATTTCCTATTGAAAGAACATAAGGTTTGAATTTTTTCGATAAATGGGCTATTTATTATGAATTATTGAAGTTCCGTAGTTCCGAAATAATTGATTTTTGGAAGTTTTAATTATTTTATTTATGAAAAACGTTTTTCTTATTTTTTTTTTCTAGAAGGGGGGCATGTAGGAAATGCTAAGATCTGATTTCAAATTAGGCATATGAAATTTTATTATTAATAATATTATTTTATTAAATTTTCTGCTTTGGTGTTATAAGCATTTTCCTATAAATAGGGTGCTTAGGTTAGAATTAAAAATTACACCAAAAACTGAAGCTTTCTCTCCCTTTCTCTCTCTATATTATCGAGCGTATTTTTGTGAGTATTTTGATACTTTGAGTGTTGCTATACGGTGAAAGTTCCCTTCAGCACTATATCTGGTATTTCAGCTAGAAGTACAGTCTTTTCAAGGTAAGGAATGTTATAATTTTTTTTAAAATGGTATTATTTCTTCTAATATCATTATGCTGGATTATTGGTAAGATTTTTCTTGTGAAATTCTTGTCTTTTAGTGTCGGGGTTACTATTCACGTATACGACATTATTCACGAATACATCACTATTCACAAAAAAATTAAATTTTTGTATTTTATCCAAAATATCTATTATAGATACTAGCTTTGATTGTGTTCATGTTTTGATCATTCTTGAATTTTACTTCACTATGGTTATTTATGAAGTATTTTTGAACTTGGACTGTTTAAAGTACGAATCCTTAATATTTATTCTTTTGTTTCACTAGATTCATTTTTTTTTAAAATATTTTTCATTATCCTCAGTTCTAAATGATGGTATTACTGAATATCTTTGGCCTGTAGTGCAAGAAGGTTGATTTTCCTATGAATATCTTTAGCCCGTAGTGCAAAGATGTACAGGTGTTGAGATGAACATGACCAACTGATGAATATCTTTGGCCTGTAGTGCAAAGATGAATATTTGATTCAAGATGAATATTGATTGATGTTACAGGGTTAAAATATTGATGATGGACTTTTAAATTCATAGATTATAGTAGATTTCATTCTCTACATAACTCATCTCTGAATTATTATTTTTTCTGCGAATATTGATCTGAAACTTGTTATCTATTGTATTTTATCAGATTTTTCCTGTTGAAGACTAAGGATAATTTGTTCTATATTATCTTAGTCATAATATTTTTTACTGGGCTAGTTGAGCTCACCCTTTTCCTTTTTGTTCCATTTTTCTTCTTAGGAGGCGAGAATGTAGCGAGTTCTAATCGAGGTGTGGAATGATGGTTCTAGAAAGTTGCCTTAGTAGTCCTCACCATTTTTATAAAATAATGTATCAATAATTGTAATGAGGACTTATTTGGGTGTGAATATTATCTAGATGACAATATTTGTATTTAAACTCACAGTTTATATGTTGTATTAATAAAGTTATAGTTATTTCTGTACCATGTTATTGACGACTCAAAGTGGGTGATGTATACCTATTTTGGGGGCGTCACACAGATGATACTGTGACAATAATTAAATCAATAATATGAGGTACTGTGAAACAACTACTGTGGCAATAATTGAATAAAACTAAGTGACTTCTTCAGTAAGCATCAATAATCAGAGATATTATTCAATACCGTGTGATACTGTGCAACCACGTGTATTACTGTATTTTTATTACTGGGTATTTCAACAGTTAACGGTAAAAGTTTTGCCGTTATTTTTATAAAAAGGTTATTTCTATCGCTTTCTAAATCCGACAGTAATTTCTTTGTGGTGTCCACCAATGATTGTGTTGTCGTACGAATATTCCCTGATAAAATGAATATTCCCTGACCAAACAAATATTTTATGACAACTTGTTTACTTTGCAAAATTTGTAAATATTACCCACAACTATAACATTATATCAAATCCACACCTTATTATTCAAAATAACATTTAGAGAAAATTAAATCTTTATTCATAAAAAGTTGTGGTCTTACAAGTAATGTTTATATGAAACTTATATGATTTGAGTGTGTTTAATTTGCTGCTTAAATAAAGAAATTCGTGTATTTAGGATTTGAACAGAGCAAGAAACAGTCTGCGAAGTTTATGTCTGCGCACCAGCGCAGCTGCGCTGGTGTCAAATGCAGAAACGGCGCAGCTGCGCTGGTGTCAAAGGCAGAAACGGCGCAGCTGCGCTGCAGCGCATTGAAAGCAGTACGCATACAAGCCAATCATGTATGATGATAAAGCATTACTTTGTAATCAATCTTATTTATTTATTAATAAAAGAATTATTTATTAAAGGCGTTTAATTATCTACATGAAGTTTTTTTAATAATATGTGATAAACTCATAGTTTTAAGCAATATTTTTAGAATCATGATGAGATCATGTTAATGCGATCTAAATTCTTAGATAACTTAAAACTAAAATGTTCCCGATCAATGGATTACTAAAAAGGGGATTAGTGAATCCGGATAGATTAGTACGTATGTTGCTTTCTCATTGGATGATAATGATTGATCTCATGATCATTTGTGTGGAGACACTAAAGCAAGTATGTAAGTGCTTATTAGAGAATAAGTTCACTGAACGTGACTCGCTAAGGAATACCTAATAGAGTTTTACTTGCCTGTCAATAGGAATTTCTATAGTGATAGTAGTACAAATGATCCTTAGACTTGAGATCATCATAGTATCTTATAAATATATATATATATATATATATATATATATATATATATATATATATATATATAATGAATTACACTTTGACTTATTCTTTAAGACTCTTAGAGTATATCAAAGGGTATGATTGGGTGTAATAAGTTATATATGAAGATAATTAATAATCAATAAAGAATCTACCACTTCTAGTAAAAGAAGAGGAATATCCTATGTGATTCGATAAATGACAACCCAAGAATCATTGGCCAAGGTGGAATGAAATTAGAAAGTAGTTTCTAATTTGCATTCATTAGGAGTTGTGCATTTAGGAATCGAAATACATATAATTAAATAAAATAAGACTTGACAGTAATTTCATGTCTTATATTTAATTGGGACATTGTATGGTTGAAGGATTGAATTGTACGGTAATTATTAACTCAAAGGTTCTTTAATGATTAATGTTGAAATATATATTATCTGGAAAGTCATTGATCGCTAGGGAGGCTTATCCCTATTATAGAATAAATATTATTTATTTAAATAAATTAATCGTTTAATTTATTTATTTAAATAAGATTAGAATTGTTCTAATTGATTTATTCACAACCAGTTTAATATGGAGAACCTAAAGGGTCGCATCATAAAAGGAAGAATAATTATTTAAGAAGTTAATGACATAATCGTAATAATATATTAAGTATATTTAATTTAATCTATAGTGATAGAATAAATTAAATAGCTAACTATTTATTATTTAATATTTTAGAAATATTAAATATAAATTAATAAGAGAAGTCTTATTAATATTATTACAATTATTATTATTTTAATTTCTAAAAGAGTTTAGGAATTAATTTAATATAAGTACTCTCATTTATTCCTAATAAGATTAGGAGGGAAAATTAGTTAAAGGAGTTTAATTAATTATCCCTAATAAGATTAGGGATCCCATTTAATTAAAAGAGTTTAATTAAATAAATAATACCTTATTTTAATTAAATAGGGTTACCTAATATCTTTATAAGAGGAGTATTATATCAGATATACACAATTCTAATTGTTAGAGAGTACGCCCCCTTTTTCTATAGAGATAGAAAAAACTAGGGTTTGAGTCAATACACTCTTCTTCTTGAAAATTGTTCTTCTATGGTGGATCACCTCTAGAGGCCATACACTTGGGTGGCTAACATTGATCAAAAGAATGAATCTACACAGAGATTCAAGCAGATCGCGGAAAAGTAGGAGGTGAACTCGTACCTGTGGAAGCTCGTATCTACAAAGGTATGATTCCATAACTTATTGTTCTTTTTTTTAATTAATAATATGCATAAAGGATAATCCAGGTAATTAGTTAGTGAAAATTTTAAAAATCTGATTTTACTTTGCTTCCGCTATTTTTGCAATTTGATTGCTACTTTGATTTTCAGAAAACCTTACAGTGGTATCAGAGCCAAACTTTATGCCAACTATTAATTGTTTTGATTCCATATATGTATGGGTATGTATTTAGAATAATTTATTGGGCATAATTTCTTGTATAAAATTATTTTTAAAAAAAACAAAATTCATCGCGAAGCATGAGCTGCTGTTTTGTGAAACCTTTTTTTTTTTGAAATTCCGTAATCCGAGTGGATACTTCACGGTTTAGCAGCTTCATGAATGGTTATATATATATATATATATATATATATATATAATATTTTAATAATTTTATAATTAAAATAAAGAGTTTATTTTAATCTTGAAATTGGATTTCATGCAACATGAAATTGCCCATTAAATGATATTCATATATATATATGGAATGATTTTATTTATTGATACATATGATGATATGTATGATAATAAATAGAATAGATTATGGACTATTGACCAATGTGATTGAATTTATTTTTGTTGGATGTTTGAATGAATGAGTTTTATTAAATGGGGTTTGCATACCTCATCTTTTTTGGTTTTATTCTTGATGTAAATTCTATATCTCTCCTATGTACTTCTCCTTGACTGTTGATCAAGGTTTCTATTTAAATTAAATAGTTTATGTAATAGGATTAGTTAGAATTTTTCGAAGAATCAGAGATCAGGGAGTAAGGAGCGCTCGAAGACCCGTTTGTAATGGAACCCAGGTTTAAATGTAATAGTTATATTTAAATGTTTATTCTTGCACCCTAGGGTTTGACCTTTTGGTTCACTTGGTGGCTCTAGTGAACCAAACTAGAATAAAAGTTCATAATCAATCCGGGTAGAATGTAGTATTCTATATGTGCATGCTAGTATTATATATATTATATATTATGCAAACATGCTTCACATATTTAATAATATGACGCATATTTTATA
The DNA here is from genome assembly GCA_020205505.1 of Panax japonicus. Taxonomy (NCBI): domain Eukaryota; kingdom Viridiplantae; phylum Streptophyta; class Magnoliopsida; order Apiales; family Araliaceae; genus Panax; species Panax japonicus. The sequence goes on from CM035114.1 coordinate 48,302,051, forward strand.
TATATGTGTGCATGCGCGCTAAACAAGATGAGACTAAATAGTAACAAATCCCTCAAAGTTTTTATATATTAAGTCTTAAGCGTTCAAAGATATTTAGAATATCGAACGTCGCCTTCTAGCATGATAAAATTAATAGAGTATTAAATATTTAATATGAGTTTGTTGTGTCACCACAAGGCAAAGTATTAAGTATTTAAGATGTTAATTTATCACATTTGATGCTTATAAAGAAAATTGAACAATAATATTTTTTTGTGTCACCACAAGGACAATATTTTTCTTTTTTGAATATATGGATGTGCTAGGTTGAACTTAATTTAGATAATTTTGATTCAGATATGCCACCACTTGATCAAAATAATCTAAGAGGCAAAACATAAAGAGGTACATGATGATGTAATTGACAAGGAGTTGCCTAACTATTTATTTATATATAGTTTGTTGTGTCACCACAATGCTATATATATTTGAAATGAGATCCTTATTCTCACTAGCAAAAACTTTAAATAGATTTTGGCGAACTATATAAATGAGGGTAATATAGTTTGAAGAAAATAGTGGGAGATACCAATATAAAATAAGACCTAATTTATTTTGGTAATTAATTAAATGAATGTTTGCTAAAATATTATCTTTTTACATGCAGAATTTTGAAAATGTCACATTCACTAATTTCACTGCGTAGCATACTTCATGCTAACAAACTGACTGGACTGGTTAAGGAATCTGAGAATTGTTCTCATTGTTGAAAAGATTTTTTATGTCCTAATTTTGCCCGTACCTACAAAAGTTGCAGAGACAGCCTCTGAGGAAGAGATTGCTACTTTTAAACAGTGGCAAGATGATGCATCTATGGCTTAATGCATCATGCTCGCATCCATGAGTAACGAATTTCAGCGTCAGCATGAAACCATGGATAATAACAGTAAAAGACGTTTAAGGCAAGTGTTCTAACCCTTGTCTATGTTCATTCTGGACAAGTTTTATGATTCATATATCTTACGCATGAATTGATGTTTGATGAAGTCGAAGCCAATTCCTTCGGCTAGACTTAATATATTTTTGGATTTCTTATAATCTATCGAACTATTGTTAATGTTGTCAAGTTTTGCCAAACTATTTTGGTATGGTTTTCAAAAGAAGACTGAGTATGCTAAACAAATGTTTTGTCATCAAACGACAGGCACGTGAAGTTGCCAAAACTTAAAGTACATACGTTTAAAGAAAATAGTGTTGTACAACATAGAGTAATATAGACTGATCACCTAGACGTGCTCGTAAGATATGTCGGACTTACGGACTTGGTGTCGGGTTATCCTTTTCAAAGAAAGAATGAAATACTCAAGGTCTTGGACCAAAATTAATGTTTTACTGAATGTTGTTCATTGTGAAACGTTTTAAGAAAAGAGAAGTGTTATTTTGAATTATTGATAATACTTCATAACCATTGTTCAGTTATTGAAGATATACGATTTGTATGTTTCCAGCATATTGTTTTAATGGAATTGTCATACTTGCTGAGCTAGTTATGCTCACTCTTGCTTGAACCATATGAATGCGGCTAAAATCGAACGGACCGAAGGATCCGATAAAGATAAAGAGAAGGCTAAGGCGAACCTATAAATTGCCTTTGTAATAGTGTAACAATCTAAGATTTTATTATATTATAATTTAAAATATTTATTAAATGAAATAAATATTTTATTGATATGATTGTTGTTATTAAATATTTATGAATTAATAATATTCTAAATTAATTTAATTTATAATTTAGAGAGTTTAAAATAACATGAGATGTTATATAGTTCTTTTAATTTAATAATTTAAAATGGTATGTTAATTTATTAAATAAAATTATAATTAAAGTATAATTTTGTGATATTCGTTTAAGTGGAAAATTTACTTAAAATATGGTATGTGTAATTAATTTATTTGTTTAATGTTGGATATGGAAATCCAAATAAATAATATGTGATTATAAATTATAAACTGAATTGTTTATTAAAATAAATTAAAGTAGTTTTAAATTGATTTAACCAAACAAGGCTTAAAGATATTAAGTCTTTATTTTAATTAATATTTGCCAAACATAGCTTTATAGCTTTTAAATTTTGAATTATAATTATAATATAAATAAAATATAAATAATATATATAATAAATTAAGGTAACTGATGATTTAATAGGATCATTAGTAGAACGTTGATTTTTAGGCGTTTGAAAGTTAGTGCGTTAGCTGGAGTTATATTTTATCTTACGTGAAAAACATATGGCTTAAGCCTAAGAAGAGAAAAGAGGAAAAGTTTTCAGAGAAACTTGAGAGAATAGAGAGAGATTGAGAGAAAGTTAGTGATTTCAAAGTAATTTCAGTGGTGTTAGTAAGGATTATCAAGCAAATTAAAGGTATTTTCATAACCTTAATATTACATATACATATATTTATTTTAATATGTTTAAAGTCATGTATTTTCTATTCTCTGTAAATTTAAATTCTCTCGAATTGTTGTATAAACTGAATTATTGCAATTATAAGTAATTGTAATGCTAGAGTTTTTGTTTAGATGTGGAATTACATGCTAATTACGTTTAAAAAAGAAGAAAACTATTTACAGTATATATATTTTTCATATGGCTTATGAAAGTACAAAATATGGTGGTTAATTTGTGTGTTAATCTGTAAATTGAGTCTTGATTATGCTAGTCCGTTAAGAAACGAAGAGAACGCAGTTTGAATGAAGTAATTTGGTGTAGAATTGTGGTCACAGTGAGAATTTCTATGGAGGATGTCAAAAATGGAGTTTTTGTATGAAAACATGAAATTCAAGGAATTAAATTAGCTTAAAGTTGTTGTTAAATTATTCTAAGTGGTTGAGTATGTGACGAATCATGTTTTTGTTAGTTTTATACCAATTTAATATGTTAATATTACAGTTTTATGGGTGAAATTCGTGTTAGTTGGCATAAGAACAGTGCCAAAATCATGTTCTGCAAAACTGGAACTGGTGCATAGCGCTGGTGCGCAACATCTTGGCGCGGGCGCGCCGGAAACCAAGGCAAATCTAGCGTGGCCGCGCCAGTAGCCGGTCAGAGATAATGAAGTTTGCTATTTCTATAAGACCCCAACTTATTATAAATAAAATTGAATTTCTTTTATTCATTATCTTCAAATGATAAGGAGTTAATTTGATATAATTCTTTGGTTATGGGTGAAATGTGTAAATTTTGCAAAATAAGCAAGTGGTTATAAAATATTCATTGTTGTCGGAGAATATTCATTTGGTCGTGGAATATTCTTGCTATCGGAGAATATTTGTACGACGACACAGCCATTTGTGGGCCCCATAACGGAATAACTGTCGGATGAAGAAAACGACAAGTTTGAATTTTTATAAATAACGGCGTAATCGTTACCGTTAACACTGTTGGATTACCCGGTGGTTAAAATACAGTAATACGCGTGGTTTCACAGTAGTACATAGTATTACACAGTATTTTTGAATTAATTATTCTTACGTAAGAAGGCACTACTCAATAATTGTTACAGTAATTACTGTTCAATAATTTATTTTATTGATTCAATAATTACTGCGTTGATATTTTATATTATTGTTGTTTCAATAATTGTCACTGCACAGTATTTTCCATTATCAGATCAGTAATTCATATTATTTGAATAATATTATTAGATAACATTATTGGCAATGTCTAGAAAGTTCTGTCTAAGGAGAGGTTTGTTCACCTAATTGCGCGCCAGTAAGGAGAAATCCTTATTGGAAAGCCCCCTCTTTCCTAGGAACTGCCTGGTTGTCATTATTGTGATTCTGTAATATTATTTATGAATAATTAATTATTGAAAAGAAAATATTTATTCGATGAGGATATAAATGATGGATTTATTTATGTGGCTATAATTGAAGAAATTAATGTTGAGGAGTTTTATCATTATTTTGCCAGATTGGAGGTATTAAAAATCAAACCAGTGTTCTTGAGATATATTGCGTGAGTTATAATTTTTAATCTGACCGTTGGATCATTGTGATTTTTGGATATGTAATACATATATATGTTGAGTATATATCCACACATTTTGAACCGTTAAAAAAGAACGTATGATTTGTTATGAATTTTAAGAGGTGACTGGTTCAGAAATTGTTGAAGTTTCTGAATTTATCATTTTGGTAGAAAATTCTAGAATTGGTCGACCCCACTTTTGGTTGGTGAGAAATGTACTCAAATTGAATTTCAAATGTGGTGGGTGGCAATAGTATTAGGTAAAGCCATCAGGTAACAGGTCAAGTCTGCTTTGGCGGGCTAACATTTTTCTATAAATAGAGGGCTAAGTTAGAATTGAAAATCACACCAGAAACAAACTTTATTTCTCTCTATATTATCGAGCGTATTTTGTGAGTATGTAAATACTTTGAGAGTTGCTATCCAGTACAAGTTTCATTCAGCATCACATCCGACCTTTCATTCCGAAGTACTGTTTCTTTGAGGTAAGGGATGTTATTTTCTTCTTAAATGATATTATTTTCTTCAATATCATTATGCTGAGATATTGTTATGAATTTTGTTGATGAATTTTTACCTTTTTGTGTTGGGGTTACTATTCACGTATATGACACTATTCACAAATACGGTACTATACACCAAAAAATGAAATTTTCTCTTTTTCATCTCAAATTTCTTTTATGGTTACTATCTTTGATTGTATCCATATTTTGATCTTTATTTTTGAATTCTACTTCACACTTGGTTATTATGGAGTATTATTGAATTTGGATAAACCGAAATACGAATCCCTAATATTTGTCCTTCTGTCTTACTGGATTCATTCTCTAAAATGTTTTTCATCATCCTTAGTCCTTAATGGTGATACTTGATGAATATCTTTGGCCTGTAGTGCAAAGATGACTGATTACCTGATGAATATCTTTGGTCCGTAGTGCAAAGATGAACAGGTGTTGAGATGAACATAACCAACTGGTGATACAAATGAATATCTTTGGCCCGTAGTGCAAAGATGAATATTTGATTCAAGATGTATATTGATTGATGTTATAGGGATAAAATATTGATGATGGACTTTTAAATTCATAGATGATAGTAGATTTCATTCTCTACTTGACTCTTCTAGTGAATTGTTGTTTCTGCTGCAGTTGTTGATCTAAAACTTGTTGTCTATTCTATTCTATAAGATTTTTCCCTGTTGAAGACTAAGAATAATTTGTTGTATATTATCTTAGTCATAATATTCTTTACTGGGCTAGTTGAGCTCACCCTTTTCCTTTTTGTTCAATCTTTCTTCTCATGAGGTGAGAATTTAGTAGGGACTAGCCAGGATATGGAGTGATGATTCAAGATAGTTATTTTAGTAGTCCTCACTATTTTGTAAAATAGTGCATCAATAATTATAATGAGGACTTTATTTGGGTGTGGATATTGTCTAGAAGACAATATTTGTATTTAAACTCATAGTTTATGTGTTGTCGTATTTTGCACGACAATTGTATTAATAAAGTTGTAGTTGTTTATGTACCGTGTATTTGGCGACTCAGAATAGGTTGGGTAGATTGGACCTATTTTAGGGGCGTCACAGTTGGTATCAGAACTTAGGGATATGGTCTCTAGCTGAGATCGGAGAATAGAACTAGGAGGGGAGAGATGAGTAAATCCTTTGCTAGTGTGTCTTACCTAAGTTTATTTGTTGGTAGATCATAATATAGGGATATTATGTGATATGTTAATTTATTTAATTAACCCTTATTTTATGGCAGTATTTAAGAATGGCAGCAGAGAACTTTAACAATGGAGTGTATGAGACTGTGGAAACACATTTAGTCACCAATCAGGAGAACATGCAACAGGAAGACAATATTCCTCCTGTAAACAACACTAACGAGCAAACGATCAATGATGGGATGTTTAGAAACTTTTTCCAGTTCATGCAAAATTAGACGAGGGAGACTCGTGTACAAAATACGGGTGGAAATGATAGCAACGCGCGGTTTGTCACAGCCAATCAGTTCAAGGAGTTGGGACCACCAGAATTCTTTGGAAAGCTGGATCCGATTAAGGCAGAAATGTGGGTCAAGCAAATTACCAAGATATTCAATGTCTTGGGATGCACGAGGAACAAAAGGTTCCATTCGCCACCTTTATGTTTCGTGGTGAGGCAGATTACTGGTGGGAATCTGTGAAGCGTACCCAGCCAGCCGCACTCAATTTGTCCTGGGAAACATTTCAGAAACTGTTCAATGACAAGTATTTTCCTGAAAGTATTCGTCACATGAAGGAGGTAGAGTTCATCAAGCTGGAGCAAAAAGATATGAACATGTAGTAGTACGAAGCTAAGTTTGCCGAGTTCTCCCGATTTGCATCCCATTTGGTTGATAATGAAGAGAGAATGACGCGAATGTTTCTGCGAGGTTTGAAACTCGAAATACATACTCGATGATAATCGTACCGATGGCAACGTTCATCGGAACAATGATAATCATAGTGGAGGAAATTATCATACCAGAAATGGTAACCACTTCGGTGGTAATCATGACCAAGATAATAGAAGAAATAATTTAAGTGGAAATTTCAAGAAAAGAAGATTTAACGATGACGGGAAGACGTTGGCTACAGCACCATCACCAGCAACAAATTATAGGGGAGGAGAACGACCGCCAGTTAGAGGCTACAAATGCGGAGAGGAGGGACATATAAGTCCAAACTGTTCACAGCCTTTTAAGGTATGTTTTAGTTGTTGAAAAGACGGTCACATAGCTCTATTTTGTCCAGTAACGAAATCAAGTCCAGTTGGGACGGTGGCACCAAAGGCAGATACAGACAAAATAAAGTCGACTAGTTTCTGGAAGAGCGTTTGTCGTAACTGCCCAAAACGCGAGGAACTCGAACGAAGGTATCACGGGTTAGTTAATTATAAATTCTTGCGAAATCTATACCTTATTAGATACCGGTTCTACCCATTCTTTTATCTCTCCTGCTTGTGCTTAACGTTTAGACTTGACTCCGGAGAAATTGGACTTTGACTTATCCGTGGAGACTCCGTTAGGAGGAACTTTTATCACATCCATTGTTTATAAATCTTGTTTGATCCAAGTTGGCACCATCACATTACCTGTTGATCTTATCTCTTTAAAGATACTTGCATTTGATGTGATTTTAGGGATTGATTTATTAATTACTCATCATGCCAAAATTAATTGTTTTCGTAATGTTGTTAGTTTTCATATTCCTAACCAACCTGTTATGCGAATTCAAGCAGCCAAACCATTGAAGTCAAACACTTTCATATCAAGCCATAAAGCCATTCGTTTATTAAAAAACGGATGTCAAGCTTTCTTAGCCCATTTCATGGATTTAAACAAAAATACGTCAGATTTGAATGATATTTCTGTTGTTAGTAAATCTCCGGACGTATTTCCTGAAGAATTTCCTGACCTACCCCAGTGCGTGATATTGAATTTGGTATCGACTTTAAACCCGGTACAAAACCCATTTTCTAAAATCTCATATCGAATGGCTCCTATTGAACTTCAGGATTTAACAACCTAACTACAAAAGTTGGTACCCGAGCCTCTATCTGGTGACTTCCTTTGTGGAATACACCAAATCCAGACTCTCCATAGGGGACGCTATATTTGTGTGGTGATAAAATGATAGGTGTCATTGTGACGTGATATCCAAGATTGGGATATAAGTCACAGTTTAGAGCAACTTAAGTCAGTAATCAAAATATCTAGCTTTCTAGGCTTAGCTGGTTACTATCAGAGATTCGTGGAAGGATTTTCTCGAATCGCTACTCCGTTAACTTAGCTAACTCGGAAAGATACAAAATTGGTATAGAGCGAGGAATACAAGAAGATTTTCCAAGAGCTCAAGAGACGACTCATTTCGACACTTGTTCTGACCATACAATCCTGGAAAAACGAACGTGGTAGCTAACGCGTTTAGTAGAAGATCGTATGCGGGTACGAGTGAGATGTTGTTAACATAAAGACCTATTTTGTATAATTTATAAATAATAGAGATAGAGTTAAAGACTCTAGGGACCCACGTGATGATATACGAGTAGAATTGACTTTAATCGATAACGTTAAAGCGACTCAAGCTACAGACCTGGAGCTGATGAATATGAATAAGAAGATGCAAGAAGTCGTTATTCCAAAATGAGAATCGATGATGTGGAGAAAGCTCAAACCTTCGATTTATTAGTCCATTTGAAATCCTCGATCGAGTAGGAACTGTGGCATATAGACTCGTTTGACAGACAAGTATGTCTCGTGTTCATAACGTGTTTCACATATCCATGCTACCTAAATATGTGAAAGACCAGAACCACATTATTGCGTTAGAACCAGACAAAATAGCCGAAGATTTAACGTACGAGGAGGTACCTGTCAAGATCTTGGATAGGAAAGAGCATGTCCTACGCACCAAGGTTATACCACAAGTTATGGTTTTGTGGAGGAACCATACTATTGAAGAAATGACCTGGGAGTTGGAATTAGAAATGAAAGAGAGGTATCCCCATCTTTTCGAAACACCAGGTACATACGTCAATTTCGAGGATGAAATTTCATCAGGAGGGGAGGTTGTAAGACCCCAACTTATTATAAATAAAATTGAATTTCCTTTATTCATTATCTTGAAATGATAAGGAGTTAATTTGATATAATGCTTTTGTTATGGGTGAAATGTGCAAATTTTGCAAAATAAGTAAGTGGTTATAAAATATTCATTGTTGTCGGGGAATATTTGTTTGGTCATGGAATATTATTGCTGTTGGGGAATATTCGTACGACAACGTAGCCATTTGTGAGGCCCCATAACGGAATAACTGTCGGATGAAGAAAATGACAAGTTTGAATTTTTATAAATAACGGCGTAATCGTTACCGTTAACACTGTTGGATTACCCGGTGGTTAAAATACAGTAATATGCATGGTTTTTCACAATAGCACACGGTATTACACAGTATTTTTGAGTTATTGACTCTTATATAAGAAGGCACTACTCAATAATTGTTACAGTAATTACTGTTCAATATTTTATTTTATTGATTAAATAATTATTGCGTTGATATTTTATATTATTGTTGTTTCAATAATTATCACTGCATAATATTTTCTATTATCAGATAAATAATTCATATTATTTGAATAATATTATTAGATAGCATTATTGGCAATGTCTAGAAAGTTCTGTCTAAGGATGGGTTTGGTCACCTAATTGCGCCCCCTCTTTCTTGGGAACTGCCTGGTTGTCATTATTGTGATTCTGTAATATTATTTGTAAATAATTAATTATTGATAAGAAAATATTTATTCGATGTGGATATAAATGATGGATTTATTTATGTGACTATAATTGAAGGAATTAATGTTGAGGTGTTTTATCAGTATTTTATCGGATTGGAGGTATTAAAAATCAAACCAGTGTTCTTGAGATATATTGCATGAGTTATAATTTCTAATCCGACCGTTGGATCGTTGTGATTTTTGGATATGTTATACATATATAAATTGAGTATATGTCCACAAATTTTGAACCGTTAAAAATGAACGTATGATTTGTTATGAATTTTAAGAGGTGACTAGTTCAAAAATTGTTGAAGTTTCTGAATTTATCATTTTGGTGGAAAATTCTAGAATTGGTGGACCCCACTTTTGGTTGGTGAGAAATGTGCTCAAATTGAATTTCAAATGTGGTGGATGGAAATAGTAGCAGGTCAAGTCTGCTTCGGCGGGCTAATATTTCTCTATAAATAAAGGGCTAAGTTAGAATTGAAAATCACACCAGAAACAAGCTTTATTTCTCTCTATATTATCAAGCGTATTTTGTGAGTATTTAGATACTTTGAGAGTTGCTATTCAGTACAAGTTTCATTCAGCATCACATCCGACCTTTCATTCCGAAGTACTGTTTCTTTGAGGTAAGGGATGTTATTTTCTTCTTAAATGATATTATTTTCTTCAATATTATTATGCTGAGATATTGTTATGAATTTTATTGTGGAATTTTTACCATTTTGTGTTGGGGTTACTATTCATGTATATGACACTATTCACGTATATGACACTATTCACAAATACGAACCTTTTCACCAAAAAATAAAATTTTCTCTTTTTCGTCTCAGATATCTTTTATGGTTACTATCTTTAATTGTATCCATGTTTTGATCTTTATTTTTGAATTCTACTTCACACTTGGTTATTATGGAGTATTATTGAATTTGGATAAACCGAAATACGAATCCCTAATATTTGTCCTTCTGTCTTACTGGATTCGTTCTTTAAAATGTTTTTCATCATCCTTAGTCCTTAATGGTGATACTTGATGAATATCTTTGGCCTGTAGTGCAAAGATGAATGATTACCTGATGAATATCTTTGGCCCGTAGTGCAAAGATGAACAGGTGTTGAGATGTACATGACCAACTGGTGATACAAATGAATATCTTTGGCCCATAGTGCAAATATGAATATTTGATTCAAGATGTATATTGATTGATGTTATAGGGATAAAATATTGATGATGGACTTTTAAATTCATAGATGATAGTAGATTTCATTCTCTACTTGACTCTTCTAATGAATTATTGTTTCCACTGCAGTTGTTGATTTAAAACTTGTTGTCTATTGTATTCTATCAGATTTTTTCCTGTTGAAGACTAAGGATAATTTGTTGTATATTATCTTTGTCATAATATTCTTTACTGGGCCAGTTGAGCTCACCATTTTCCTTTTTGTTTCATTTTTCTTCTCTGGAGGTGAGAATTTAGTAGGGACTAGCCGGGGTATGGAGTGATGATTCAAGATATTTGTTTTAGTAGTCCTCACTATTTTGTAAAATTGTGCATCAATAATTGTAATGAGGACTTTATTTGGGTGTGGATATTGTCTAGAAGATAATATTTGTATTTAAACTCATAGTTTATGTGTTGTCGTATTTTGCACAACAATTGTATTAATAAAGTTATAGTTATTTTTGTACCATGTATTTGGCGACTCAGAATAGGTTGGGTGGATTGGACCTATTTTGGGGGTGTCACAATTTCTGCAGACCTTGAACACTCATTATAACTTAATCTAATGTTATGTTAATGTGAGAAACATATAATGAAGAGGTGCATACAGAATCATGTCATGTGCTTAGTAATTTCAAAGTTGTAAAAAGGATTAGTAAGTTACGAACGCGTTATGTTATGTTTTAAGAAACTTCGTGAATAATGAATAAGTGTTATGAAATTACACTGTGATTCTAAAATGTGTATGGTAAGGTGAGACTTGTACTAAAATAACAAGTTTAGCTAGAGGTGAGTGTTATTTTGGAATGTGAATGTTAGTATATCTAATAGATATTATGATTCTAATACTATGTGTAGGTGAACGTGAGTTATAAATTTATAGCTTACGCACGAGGCAAGTTTCCAAAACCTTATCTCTTTACATTGAGCAAGTTTCCTATCTTAAACTGTTATTGAGCAAGTCATTTGTTCCTAAATTTCATTTGAGCAAACTTTAACCCTAATTTTATTGGAATTCTAATAATGGTTGATTCACTCTAACTTGTTTATAGTTAAGCAAGTTTCTTAAGACCTATTCCTTTATAATGAATGTATCTTTTTGAACTTTCGTCTCTATTATTGAGCTGTTTTATTTTAAATTACTTTGTACAAGTTGTTATCATGTTGAACAAGTTTTGTTTTCAACTTCCTATCAGTTAATGTATGTTCAGTAATTTCATTTTGAATTTTATAAGATCATAGCCTTAGCTTATTATTGTTCAAGCAAGATTTACTATTTCATTCAATACTTATGTTTTAGTTATTTCCAAGCATAAGTTTAATAAATAGTTAGTTCATCTATGATTATTCATTGATCCATAATATGTTATTAGTGATCAACTGTAGTGTTATCAAACCTTGTTGATTCAACTAATCCTTTAGTTGATGATCGTTAACTCTAAATTGCCGTTGAAGTTATCCAAACCAAACTTTCTTTGGTGCGGACTTGTACTCTAAAACTGAGAAGAACAACCCTATTATAGGGGGTACGCAATGCGTTTAGATGTTTGTGCACAATACATGGTACAAAGGGCTTGATCCCTTTAAGTAGGTGAAGTCCCTACAGTATAACTGTTAAGGTTAAAGTTGAAAGATTACTTATAACCATGGACGTATTTCGTGGTCTTATGACCCTCAGATATATTTCATATTTTAATTCCAGTTTTTGGTTACCATTGATAGAGTACCATTTAGTTTTGATGAGCCTATTAATTGGCAGTTATTATTTTATTGTTGTTTCATTGCTATATCTAGTGAGCATTTGTTTTGCTCACTCTTGCATAAATATAACCATTGCAGCTAAAGTTGAGAAGGTCGACGAACCTACCACTAGCAAAGGAAAGGGAAAAATGTGCAAGTGATGAAGACTTGTAATTTTACTTATTGTCATGAATTTTAATGATGTGATGTAATCATTTTATTTCTGCACTTGATTGATGTTTAAGGTTAAACAACCTGGGAAGACTTTTGATTAATGATGTAACCCTTTAAAGGGAGGAATTTCTGATTTAATTTTATTATATTTGGGTAGATAGATATGAATGAATGGAAAGTGAACATCAAGTCTTGTGGGAATGAAGTACCTAGATTTGGGAGTGTCACAGGTTGGTATCAAAGCTTTAGGTTATGAACCTTAGGTGGGGGAAAAGCCTTAGGAAGTAACCTTTGAAAAGATAGTGGTGATAAACTCTTATCGAGTTGTTAAGAAAGAAGTAATAAAACACTTATGTGCTTATGTGATTGTAAATTATGTGCTCATGACTGTCAAGTAGTAATGATTAGTAATTAAAACTTCAAATTTTGTTGTCAGGATGGCTAATGTAGGAGAATCCAGTCAGGCTAGGGAGGAAGGATCCCAGATGCCTAGAGAGGAGGACCCTCGAGATATTCTGGTGGTTTGGGAACAACTACTGCCACGAGAAACATCTTCGTTGGTCACAGTGGTTGAGCAGGAGGGTTTACCTGAAGAGGATGCAAATATAGAGATGGACGAGGAGGACCCCGTTGAGCTACCATAATCGAATAAGGATGAGGAAGAACTTCCACTTAACTCGATTGTTGCCTGTATGTACGATGAGGTATACGATCGCAATGTGGAACTCCAGGATACTATTGAGGAGTTGCAAGAGATAGTAGCTGAACAGCAGATCGCAATGGCACAGAAGGACAACAAGATTCAGGATCTAGATGAATGTCTGAATAACGTAGAAGGAGAGAACGAGTAACTGACAGAGAAGATTGTAGAGCTGGAGAGAAAGTTGAAAGAAGAATCTACTAAGAGGGCAAAAACTAAAGATGCTTATGAAGAAGCTTATCAATGAGCCGGGATAGCAGAGAGATTGGCACAAGAAAAGAGGATCAAGATGGAAGAGATGAATAACGTTTTCAACACCATGATTAATCGAGCTCAAGATCGGGTCATGGGATATCCGATTCAGTTCGAGATGCTGCCATCGTATATATTAGATCGCCGAATAATGTTTCGAATTATGGAGGAAGAGCGTCGTAAGGCTACGCAGTATTTTAGTAGGACATTGTACGGAATGTACCTGATATGCGATTAATGATATGACAAATAAAAATGTAAATCCCAGGTGTTATGTAACCTATGGGATATGATGATGATGTTATCTTGGAACTTTAGTAGTTCAGGAAAGTAATGTAAATAGCAAAGATGATATTGTTTTTATGTTTTTTAAAAGATTATGAATGAATAAAAGTTATTATTTTATTCAAAGTGTTATATGTTATGTGATAATCTTTTATGGTGTGCAAATTAAGTAGAAAATACTTAAAGAAATTGAGTAAAGTCTAATTAGTGTATTTTAACATAAAATGCCTCCAAGACGTCAAACACGACAAAGGACTCCTGAGAATAACAACAATATTGAGGCTAATCCATTTCAGCAATTCGTAATGCTATTGACGGGAGCATTACAGAATCTGTGACACCCCTAAATTTAGGTACTTCATTCCCACAAGACTTGGTGTTCACTTTCCATACATTCATACTATCTACCTGAATAAAATAAAATTTAAACCATAAATCCTCCCTTTAAAGGGTCACATCATTAATTAAAAGTCTTCACAGGTTGTCTAACCTTACACTCCAAAAAAATGGGCCTTTAGCATCAATTTTTCGGGCAACGACTTTATAAGTCGTTGCTAAAAGTATATGTTTAGCAACAAAATTTGTCCTTCATTACAGATTGTGTCAGGCTTTCACTTTTTGCAACGAAATTCATAAGTCGTTGCAAAATTTTGTTGCTAATTCATTGGCGAGAAAAAATTTCGTTAGAAATTCGTTGCAAAATTTTCAGCCACTTGCTTTCCCGTCATCGTGGGCAACGAAAGTTTTTTTGTTGCTAAAAATGGGGCTTTAGCAACGATTTTTCAGGCAATGACTTATAAAGCCGTTGCTAAAAGTGTATGTTTAGCAACTGAAACTTGTCCTTCATTGCAGATTATGTCAGGCTTTCACTTTTTGCAACGAAATTCATAAGTAGTTGCAAAATTTGGAAATAAAATTCGTTAAAAATTCGTTACAAAATTTCTAACCACTTGATTTCTCCTCATCGTGGGCAACGAAAGTTTTTTTGTTGCTATATTTCGTTACCTAATATGGACCACATTCATTTGTAACAATTTTTATTTTTGTTGCATATTTTATACAACTTTTTGTAACGACTATTAAAATGTTGCCTTAAATTCAGATAATAATAATAATAATAACAATAACAGTAATAATAATAATAATAATAATAATAATATTCATAATAATAATAATAATAATAATAATAATAATAATAGTACTACTACTACTACTACTACTACTACTACTACTACTACTACTACTACTAATAATAATAATAATAATAATAATAATAATTATTATTATTATTAGTATTATTATTATTATTATTATTATTATAATTATAATAACTATAACAATAATAATAACATTCATAATAACTGTGAGACCCCGAATTTTATGAAATGAAACTATTCAATTTTTTTATAATTATTCTATTTAGTAAATGGTTAAATTGATAAAAGGTTAAAGTTAAGGGTGATATGTGAAAATTTTTCAAAGTATGCAAGTTGTTATAAAATATTCGTTTGGTCGGGGAATATTCTCTTTATCGGGGAATATCCGTAGGATGGCACAATCATTGGTGGACTCCACAACAGAAGTATTGTCATAGTAAAAAAATGACAGAATTATCTTTTTATAAAAATAACAGCGAAAGTGTTACCGTTAAAACTGTTGAACTACTCGGTAGTAAAAGCAAAGTAATACGCGTGGTTGCATAGTAACACATGGTTTGATTATTGATGCTTACGTGAGAAGTCACTCAGTTATACTCAATTATTGCTACAGTAATTGTTGCATCATATCTCTCATATTATTGATTCAACTATTGTCACAGTATCATATACATAAT
This sequence comes from Panax japonicus, assembly GCA_020205505.1. Lineage (NCBI taxonomy): Eukaryota > Viridiplantae > Streptophyta > Magnoliopsida > Apiales > Araliaceae > Panax > Panax japonicus. The sequence continues at coordinate 48,317,575 of CM035114.1, forward strand.
ATGTTATATTATTAAATCAATAATTGAGAAGACAAAGTTATTCATATTATTATTCGAAATATTGACAATGTCTAGAAGTTCTATCAATGAGAAGTTTGGTCACCTAATTGCACGCCAATAAGGAGAGATTCTTATCGGAAAGCCCCTTTTTCCTGGGAACGACCTGGTTGTTAAATATTGTGAGTTATAATATTAATGATGAATGTTATTAAAAGTAGAATTTGAGTTCAGAGTTGAATTTGGAGACGCGGATGTGATATTTGTGTCCGGAACGATAAAATTAGTAAAAATAGACAATAAACACAAATTTTAACGGGGTTGACTTTTTCGTCAAAAAAGTCAATAGTTGACTTTTTCGGAGTCAAACTTCAAAATTTCAAAAATAAAATTGTTGAGAAAAATATTTCAATTGTGTTGGGATTATTATTGTTAGTGAAAATCGACATTTATTTCGATAATAATTGATGTCTGGAAGTTATATTGACCAACTTGGTAATAAATCGGGTAAATGAGCAATTAATTACTATTAATTCACATGTTATTAACTATTTGTTCACATTGTGTACTATTGATTCACATTCATGTACTATTAGGGGAGGTGGTGCAAGATTGATAATACTTGCATGACTAAGTTAAAAATAAAGGTATAGATGGAGGTACTATACTGTAATTCGTATTTTCACATGATTATAACTATTGATTCACATGATTGAACTATTGATTCACATGATTGAACTATTGATTGACATTATTTACTATTAGGGAAGGTGGTGCAAGTTTGATAATACTTGCAGGACTAAATTAAAAATGAAGAAAAAGAGGAAGGTATTATACTGTAAAATTCTGAGCCCCAAAACGTGTAATTATCGAAACTATATTTTCCTATAAATAGAAGCTCATTCTTCCTTCATTTCTCACCAATTCACTAAAGCTTTAGAGCAATTATTATAGAGAGAAATTATAGAGAGAAAGAAGAAGAGAAGTCTGCTACCACACTATTCCAATATTCAGTTTCTTCTAAGGTAAGGGGTGTTATTCTTTCGTATTCATGAAGAGAGTTATTTTCTTTCAATACTCGTAAGAGTTGTTATTTCATTCTTTATTATTATGTTGGAATAACATGTCTATGCGAAGTACCGCATACATGGTGAAATTCTTCTGTTATTCCATTCTTTATTATTTTGTTGGAATAACCTGTCTGTGCGGTCTATCGCATGCCTGGTGAATTCTGTTGTTATTTCATCCTTTATTATTCTGTTGGAATATCCTATCTGTGCGGATTATGCATGACCTGGTTCCATTATTTATTATTCTATTGGAATATCCTGTCTGTGCGGATTACGCATGACATGGTTCTATTCTTTATTATTCTGTTGGGAATAACCTGTCTGTGCAGTTTATCGCATGCATGGTGAATTCTTCTGTTATTCCATTCTTTATTATTCTGTTAAAATAATCTGTCTATGTGGATTACCACATGCATGATGAATGATCCTTCGTATTCATTTCTTATTAAATTGTGGAAATGATCTGTCTACGTGGATTACCACATGGCGGGAGAAAATTCATTTGCAGTTTCGTAATTTTTTTGACCCTCAAAAATTATAGAAAAATTTCAAATGATGAATTGTTGAGTTTTCTAGATTGTGTCCAAAAATTATGATTTTTGGATGTATAGATTAGGAGTTATGAATTTTATAGGAAAAGACTATTTTAAAAGTAAACCCTTATAACTCCTTGTGGTTAACTCTAAAATTGGTGAAATTTTTATTGGGAGTACATATATATAACAGGAGTATACCCTGTAAATTTCGGAATTTTTGGACAAAAGTATAATTTATGATAAATGTCTAAATATTCGGCAGTTTTGGCCATATGAAAAATAGTAAATGAATTTTAAAAATTCTGAGAAAAATATATGTTCAATATGGGACTATATTCTGCTAAATCCCAGAAAAGAAATATTTTTGGGACTGATTTGGTATTTTTCATGAAAATGAACTAGTTATGAGTAAATGAATTAAATATGTTACGTGAAGTAATAAAATTGAAAAATAGGATTTTATGGCTTGGGAATCCTATATAAGGTATATGCAGACTTTTGATGAGGGATTTGATCATTGGTAATGAAATCTTTTGAGTATGGCATTTTTGAATGAATAAATGCATTATTTGGTTAAGTGTAAACAATGAAAATAAATTTTTTATAAGTTTAAGAAGTGATTAAAATATTGTTATAATATTAATAATATTAGATTATGAGTTTATTAAGTGATTGATAATATTTGGATAAATTTAAAGTCTTTAACATTTATCCTTGTTTTCATTTGATTACTGCTTATATCATTGTCATCATCCTCAGGCTTATATTGTGATGAAAGTCATCTTTGGCTTACGTGCAAAGATGGACTGTTGATTATTGGTTTTAAAGTTGTATATCTTTGGCTTACGTGCAAAGATGGACTGTTGTTGGTATGATTATAACCAGGGATTATTCGGTATAATCATGACCATTGTTGAAAACATGAATATGATTGGCCCGTAGTGCGTGGATAATTCGTGGTCGTAATACTAGTGAATATCCTTGGCTGTAATGCAGCGATGATTCAATGATGTGGATTATTTATTAAGCTGAGTCTCAACGATAACATATTGATAATACAATTTTAATTCGTAGAAGATAGTAGATATCAAGCTCTACTTGACTCTTCTATAATACAGTTGCATGTCTTTGGCTTGTAGTGCAAAGATGAATTGTTAATAAATATATTTGGCCCGTAGTTCAAAGATGAATTTATTTGTATGATTATGAATAAGAATTGTGATTTGGTATAACCATGATTTTTGATGTTTCAGGTAAAGACAGGTGATGAAAATTATCTTCGTCCTGGGTGCGAAGAGGAAATTTAAAATCACAATTATGATTATGAGTTATTTACATGATTGTGGACAGGAATTGTTGATTAATGTTACAGGGATAAAACATTGTTGGTGGACTTTTAACATGGAGAAGATAATAGACCTTATGGCCTATTTGACTCTTCTAATGGATTGCATGTTCCGCTGTAACTATGATTGAGAAGTTTTATCATCTACCATATGCTTTAAATCTCTGATTTATTTCTGATGAAGGCTATTGATAATTTAATTATCTTTAGTCATGATATTCTTTACTGGGCTAGTTGTGCTCATCCTTATTGCTTCACAATTCCTTTCAAGTAATAAGAGGGTAGCTGGGTCGAGCGGGGGTATCAGGAGAATAAAACGGTGGTCTATAGCTGTTGAGGTTCTCCCTAAATAGTATGGAAATAATTTTATTGAGAACTTTAGATAAGTGTGTCATGTTGTATATGTCATTTGATATTTAATTTTGGTGAACTGAATAGGATTAGGTGAACCCAACTTTGGAAGGGTGTTTTGCCACTATAATACAAGATGTCTAATGACATACAACCTCGTGTTATCATAAGACAAGGTTGTGTACATCCACTTGCTGAGTATATCTACAAGCACTACCTATATAATCTTGGAGTTTATTTGAAATATAATTCTCACTTGGATACATCGGAGATAATTATATGTCAAGGGAAGACTCACCATTGGAAAGAAGATGATAACCATCTTCTTGTTTTTCTTTGGGGACTATTGGGTCAACCAAGGAAAATTCTGTGGACATACGAAATCTATCACAACTTAGACGCATGGCCTCCCATGTATGAAGGTTTCCTTGAGCACTTCACAAAAATTTTAATTTTTAAAACAGTTATGGACTGTACTTTGATGTAAGGTACCATTGTAAGGTTGTGGTCAAGGCACCATGCGAGTTACATATATTTGTATTAAAACTCACAGTTTAACTGTGGTCGTATTCTACATGACAGTTCAATAGTGTATAAATGAAGTTTGTATTTGATTTTTATAGAATGATATCTGACGACTCAGAATGGGTCGTGTGGACCTATTTTGGAGGCGTCACAAAGGGTATTAGATCTTAGGGATATGGTCGCTGGCGGAGATAAGAGTCTAGAACTTGGAGGGGAGAGACGAGTTATATACTTTGTGACGCCCCCAAAATAGGTATACATCACCCATCTTGAGTCGCCAAATAAATGGTACAGAATACAAATACAAACTTAATTATACAACCGTAGTGTAAAATACGACAAAACATAATCTAAGAGTTTTAATAAGAATATTGTCATCTAGACAATATCCACACTCAATGGAGTCCTCACTACATTTATTGTCACACTATTTAACAGAATAGTGAGGACTACTAATACTATCATCTAGATCGTCACTCCGTTCCCCGACTAGTCCCGGCTACGTTCTCATTTCCTGAAGAGAACAGTAAAAGAAAGGGTGAACTCAACTAGCCCAGTAAGAAATATTATGACTAAGATAATACATAATAAATTATCGTTAGCCTTCAATAGTGTTAAACTGATAAAATATAACAAACATCAAGTTTAACTGCAACGGAATATGCAATCCATTAAAAGAGTCAAGTAGAGAATAAAACCTACTATCTTTTATGATTGAAAAGGTTTTTTTATCACTTTTATCATTGGGAATCAGCTTAATAAATAATCCACATCATCCCTGCACTACGACCAAGGATATTCATTAGTATCACGACCAAAAATTATCCATGCACTACGGGTCAAAGATATTCGTGTATTCATCAATGGTCATGATCATGCCAATAACTGTCCATCAATGCACTACGGGCCAATGAAGACTTCTACCACATCATTTGTAACATTACGGTCATGATTATATCGAATAATCCCTGGTCATAATCATACCAAGTCCATCTATGCACTACAGGCAACAGATGACTTTCAATATAATATAAACATGAGGATGATGACAATGATATAAGAATTCAATAAAAAAAATTCAAAAATTAATTTATCCAGGAACTAATAACGTCCAAATTGTCAACATGATACTTCTTTGTAGAGTAAAATTCAAGAATACTCAGAAGAATATTTCCATGATTAGATACTGGATGAAGCGCAAATATCAAGGATATTCCACTAATTTCATGGAGTATAGAAGTCAAAACTTTAACCAACTGAGTATAATAAAGAATGGAATAACAAAAGAAATTACCAGGCATGCGATAGACTGCACAGACAGGTTATTCCAACAGAATAATAAATAACGGAACCAGGTCATGCGTAAACACACTTGCAGGATATTCCAACATAATAATAAATAACGAAATCAGGTCAGGCGAAATTCGCTCCGATAGAATGTTCCAACAGAATAATAAATAATGAAACCAGGTCATGCGTAAACGCACAGACATGATGTTCCAACAGAATAAAAAAGAATGGAATAACAGAAGAATTTCACCATGTACGCGGTACTTCGCATAGACAGGTTATTCCAACATAATGATAAAGAATGGAATAACAGAAGAATTTCACCAAGTATAGGGTAGATCGCGTATACAGGTTATTCCAACAGAATAAAAAAATAGAATAACAGAAGTTCTCTTCATGAATACGAAAGAAATAATACCTCTTACCTTATAAAGAAGAGTACTCCGACGGTAGGGCGGGGATATACTTGAAGAAAACTTGCACTACGCTCAAAACTTTCTTAAACTCTAAAGAAATACACTCAAGATTATAGAAGAAGAATTCTCTCTACAGTTTCTCTCTCTAGAGTTTCAGTGAATTTGTAAGAAATAATGAAGGAATGAGCTTCTACTTATAGAAGAATGGACTGAATAGTAACTAATTCCTGAAAGGTCCAAATTGATTTACTATTAAACAGACGGTTCAGATTGGTTTACAATAAAATATAATATATTCTATTTATAATCTAATAAAACGAATAACTTTATAAAAGTATTCTGTTTTATATAAAAAGATTTTACTATGCAAACACTATGCAAGGCACTATGCAAATATTATGCATAATAAAATATAATATATTCTAATTATTGTCTAATAAAATGAATAACTTTATAAAAGTATTCTGTTTTATATAAAAAAAATTTTACTATGCATAATAGAATATAATATATTCTATTTATAGTCTAATAAAACGAATAACTTTATAAAAGTATTCTGTTTTATATAAAAAACTTTTCTATTTTATTACATTAATAATACTAATAAAACAAAACTTCATCATCATTATTATAATTCACACTATTAATCGATCAGGTCGTTCCCAGGAAAGAGGGGGTTTTCCAATAACGATTTCTCCCTATTGGCGCGCAATTAGGTGACCAAACCTCTCCTTGGCAGAACTTCTAGACATCGTTAATATTTCAAATAATAATATTAATAACTTTGTCATTTTAATTATTGATTTAATAATATAAAAAAATATCGACAATAATTGAATCAAATAACATGAAATACTATGGAACAATTACTGAATCAATAATTGAACAAAACTGAGTGACTTCTCACGTAAGCGTTAATAATCAATACCGTGTGCTACTATGCAACCACGCGTATTCCTTTACTTTTAACACCGGGTGTTTCAGCAGTTAACAGTAAAACTTTTGACGTTATTTTCATAAAAATATTTTGGTTTTTTTCTCAATCCGACAATAATTTTGTTGTGGGGTCCACCAATGATTGTGTCGTCGTACGAATATTCCTTGTTAAAACGAATATTCCCCGACCAATCGAATATTATATAACAACTTACATATTTTGAAAAATTTATAAATACTACCCCCAACTATAACATTATCTCAAATTCACACCATAATATTCAAAAAAAATATTTCGAGAAAATTAAATATTTATTCGTAAAATTTGGGATTTTACATACTTCGCTAGTGTGTGACTTATCTAAGCTAAAATTATTTACTTGATAAGTTGACAAATTGTGATATGTCAATTAACCTTTATTTTGAAGATATATTCTAGAATGATATCTGAAATACTGGAGATGAGCAATGAAAAAATCATGATACAGAGGATATAACCGGGAAGGTACAATCCGAAAAGAAAGTAAGATATTCTCATCTCTTCAAACTACCAGGTACGTAAATTTCGAGGGAGAAATTTCATAAGGACAGGAGATTGTGAGACCCCGAATTTTATGAAATGAAAGTATTCAATTTTCTTATAATTATTCTATTTAGTAAATGGTTAAATTGATAAAAGGTTAAAGTTAAGGGTGATATATAAAATTTTTTCAAAGTATGCAAGTTGTTATAAAATATTCGTTTGGTCGGAGAATATTCTTTTTGTCAGGAAATATCCGTAGGACGGCACAATCTTTGGTGGACTCCACAACGGAAGTATTGTCGTAGTAATAAAACGACAGAATTATCTTTTTATAAAAATAATAGCGAAAGTGTTACCGTTAAAACCGTTGAACTACTCGGTAGTAAAAGTACAGTAATACGCGTGGTTGCATAGTAACACACGGTATTGATTATTGATGCTTACGTGAGAAGTCACTCAGTTATACTCAATTATTGCTACAGTAATTATTGCATCATATCTCTCATATTATTGATTCAATTATTGTCACAGTATCATCTGCATAATATGTTATATTATTAAATCAATAATTCAGACGACAAAGTTATTCATATTATTATTTACAATATTGCCAATGTCAAGAAGTTCTATCAAGGAGAGGTTTGATCACCTAATTGCGCGCCAATAAGTAGAAATCCTTATCAGAAAGCCCCCTCTTTCCTGGGAACGACCTAGTTGTTAAATCTTGTGAGTTATAATATTAATGATGAATGTTATTAAAAATTGAATTTGATTTCGGAGTTGAATTTGGAGACGCGGACGTGATATTTGAGTCCAGAACGATGAAATTAATAGAAATAGATTATAAACACAAAATTTGTCGGGGTTGACTTTTTGGTCAAAAAAGTCAACAGTTGAAATTTCAAAAATAAAATTTTTGAGAAAAATATTTCCATTGTGTTGGAATTATTAGTGTTAGTAGAAATCGACATTTATTTCGATAGTAATTGATGTCTGAAAGTTATATTGACCAACCGGGTAATTAATCGGGTAAATGAGCAATTAATTGCTATTAATTCACATGATATTAACTATTTATTAACATGTGTATACTATTGATTCACATTCATGTACTATTAGGGGAGGATGTGCAAGATTGATAATACTTGCATGACTAAGTTAAAAATGGAGGTATAGATGGAGGTACTATACTGTAATTCATATTTTCACATGAATATAACTATTGATTCACATGATTGAACTATTGATTCACATTATTTACTATTAAGGGAGGTGGTGCAAATTTGATAATACTTGTAGGACTAAATTAAAAATGAAGAAAAAGAGGAAGGTATTATACTATAATATTTTGAGCCCCAAACGTGCAATTATCGAAACTATATTTTCCTATAAATAGAAGCTCATTCTTCCTTCATTTCTCACCAATTCACTAAAGCTTTAGAGCAATTATTATAGAGAGAAATTATAGAGAGAAAGAAGAAGAGAAGTCTGCTACCTCACTATTCCAATATCCAGTTTCTTCTAAGGTAAGGGGTGTTATTCTTTTGTATTCATGAAGAGATTTATTTTCTTTCAATACTCGTAAGAGTTGTTATTCCATTCTTTATTATTATGTTGGAATAACCTGTCTATGCGAAGTACCGTATAAATGATGAAATTCTTCGATTATTCCATTCTTTATTATTCTGTTGGAATAACTAGTCTGTGTGGTCTATCACATGCCTGATGAATTTTGTTGTTATTCCATTCTTTATTATTCTATTGACATATCATGTCTATGCGAATTATGCATGACCTAGTTCCATTATTTATTATTCTGTTGGAATATCCTATCTGTGCGGATTACACATGACCTGGTTCCATTCTTTATTATTCTGTTGGGTACCTGTCTGTGCGGTCTATCGAATGCATGGTGAATTCTTCTGTTATTCCATTCTTTATTATTCTGTTAGAATAACATGTCTATGTGGATTACCACATTTATGGTGAATGATCCTTTATATTCATTTCTTATTAAATTATGGGAATGATCTGTCTACGTGGATTACTGCATGGCAGATAAAAATCCATTTGCAGTTTCGTAATTTTTCTCACCCTCAAAAATTCTGGAAAAATTTGAAATGATATATTGTTGTGTTTTCTAGATTGTGTCCAAAATAGCGATTTTTGGATGTATAGATTAGGAGTTATGAATTTTATGGGAAAAAACTATTTTAAAAGTAAACCGTTATAACTCTTTGTGGTTAACTCTAAAATTGGAGAAATTTTTATTGGGAGTACATATATATAACAGGAGTATACCCTGTAAATTTCGAAATTTTTGGACAAAAGTACAATTTATGATAAATATCTAAATATTCGGCAGTTTTGGCCATATGAAAAATAGTAAATGAATCTTAAAAATTCCAAGAAAAATATATGTTCAATATGAAACTATATTCTGCTAAATCCCAGAAAAAAAATATTTTTGGGACTGATTTAGTATTTTTCATGAAAATAAACTAGTTATGAGTAAATGAATTAAATATGTTATATGAAGTAACAAAATTGAAAAATAAGATTTTATGGCTTGGGAATCCTATATAAGGTATATAAAGATTTTTTTTTATGAGGGATTTGGTCATTGGTGATGAAATCTTATGAGTATGATATTTTTGAATGATTAAATACATTATTTGGTAAAGTATAAATAATTAAAATAAATTATTTATAAGTTTAAAAAGTGATTAAAATATTATTATAATATTAATAATATTAGATTATGAGTTTATTAAGTGATTAATAATATTTGGATAAATTTAAAGTCTTTAATATTTATCCTTGTTTTCGTTTGATTAATGCTTATATCATTGTCATCATCCTCATGCTTATATTGTATGAAAATCATCTTTGGCTTAAGTTCAAAGATGGACTGTTGATTATTGATTTTATAATTGTATAACTTTGGCTTACGTGCAAAGATGGACTGTTGATTATTGGTTTTATAGTTGTATATCTTTGGCTTACGTGCAAAGATAAACTATTGATTATTGATTTTACAATTGTATATCTTTGGTTTACGTGCAAAGATGGACTGTTGATTATTGGTGTTATAGTTGTATATCTTTGGCTTACGTGCATTGATGGACAATTGTTGGTATGATTATAACCAGAGATTATTCGGTATAATCATGACCATTGTTGAAAATATGAATATCCTTGGCCCGTAGTGCATGAATAATTTGTGGTCGTAATACTAGTGAATATCATTGGCTGTAATGCAGGGATGATTCAATGATGTGGATTATTTATTAAGTTGAGTCTCAGCGATAACATATTGATAATACACTTTTAATTCGTAGAAGATAGTAGATATTATGGTCTACTTGACTCTTCTATAATACAGTTGTATGTCTTTGGCATATAGTGCAAAGATGAATTGTTAATGAATATCTTTGGCCCGTAGTGCAAAGATGAATTTATTAGTATAATTATGAACAAGAATCGTGATTTTGTATAACCATGATTTTTGATGTTTCAGGTAAAGACATGTGATGAAAATTATATTCGTCCTGGGTGCGAAGAGAAAATTTAAAATCACAATTATAATTATGAGTTATTTACATGATTGTGGACATGAATTGTTGATTAATGTTACAGGGATAAAATATTATTGGTGGACTTTTAACATGGAGAAGATAATAGACCTTATGGCCTATGTGACTCTTCTAATGGATTGCTCGTTCCACTGCAACTATGGTTGAGAAGTTTTATCATCTACCATATGTTCTAAATCTCTGATATATTTCTGATGAAGGCTATTAATAATTTAATTATCTTTAGTCATGATATTCTTTACTGGGCTAGTTGTGCTCACCCTTGTTGCCTCACAATTCCTTTCAGGTAATAAGAGTGTAGCTGAGTCGAGCGGGGGTATTAGGAGAATAAAACGGTGGTCTTTAGCTGTTGAGGTTCTCCATAAATAGTATGGAAATAAATTTATTGAGAACTTTAGATAAGTGTGTCATATTGTATACGTCATTTGATATTTAATTTTGGTGAACCGAATAGGATGAGGTGAACCCAACTTTGGAAGGGTGTTTTGCCACTATCATACAAGATGTCTAATGACATACAACCTCGTGTTATCGTAAGACAGGGTTGTGCACATCCACTTGCTGAGTATATCTACAAGCACTGCCTATATAATCTTGGAGTTTATTTAAAATATAATTCTCACTTGGAGACATCGGAGATAATTATATTTCAAGAGAAGACTCACCATTGGAAAGAAGATGATAGCAATCTTCTTGTTTTTCTTTGGGGACTATTGGGTCAACCAAGGATAATTATGTGGACATATGATATCTATCACAACCTAGACGCATGACCTCCCATGTACAAAGGTTTCTTTGAGCACTTCCCAAAGATTTTAACTTTTAAAACAGTTATGGACTGTACTTTTATGTAAGGTACCATTGTAAGGTTGTGGTCAATGCATCATGAGAGTCACATTCATTTGTATTAAAACTCACAGTTTAACTGTGGTCGTATTCTGCACGACAGTTCAACAGTTGTATAAATGAAGTTTGTATTTGATTTTTATAGTATGATATCTGGCGACTCAAAATGGGTCGTGTGGACCTATTTTGGGGGCGTCACAATAATAATAGTAATAACAATAATAATAACAATAATAGTAATAATAATAATAGTAGTACTAATAACAGTAATAATAATAATAGTAGTACTAATAATAATAATAATAATAATAATAATAATAATAATAATAGTAGTAGTAGTAGTAGTAGTAGTAGTAGTAGTAGTAGTAGTAGTAGTACTACTACTACTACTACTACTACTACTAATAATAATAATAATAAAAGACAATTTGCACCCCAAATTTTATATCATTGTTGACTTTTGCACCCCAAACTGAAAAAGATGTCTAAGTACACTCCAAACTTTATTATACTTAACAAAACACACATTTTCTTCACTTAACCGGTCAAAAGTGACCGGCTAAGGTTGTAACACAAGTTTGGGATGCAAATTGTCTTTTAGTCTTAAAATTTGTCAAAAATAATTAATTTTACATAAGATAAAATAATTTTAAAATAATTAATTTTAAATAAAATAATTAGTTTTAAAAATAAAAATAAAATAAAATATTTAAAATAATAAAATTAAAATAAATATTTGGAATTAATGATTAATAATTAATCATTAACTGGTAACATGATTATTTTATTTTTATTTTTAAAATTAATTATTAATCATTCCGGTTAAAAAAATCATTAACTTGTAAAAAAATCATTTTTTCCACATAAAAAAAATTATGTTTTTTATTTTTAAAAACAAAATTTTTAAAAATAGACTTTTTCAAAAATAGATTTTTTTTAAAACAAAATTTTTTAAAAACAGAATTTTATTTTTATTTTTTATAAAAAACTCTGTTTTTACAAAAATTTTAAAAACATAATTTTTTAAAAAACATAATTTTTTTACAAGTTAAATAAAATTCTGTTCTTTAAAAATTCTGTTTTAAAAAAAATTCTATTTTAAAATTTTTGTTTTTACATAAGTTTGTCTTTAAAAACAAAAATCTAATTTTTTTATGTGGCAAAAATGATTTTTTTACAAGTTAATGATTTTTATAAGCGGGATGATTAATAATTAATTTTAAAAATTAAAATAAAAAAATCATTTTACAATTTAATGATTAATTATTAATCATTAATTCCAAATATTTATTTTAATTTTATTATTTTAATTATTTTATTTTAAATTAATTTTTTTATTTTTATTTTTAAGACTAATTATTTTATTTAAAATTAATTATTTTAAATTATTTTATTTTATTTAAAATTAATTATTTTTACCAATTTTTAAGACTAAAAGACAATTTGCACCCCAAACTTGTGTTACAACCTTAGCCGGTCACTTTTAACCGGTTAATTGAAGAAAGTGTGCGCTTTATTACGTATAATGAAGTTTGGGGTGTACTTAGACACTTTTTTCGCTTTGGGGTGCAAAAGTCAACAATGGTGTAAAATTTGGGGTGCAAATTGTCTTTTAGTCTAATAACAATAACAATAATAATAACAATAACAATAACAACAACAACAACAACAATAATAATAATAATAATAATAATTTTTTATTTAATTTTACACGTGGACGTGCTGACGTGGCGAATATTAAACTTTATCCCAAAAAATATGTTGATGCATAGATTCAAACCCAAGACCTCTAGATTAGAATATTGATCCAATGACCACCCAAACACATGGGCCTAGTTGTTATTATTTTGCAAGGATTAGTATTTATAACTGAACAAATCATTTCTCCTAAATTAAAACAGACCCCCTTTCCTTAGATTTATTACCTACATACATAAATGTACATAACTAATTGCGTGATAACAACAACAACAAAATACGCTTGGATAAACCTGTGACACCCCCAAAATAGGTCCACACGACCTATTCTGAGTCGCCAGATATCACACTATAAAAATCATTTTGAAACTTCATTTATACAACTGTTGAACTGTCGTGCAGCATACGACCACAATTAAACTGTGAGTTTTAATACAAATGTATGTAACTCTCATGGTTCCTCGACCACAACCTTACAATGATACTTTACATAAAAGTACAGTCAAAAACTATTTTAGAAATTAAAATCTTTAGGAAGTGCTCAAGGAAACCTTTGTACATGGGAGGCCATGCGTCAAGGTTATGATAGATATTATATGTCCACATAATTATCCTTGGTTGACCCAATAGCCCTCAAAGAAAAACAAAAAGATTACTATCATGTTCTTTCCAATGGTGAGTCTTCTCTTGACATATAACTATCTCCACTATCTGCAATTGAAAATTATATTTCTATCAAACTCCAAGATCATATAGGTATTGCTCGTAGATATACTCAGCAAACGGATGTGCACAACCTTGTCTTATGATAACACGAGGTTGTATGTCATTAGACATCTTGTATGATAGTGGCAAAACACCCTTCCAAAATTGGGTTCACCTCACCCTATTCGGTTCAACAAAATTAAATATCAAATAACGTATACAATACGACGCACTTATCTAAAGTTCTCAATAAAAAATTTCCATACTATTTAGGGAGAACCTCAAAAGCTATAGACCACTGTTCTATTCTCCCATTACCCCCGCTCGACCCAGCTACACTCTTATTACCTGAAAG